>CM055269.1:14876392-15402131 GCA_029237695.1 Conchocele bisecta | reverse complement strand
GTGCTCAATAAATGCAAATCCAATATGTTTTTACAAGTAAATATTGTTAATGTGAAATTTACAGGCTATCATAAATTTGCACTTACGAACATTTTAGTCGTACGAAGTTTAGTGAAACGGGCCCCCGAAACATTGAACTACGTGTATAACTGCTAATATTTCTGCATTGATGGCTACTAATTTATTTCATTTAAATTAATGTTTATGAAACATATTTACGGCTGACACTGCAGAAATGTGGTGTGTGGGTTTTCCGACCAGTGTCGATTCCAGATAAGCATATGCATCCGCACAGCCTGGTCAATGTCTGCACTGTTAGCCATTCAATGAAACGCCCGCCATGCTTCTAACAAGGAATATTGTAACAAACGCAAGCGAGCGGTCTTACGGTTTGTTGTTGTGCCAGGATGGCTTATGGAGAGTCAATGGAAGATGTTTATTCAGGTATTCAGTTTATTATCTGAGTGTTATTCTACAACAAGACCATGACGGGTACTGGTTACATTCAGGTGACGACTACTGGTCACTGGCGAGAATACACCACATAGATGTTATATTTTGCTCTTATGAGCTGAACCACCGGATGCTGCTAGCCAATGGCTTGTATTTATAGGTTCTGAAACTGTACCAATTGACGTCATTTGGCCAATCATGATGCTGTGGCGTCGGGCAAATTTATCAAAAATGTCAGCCATCTTGCCAGATTTGCGAGATCGCCAGAAATTACGTCATCATCATGAGACTTATGACAATTTCACACATTAAAACAGCTCAAAACCTACCTGGCACATCCCAAATATGTAGTTTATACATTTATCTTGGTATTTACACAGATAATCAAGAGTGGTTCGGTGACTTTATGGGACAATTTGATGCGGAGACGCTGGTGTTTTCGCATTCAAAATTGAGCGCCACTTCAACTTGATTTTGTCATTAGAATCAACCAAATCAGGAATTTACAGTCTGAAACTTTCTGTAAATGTTCGTCTTACAAATTAATTAGGATTTACAAACCAAACCTCGTGAATATCTGATTAAATAGCCTTAATTTAGCAATTATAATGTGCTTCTCAGGATCTGTCAGATTTGGCAGATCTGCCAAACATGGCCGCTGTCAGAGAGAAATCATGAACATGTCAACCTGCCAGACTTGGAATGTAAACAAATATAGGTCACATAGGCATGCAGGATGTGGGTCAAGACTCTCATAAGATATTCCTTTATGCAAGAAAGAGTGAACTAGTCGTTGAAACACTTCCATCATCCTAAGAATAAGACTACCAGACACTGCCAGCAAGGTTGCATGTCTGTCTGTCTAACCACAATTCTGTCAAGTTGCTAGATTTCTTCCTGTGGCCATAAAAGCTATCAGTCATGTTTGTCTGAGTGAAAATGTGAAATGATATGCCTGAATTACCATTATATTAGCTACAGAGCGTAGATATGTCAATAATAATACCATATTTAGCTTGTCAAAATGAGTCGTGTACCCAACCCACTCACTTTGCATGAGGGTTATAATTACACTCAGGTTCTATTCTGTTACAATATAGAGTGTTATCAGGCTACAGGAGTTTGTTTGATCTGGAGCTACAATGCTAAACAGGAATGTATGCGGGTCTGGAGGGGGGGGGGGGGGTAGGGAGTTGCAACCCCCCACCCGTTCAGCCACGGAGTTTACATATATCACAGTTTATCACCAGCTGGAGTCTGAATTTAAATGCCGTAAAACGTGGAGCTAAAATATAGGACAACCACACCCACCCCCACCGCCACCCACCCCCGTTCACCAAATGCTGGATCCGCCCCTGTATGTATACCAGTAGCATATATCACCAACTACCACAAAGTATACCTTTAGCAAAATAAAGTCTACTTTAGGGAGTTGATGAAATATGCTACTAGAATATCTAACTACTGGGGGCCGTTTCACTAAACTTCGTACGACTAAAATGTTCGTAAGTGCAAAATTATGATAGTCTGTAAATTTCACATTAACAATGTTTTCTTGTAAACAATTATTAGATTCACATTTATTGCGCATAGGCTTCATATGCAGCCTATGCTCAATAAATGTAAATTCATCAATTGCAGACGATCCTATTTGCACTCACGAACATTTTAGTCGTACGAAGTTTAGTGTAACGGCCCCCAGCTAGCTACTCGATATTTCCGTTTGGGCAACAGCCTGGGCCCGGTTGTTCAAAACATCAGTTAGCAACCGGGCCCTGTTTGTATTAAGAGTATGGGCACAATAACAGTAGGCATCTCATAAGTTAAACTGAATGGTTACAATCTCTGTTAAACAGAGATTTTAACCATTCAGTTAAGGATTTAACAGTCCGTTAAGCTAACTGATGTTTTGAACAACCGGGCCTTGACTGTGTGCACGGGGTAACGTTTCGGACCCATCTAACGGTAGCGTTTGTTGTTCAATACAATACAATTGCCGCGGTTTTGTTAATATATAAATGCACTATATTCGCGCCAATGAATAATTAATCTGACTATTCACCTTTAGCAGAATAAAATTTAACATATTGAATACATGTCTGAAAAAGATAAAATGCACATGAAATCGGCCGTATGAATGTGTATGAAATGAATATGACATTTGATCTAAAATCTTATGAATAGCGTCGCAAAAGCTTGATTAAAGATCGACTTCTCACCGTAATCGTTCACGAGAAAAAAGAGGTTGATATTACATTTTGCGAACATATCCAGATCAGGCTAATCATCCGCTGTTACTGGTATGTGTGTTTATTAAAGTCGTATCGATGACGTGTTTAACTGCAGCATGATTTATTGATTGTCTGATTGGCTGATTGATTAATTGGTGTTGATGGAATGAGGTTGTATATCTGTTAAGAGAAATAAAGTTTTGCAATTCCATCAAGTTGTAGCAGTGTGTTAACTAATCAGACGTTACAGTGGAGATAATGGTATAAGGTTTAACCCAATTTAAATGTCTCTGTCTGTGAATATATTTAGAGAATATGAGGCTAGTGTCTTTCGATCCAGTTTATCAGTGAGGCTAGGAAACGCATATGAATTCCGAGGCTTGCCGAGGAATTCATAACGGTTCCGAGCCGAACCTGATAAACTTAATATTTGATATTAGTTTGGTGTACCATTTATCCTGTTACATTATATACGACGAAATGAGTATTCTCTACGGTCTAGTAGAGTGTAACCTCGCTAAACCGGACACTCTGGGAGCACCCCAGGGTGTCCGGTTTAGAGATGTTCCACTGTAATTAAGTGCTCCATGAACATATGTGTCATTTTCAATCATGAACATGCACCACAATGTAATAAGTTACCGTGAACCACATTGAAATTAACCATTCACCCCTATATACCCGACACTGACTGATCCATGCTAATTCTATTCCATTAATCGAAAACATGTTTTTTAATCCTGAAAACCATGACAAAACTGGAGATCCAGATAAGGGTTAACACCATGGATCCCAACAGTGTCCAGTTTAGAGAAGTTCTAATGTAGTATCATTAATAATAGACCATGGAACTTATCCGTGGTGGTTTAATATGCGTGTGTCTGACCAAGAGAAAGAACGATGTGTTCATGGTCAAACATGTCTAAATGAAGTAATAGGAGGGCGATACCTACGGAGCCCCGCAGGGGAAATGGATTTTATTATTAATTCGTTCCCACGAAATAACAATTCGTTCCCACGATATAACAATTCGTTCCCACGAATTAACACTTCGTTCCCTCGAATTAACGATTCGTTCCCACGAAATAACAATTAGTTTCATCGAATTGACAATTCGTTCGCATGAATTAACAATTCGTTCCCACGATATATCGTGGGAACAAATTGTTAATTCGAGGGAACGAATTGTTATATCGTGAGAACGAATTGTTATATCGTGGGAACGAATTGTTATTTCGTGGGAACGAATTGTTAACTTGAGGGAACGAATTGTTAATTCGTGGGAATGAAATGCCAATTATTGTTCAATTGAAGGAACGAATTGCTATTTCGTGGGAACAAATTGTTATTTCGTGGGAACGAATTAATAAGAAAGATTTCTACGTCCCCTGGGGGCTCCGTAGATACCTCTTCATGAGCTGCATGTGTCAAATACCAGTAGGTGTGATTCGGCAAAGTAAGCCACATATCAGTTAAATATGTCTGTCTTATTACATTGTACATGTTTTTATTCAACATTTAATGACACTAAATCGAAAGATCGCTCGATATCAACGCTGTAACCCCCGCAGGCAAAAATACCACATTAGTATACGTGCAAAAACTGTGTAATAGTATAATCATTTCACCTTTGAATAGCTGACATGTTAATTATGGGTTATTTTTCTATTCGCCCAAATATGTATTATACAGTGGAACCTCTCTAAACCGGACACATAGACATGCTAGTTGTACTGAATTTTGATATGTTTAGTTGCCATCTACCTCCAGTAATACTGTATGTTCATGATCGCAAAGCATCCACGCGCGTCTTGTAGTAGTCATCTGTCTGATTTACAGTGGAACCTCTCTAAACCGGACACCATGGGGACCTCCCAGGGTGTTCGGTTTAGAGAGGTTCCACGGTACACACTTTTTGAAAATATATTTATATTATATTTGTTTATATTTTTCCTCACGGTTGTCCGTCCATCTGTTCGTCCGTCCGTCACGTTTCTTGTCAGAAGTAAATATTTTAAACCGTAATAGTAGGAGAATGGATAGTTGGTATGTGGCTTCCTTATGGTGTGCAGATGCAGAATGTGCATTGCGATTTTTATTCGACCCCGCGGTCATTGATTATCTACCCCTTTCGGACTTAAAAAATGGAAAAAAGCGGGTATATTCCGATGGTGTGACATTGACTTTCCTCCATATTTTTAAGTAATAGTTATAGTTCATATATTGAATGTTTAATAATTCCAGCACAAAAATATTTACACAATTCCCTAACATTTGATTGGCCCGTAGCAAGTCTCTGTCCAAAATTTATATCCCAGTAAACTCCCACGCCGAACTACTTTCGTAACCGTGAGGCGCAGTTAAAATAATTCTTAAGAAAACTGAAAATAAACACATTTTCTTGATGAATTTATTTCAAATGCTGGAATTATAAGGAATGAATGGCCTTTTTGTGGAATTTATCGGGGATATAAACTTGGAAAAGTCGCGGGAATACTGGACGAGGCGACTTTTCCAAGTTCATACCCCGATAAATTCCACAAAAAGGCCATTCATTCCTATAATAAATTAATTTCGGAGCGTTACGTACTTATTGTTTACCCAGGACAGTCGCGAAACTCCACCCCTAACAGTGATTTAGAATCACTATACTAGTATGTGATTGACGGTGTGAATCGAAGTGTGTGTGGGAGGTGGGTGTGGGCGGAAATATGCTTTACGTCTCGTGAACTGCTGACAATTAATGTATTACAAATTCAATATGTGAACTATAACGTACTTATTGTTTACTAAGGACAGTCGCGAAGCACCGTCCCTAACAGTGATTTCGAATCGCTATACTAGTTTGTGATTGTCGGTGTGGGCGGTAATATGCTTTGCGTCTCGCGAACTTATGACACCAAGGCATAAAAACAATTATAAATATAGCGCTGAACATTTAATGATTAACTGAATACATATTAGCGAAAGCGTCCCAATATGCGATTAATTGAGACCAAATGCCGTCCTTCCATTGGTCGAGAAACTAGGGTAAACAATAAATATTATTGTATGACTAAGTATTTCAGTCATTCTCATTGGCCGAAACATGGCCACGTGATTATCTACACATTGAATGTAGACCTCTGAACGGTTTGTTTACACGAATAAGCACTCTCGGACCGCGAGACCGGTCCGTGATGTGTTTATTTATGTAAAGGTTAGAGGATACCAAATGTTGCGAACTCGCCCAAGGTGTAAATATAGTCCGGTATAAAATAAATAGTGCGGGTGTTTTGAGGTCACAGACACCGTTTGCTTGCAAATCTTGATCCATTACTACCCAGTTTCACTGGAGGAACATTTTGGGGTGCTTTTAACACCAGTTTTCAGCATATTTGTAGCATATTTGTAGCATTTAAAAGAAAACACTGAACCTGTTGGTCACGTGATGTAAACAGAGTTTCCGTGGCCAAAAAATGTAAACAATATTGGGGGATATGACAAGGTTGGATTTTTCTTTCTTAGGAGTAAGTGAACCTATTGTTTAGTTCATGCAGAACCAGTACAGACTGGTTGCAGGTCATGTACAAGTAGGTCCCACAGCATTCATACGAATAGTGAAAGTAGGAGAGACTGGCCTTATTGGATGGAATTCGGTTAAAATATATAGTAAAACTATTTGGTGGTGTCTAACCTATAAGGTGAGCCTAGGCACTATGTGAGATATGTTTTTTTGTAGAATTTGAAGCTGGAAGTTTATGTTTATTGTAGCTATATCTCTGAGAAGATAATTTAAAGTTACTGCGACAAGAGCAATCGAGCGAACTCCGCGATGCAACACATTTGTTCTTTTCGTATCGCAGACGGACAGTTATCTGCTTTAAAATCTTCTAAAATCTTGATTTCTTAGCTTTATTTGTCAAATATAATAACCCAGTGTATGTAAATTACCTGTAGGTGATTGGGCTTGGAATGTGATAGTAATATACACGAAAACAGTCATTATAGTGTGTTTTTCATTTTTTTTTCATTGATATTGTCTTCCTGATGGGCAATTAAGGAGTTCGGGAAAGTGGCGCGACATCGCGACGCTGTTCCAAAATTTGGCAAAATTAGGCGTAAGTGTATTGTTTTCGCATATCGGTATAGTACCAATACACTAGTACTCAGAAAACATTGTTTTTTCTTTCCTGCTGTGTCATAAAGCAAATTTCTTGACTGACCGTTCCAAGCCAGTACGGTTTTGTTTGTCGACCATTCCAGAGTGGCATACATGTTGGTATAGTTTGAGTGATGAGTCTTTATATGTAGAATGGTTAGCTATAACACTATTTGGGGTAATGTTATGTGTTTGTATGGACCTTTGTGCTTTTAATTCATTATCTATTAAAATTCTCCATAGTTCTGTAGTAGCTCAATTTAAGGCAGAATGTGGACAGTCACATGGTGGAGTTACACAGCTGCTGTGTGACAACCATTTGAGATATTTGCTCCAAACTTGGTACTGTATCAAGGAATAGAACCTAGTTTTGAATAGTGAATATTGTAGAATGATTTGTAGTGAGACTGGTACACTTATAAACTAACCTATTGTTCACCTCCTTGGAGCGCATGCGTAAGTCGGACACATGCAATTTTTATTGTGTTTACAGTACTGTTAGTGACTATTCTGATTTTATGAATATTCGTGGTACGGGTCATATAATAAAACAATCATAGTCTTTCGAGTCGGTGTACACGAAATGTACGGAACTTTGAAAAGTGATGTTCACCTCCGCCTTCGGCGGAGTTGAACATCACTTTTCTCAGGTCCGTAAATCTCATGTACACCTCCTCAAAGACAATAATTGTATTAGGTTTATCAGACAATGCTAGGACGGATGTACGGATTCCAAGGAATTAATACCGTTTCCGGGGCCAGCCACCGCACATATGCATACGCAGTGATTAGGTCGTATTAACAGGATATCAAAACTATTTCACGGCACCGTATTTCACGGCACATACGCACTGTGTTGACGGGATAAATAGAGAATAGTAGGTTAGTGCCGTGAATGGGAAAAATATCTGACAAGGCTTAGGAAACGGCATGGGCGAGGCTCTGCCGAACACATCCCGTTTCCGAGCCGCGCCAGATATTTGTTCTCATTCACGGCACTAACCTACTATTCTATTTATTCCGTCAACATCTACAAATGGCTTTAAAATGCAAAATCAATAACCCCAGCCACCGCACATATGCATACGCAGTGATTAGGTCGTATTGACAGGATATCAAAAATGTTTCACGGCACCGTGTTTCACGGCACATACGCACTGTGTTGACGGGATACAAAGTCATACATGTTTGGTTTTGGTTGCATGTTTCGACCAGGTAGTACGCCATACATGTATATATTTGGTTACATGTACACACGTTGGATAGTTCGTAAGTCATACATGTACACGGTGGTCCAACACAGATAGACACGTTTTGTACCCCACATATCGTGTACATGTGGTTCAAATCTTAATGAATGTTGGCATTCATATTGGTGAATAACTGTGCCATTTGCAGGATGGATATTTATTACTGCTTGTGCACATATTTTGATGGTAATGACGTCACAATGTCATACTCTTGAATTTATGTTATGGAGAACGTTATGAAACAGTTGAAAAGCTTGACCATATCCATTATTTTCTGTGACAGACTGAAATAAATGATATACTGAACAGATGAAATGCATAACTGAATACTAGTTACATATATAATGTCATTAACAACTATTACGACAATAATGTGTTAAATGTTAACAGCAAACATTGTAAACGCTGATGAATGATTAATTGAATGTTCAAAGTGACAATGATGTCAGCAATTCGTATTTGTAGCAAAATGTAGACACACTTGCTGCACATAGTACATATTGTAAACGGTGAATGTATGTCTTTAATTATATTTTAGTACAATATGGTGGATATAATGTCGTAAATGTAATTCCGTGCAGGAAAGTCGTTTAGTACCATTTCACAGCAGTTTTACAGCGTTCCGTACAAACGCTTGTTTCGAGTCAGACCCAGTACTGTAATAATCGCCTTTGTATGGAGTCCCGCAGGGACATCGATTTTTTTAATTAATTCTGTCCAACGAAACAACAATTCGTTCCCTCAATTTAATAATTCGTTCCCTCGAATTAACAATTCGTTCCCACGATATAACAATTCGAACCCCTCGAATTAACAATTCCGACGTTATAACAATTCGATCCCTCGAATTAACAATTCGTTCCCGTGGGAACGAATTGTTATTTCGTGGGAACGAATTGTTAAATTGAGGGAATGAATTGTTAATTCGTGGGAACGAATTGTTAAATTGAGGGAACGAATTGTTATTTCCTGGGAACGAATTAATAAAAAAAGAATTATACTGCGGGGCTCCGTAACTTCGCAACCGAATACGTCGATAAAATAAATATAAAGTATATATCCCAAAGAAATAACCAATATGTGTGTCATAGTTTGTGAATATTGGTGTATTATGTATGAAGATATGTGCGTTATAGAAAGTGTCCAGGTTTTTCTTTGCCCCACAGTATATATTTCGTTACAAATGTCTGTCAGTTTACATATATGTTTGTCATACCGCAGATAAGTTTCTTGGCTTTTGATTGGCTAGCTTGCCTGGTCATATATATTATATGATCTGCCAAGGCCGTCGGACATAGAGAAATTGCGATTCCCCTCCGGCGCCTAGCGTCCAATGAAAACACATTTTGCAAGCGTCTAGCGATTGCGAATTTTATTCCTCACTAAACACAATAAAACCCCGAATTGATCAATAAAAGTAACAAATTGTACACTCAAAACAAGTTTTTATTGTTTATTTTTCCATAAATATTCTTCGCTCATCAAAATATGAGCGAAAAATTAGCCAAACTGTCCCGTTTAGTGTTTTCAAATCTCAACACATTTGGCTTCTTGACACGGCTATATTTAGGTCACAAACTATGGGTTCCACGCACGAAACGCGGTGTAGCAATGACAGCGAATGTTTGGGAACCAGTCGCATTCTTGTAGAGGCGCCAAAGAGAGAGCAGATCGATAGAGCAATGGAGAGACTAATACTGTTTAATTAAAAATAAATTCTTCTGTGGCAAACATGACATCCAGAATTGTACAGTCTGTCATGATTATAGCAGTAGTTTTACTGCAAATAAGATATGTCATAATTCTAATATACGTTTAATACGTTCCCTTGATCATATCAGAACCAGACTGACATTGAGTTCTCGATCATCGTCTATATCGTTCTGACACAGGAGAAAGAAAGCACTTATAACCGTTAAAGGGACATGCCCACTCAGTAGGTACAAACGGTTCTTCTTTATAGAAATTAAATAAGTGTATAATTGTGTCACTATGCCACCAGTTATAAAGATAACGAGTGTCCGCTCTACAGATATAATCATTTAGTAATATTTATTTTGCTGAGAATGACGCGCGTTGGTATTATGCTTTTTTCATATGCAAATGAGGCATGCATTTTTTAAGTTATACTAATTAAAGGAATCACTTGAAAAAATAATATTTTCGACAGATTATAAAGTATGATAATTGCACATCAAACAAGAGATGTAGGAGAACAGCATAGCTCGACTTCGAGGGTTGTCGATGTACATAAAGCTTGACAAACAAGGTGGATGCGGCATGCATAAAAACCTTAACCAAGGTTGACTAAAAACCTTAACCAAGGGAAATTAAGTAAGTAATTCAAGGTTAAATGTAGGTCAATGTCAGATATAGGTCAGGGGTTATTGATGTACATCACTAGGAGATGAAGTTTTCCAAGTATCGTTGCTGTATGCCCAGGAGTATTCCATATACAAGCTTGACTAAAAACCTTAACCAAGGGGAAATAAGTAAGTAATCCAATGATAAAAGTAGGTCAAGCTCAAATATAGGTCAGGGATTACTGATGTACATCACTAGGAGATGAAGTTGTCCAAGTATGGTTGGTGTAGGGCCAGTAGTATTCCATGAACAAGCTTGACTAAAAACCTTAACCAAGGGGAATTAAGTAAGTAATTCAAGAGGAAATGTAGGTCAAGGTCAAATATAGATCATGTGTTGTTGATGTACATCACTAGGAGATTAAGTTGTCCAAGTATGGTGGGTGTAGGGCCAGTAGTATTCCATATACAAGCTTGACTAAAAACCTTAACCAAGGGGAATTAAGTAAGTAATTCAAGAGGAAATGTAGGTCAAGGTCAAATATAGATCAGGGGTTATTGATGTACATCCCTATGAGAAAAGGTTTTTCAAGTATGGTGTCTGTATGCACAATAGTATTCCATGTACAGGCTTGACTAAAAACCTTAACCAAGGTTGACTAAAAACCTTAACCAAGGGGAATTAACTAAGTAATTCAAGAGGAAATGAAGTTGTCTAAGTATGGTGGGTGTAGGGCCAGTAGTATTCCATATACAAGCTTGACTAAAAACCTTAACCAAGGCGTGACGGTGACGCCGACCCCGACGCCGGGGTGACAACATAAGCTCTAACTATTCTTCGAATAGTCGAGCTAAAAATAAACATTTTAATGAAACACGGTTATCATTTTATCTGATGTCAGTGTGTAAAGTTAAGTCTGACATATTATAAATGTATAATGCTGCCAATCAATACATGGTGTAATGGTGAATGAATGTTTAATTTTCCAGAAAATGTCTTAGATGATGTCTCTGATTTAAAGAACAGTTTGTACCTACTGAGTGTGCATGTACCTTTAAAATGCTAGAGGCCGTCTTCACAAGATCGCGTAGCGCACAACTATGGCTCAGAATTATCAACTGTCTGATTTACAGTGAAACATCTCAAAGCTGGACACCCTGGGGACCTCACAGGGTGTCCAGTTTAGAGAGGTTTCGATGTACATGCAAATGGCGCGTGTCATTTTTGTTTAAGATACTTTCATGCTATGATATATATGGCGATGATATATTATGCGAGTATACCAGTTCGTATATTATATTTATGTAGACGATAGGTGTCATCGTAATTATGTACAGGTCTGTGATCATACCAGTGCGTACACATGTGTGCCAGCAATGCGTACTGTTGCAATATGACATCGTGCATGTATTGGCAATGTGTATTAGGCCCTGGGCGCGTTAGGGTTGTCGTTACCATCCGAGCGCACCAAATATTTCTGGTGCCAATGTATTTAGACATATATACTGTATGTACGTCTGCATGATATACTTTTCAAAGTAGTAGCTTAAGCCCACTAATTTGTGTAACCGGCCAACCAAGTACTGGTGTTACGTTTTAATGACCCCACTCAAAACCCATCACTCCCATCCTGACGTATACCTCATATTTACCATATAATTCCCATAGCCGTATCCTATACCCCATACAGTCCATAATATACCTCATAATAGTCCGTACATCCTATACGCCATATATGCACTTATTTTTATCGCACTGTATTTTACTTTTCGTAATTTAAGGCCGCCTGTGGTTGCCGGGAGTTTCGACTGTGTTAATGAGGTCTCGTAGAATCTCGCCAGAATTTGAATGATTTCTGGCGCGACCTACGAGATTTCGGGCATTAGCCGGAAAACCTCCATTAACATCAGTCGATATATTTACTTGTGTTGTAACTTATATTCTCCGCTTACAGATTGCCTACTACACATCCTTCCCCGATCACCCTGTGACATTTGCATAAACAAGATGGCTGTCAGTGAAAAAAGCATCGGCTACATTATTACTAATGAGCATTGGTGGAGGATATTACACATGTATTCATCAAACAAACTAAAGCAGATTATGTATACTAAACAATTATCATTTTCATTCCGCCGCTACTGATATAATGTGTAGGGCGATTTAGTTTCATTGCAACACACATTGTACGAAATGACGATCATAAGCAACTCGTCTGATATGTTTTGTGTAATACGTGAATTCCAGAACATTGCTGTTCCAATTTTACAGTGATGGATATCTTAAATATACAAATGAATATGCGTATAATTCCAGCACAAAAATATTTACACAATTCCCTAACATTTGATTGGCCCGTAGCAAGTCTCTGTCCAAAATTTATATACCAGTAAACTCCCACGCCGAACTACTTTCCGTAACCGTGAGGCGCAGTTAAAATAATTCTTAAGAAAACGGAAAATAAACGCATTTGCTTGATGAATTTATTTCAAATGCTGGAATTATAAGGAATGAATGGCCTTTTTGTGGAATTTATCGGGGATATAAACTTGGAAAAGTCGCGGGAATACTGAACGAGGCCTTCCACAAAAAGGCCATTCATTCCTATAATGTACATTTTTATGCTTTTAATAAGCTTTAAATCAACGAATGGGTATCAAATGCGTGGGACCATTGCAGTTTTGAAAAGTATTCACGAAATTGGTATAAAATGGCGGCAATTTTGGATTTACACACTTCTATTTTTATCGTAAAATTGGTTTATAAGCATTGTATAGTATGTCAGTTATCACATATCAGAATTGTGTTTGCATTAACCATTCTGTGACTGCTGAAACAACGACATATCCTAATAACTATCCCAGTAACTGGATATGCATTTCATAAGGTCTGCCATATTGTATGTGCAATATAACACGTTTATACCACAAATGTCATGTTGTTTATTGCGTATTATTGTTAATATCAATATGCTAAAGAACTTGGAACTATGTTACTTCCATATATGTGTGTGTTGTCAACACTTAATTGCGCGTGCCTGCCTGTTTATTTAACCATTTCAACCCTAAGCAACTGTAATGGACTGTGATATGCTAGTTTTACGACCAATCCAATCGTCACAGAATGATTTTCAGATTAGTCCATTTATGAAAAGGGGATATTTTTGTTAAAAAAAATATGAAAATTACTTGCAAAAAGTGCAGATCCTGATGAGACGGCTCGTTACGAGCCGGCTCATCTGGATCTGCACTGTTTGCGAACCCCGCTATAACGGGCTTTCGGGTTCAAAGGGTTAAATAATTCATAGAATTTATGTAAAATGGCCGCCATGTTGGATTGCTGTACATCATATTCCTAATGAAATGGATTGGTAAACATTTAGTCTATGAAATATGAAATGCCTGAAGTGTATTGGTATTTGTGCTTTTAAAACTGCTTCCACAATACGATATGCCCCTACATGTAGTAAAGTACCTTTTCATTGGCGGCCATCTTGTTTATGCAAATTACTAGGCTTAAGCTACTACTTCTCAATGTCTATCATGCGGAATATATAGAGTATATATGGTTAGTCACATTGGTAACAAAAAGCTTTGGTGCGCAGAGATGGTACTAAAAACCCTATTTTATGGCAGTACGCACAAGGCCTATATTATTGCCATCTCACACGTCATCGTACCAGTGCGTATTGACAAGCATGGCGTAATATCATTATGCTATAATACCCCAACACTTAACTACAAATGTACCTACCTGTAATGTGAATTATTTGCTGATTAACTCATGCCAGTATAATATACATACATGTACAGTCAGTCATACATGCAATGAATACTCGTTACCATAAACTCCCTTAACCCTTTGAACCCGAAAGCCCGCTATATCGGTTTATGCAAACAGTGCAGATCTACATGAGCCGGCTCGTAACGAGCCGTCTCATCAGGATCTGCACTGTTTGAAAGTAATTTTCATATTTTTGAGAACAACAAATACCCATTTTTTATAAATGGAATAGTCTGAAAATCATTTTGCGATGATTGGATTGGTTGCAAAAATAGCATATCGCAGCCTATTCAGTTACTTAGGGGTGAAAGGGTTAAGTCAAACTACTGATAACTCAAAGTCCGAGTATAGGTCCCAAGTACATGATGTCCTATACAATAGCTCTCATCAACTCCGCAGTCCCCTGGACTTTGAGTAAATGAGTGTAGACTGTACAACATGCGCATATGTACGGAGCCCCGCAGGGGAAGTATAATTCTTTTTTTTATTAATTCGTTCCCACTAAATAACAATTCGTTCCCGCAATTTAACAATTCGTTCTCACGAATTAACAATTCGTTCCCACCAATTAACAATTCGTTCCCTCAATAGAACAATTCGTTCCCACTGGAACGAATTATTAATTCGAGGGAACTAATTGTTAAATTGAGGGAACGAATTGTTATTTCGTGAGAACGAATTAATAAAAAAAGCCATGTCCCCTGCGGGGCTCCGTACATATGCACCATGCGTATTTATTAACGAGACGGCACATATGTATCCGAGAGCCTAGGTAATCCAGTAATGTATCATAGATACTGCGGGGCGCCGGTTGACAAATACTATAGGAATGAATGGCCTTTTTGTGGAATTTATCGGGGTATAAACTTGGAAAAGTCGCGGGAATACTGGACGAAGGCCGGAAGGCCTCGTCCATTATTCCCGCGACTTTTCCAAGTTTATATCCCAGATAAATTCCACAAAAAGGCCATTCATTCCTTATAATTCCAGCATTTGAAATAAATTCATCAAGAAAATATGTTTATTTTCCGTTTTCTTAAGAATTATTTTTACTGCACCTCACGGTTACGGAAAGTAGTTCGGCGTGGGAGTTTACTGGGATATAAATTTTGGACAGAGACTTGCTACGGGCCAATCAAATGTTAGGGAATTGTGTAAATATTTTTGTCCTGGAATTATAGCCTAATACATCAACTATGTCCACCTGTTCAGCGCCAGCTCAGACTCAGCTAGCATGATTTGCAACGTTGTTTTGATTTCCCAATGTCAATCAGGATTACTAGTATAGTAATCCTGATTGCCATAAGGTATGGAAGCATCCTGGTGCCAATGCTAGAATATATTTATCTCATAAGTTCTAATTAGGAGATACTATCTCCCAAGAAGGAGTTAGTATATCCTAGTTAGGACTTACTATCTCCTAATTAGGAATTAGCATCTCCTAATTAGGATTTACTATCTCCCAATTATGAGTTAGTATCTCCTAATTAGGACATAAACATTTTATTTGTTTAGCACTGACAGAGATAGTAAGTCCTAATTAGGAGATAGTAAGTACTAATTAGGATATACTAAGTCACAATTAGGAGATAAAAGTCATAATTAGGAGTCCTAATTAGGGGATAGTAAAGTATTTTAACATTGGCACCAGGACGCTTCCATAATAAGGAAACAAAAAAAAAACTCATACAATTTGATTGTGTTAGACGGGATGTGAATAGGGGTGTGCGAAATACGATATTATTGATGTTACCTGTAGCACGGCCGACAACCTGCGCCTCTGTCCTATATACGCCTGTAGATACATTCACACAAGTATGTAATTTAATAAATCCCACTGTGATAGCACTAGGCACATCCTACTATATCCCATTACAAGAACATGCAGCTACGCACCACTGTATCTACACTGGCAGACAATGCCGTATTCCGCACGGTATGCCGCGCGGTTGTATCGGAGCACTAGCTTACAGCGGTATGCCGAGATTGATCACCCAAAATTATTCAATTTCACCGGGAACGATAAATATTGTTTGCTCGAATTGCAGTGTCATAGTTAATGGTGGACCGAATCGCGAAACAAATAAACCGGTTTAATGCCGTAGATCTACATATTTTATTTATATGTCCAGACACTATTGACACATTGTGAAGAACGTCTTTGTGCCGGACAGCGGTCGTGGGACCTGTGAGTAATCCGCGCCTCAATTACAGCGGATGTATGGACACCATGTGTCTACTTTATCACCGCCGCCGTAATTGGTTGTTGTACGATACAATTAAGTAATCCCACGTGTAGCTAGTAGCGAGCAGCGACCCTCGCTCCGCTCTCTACATGTTTCCAATAGTTCATTATAACGAGGTATGAATGTTTATATTGAATTTCGGAGTATTCATACGTTTGTCAAGAAAATTAAATAGAGGATCGTACACAATGACGATTTAATATAATATTCATTAAACGAGTTTACTGATTTTATAAGAAATGAGGCTCTATTGATATTTGTTTATGATTTCTTTAAAGGAGTTTAAAACATATCAAATGAAATCAACACACACGTTAAATTCAATGTATTACATAGTCAATACAATACAATACGATATGGTACGGTACGGTACGACGGTACGGTACGGTACGGTACGGTACGGTACGGTACGATACGATACGATACGATACGATACGAACGATACGATACGATACGATACGATACGATGCGACGATACGATACGATACGATACGATGAGATGCAACGTAACGCAACGCAATACAATGCAATACAGTAATGTGCCACACAAATACACGAAGTACGATGGTGGCGATCGCCAGCGGAATCCCTGCGTTCACTTTCCGGCTTAAACCACTAGTCTATGATTAGAAATCGTCAACAAGGTATACGGTTGTCTTAGTCTTTCTTGAACGTTAATTAAATATGGTTCTATTTCAAAAACTGTGCTATAACATAGATAGACAAGTCCATCAATACTGGTAAGCCAAGCCATGACTCACGCTACAGCACCATATATTGAAGTTGTACCATTACAGTAGCGCTTTGTTGAACCTTACATGTCACAGAAACGATATATATATTCGTGCGAATGCGTCACACATGGTGAAGAATACGTACGAATACATCACACAAATGTGTGACGTTTACGTTTGGCATCACTACCCCTTGCAACAAAAACGAATGTATCACATGTTACAAAAACTCGAACAAAAATTAATAAAATATTGTCCAGACGAATATGTTACATGAACATTCGATTGGGGGATAACAGTGCGATAAAATAAAACAGAATAGAGCAGGCATATTCGCCGGGTTATTTGAAAGTCATGCAACGCATGCAGACAAGGTAAATGTAAATGCTTTGATTTAACGACGGCACTGGCTCGATGACCTTGCATGCATGTCGATACCGACTATTTAAGTCCGATAGGACTAGGCTATCATGAATGTGTCTTGTCTTGCCCAAGGACACGCCGAATCGACCAGTGGCCTCGGGGTCTCCCGATCCGGAATCCGATGCTCTACCCACTGAGCTATTCCAGCTGATTTCAGACAGCACTAGGGGCGTATCATGTTATGGCACTTATCGTCTGTCCGTCTGTTAGCGCTTTGGTTTGCGCTCAAAATAATCTTGACATAGGATCCTCAAACTGGGTATGCAGGTCAGTAACGACCAGTGTATGACCAATTTGACTTGACCACAGTGTGTCAAAGGTCAAAATCGCGGTGACTTTAGACAATAAAACAGTTGCCGCTCTATAACTCGAGAACGCCATGACCTAGGATGTCCAGTATTGGTTTTCAAGTTAGTCATGACCAGCAGATTACCCCTATTGATTTGAGGTCAGTAGGTCAAATGTGAAGGTCGCGCGGTGACCTTGGACAATAAAAGGAGTTCGGCTCAATAACTCAAGAACAGTTGGTGCTCGGATGCTCAAACGTTTGATTTTGAGGTCACTATGCACATTGTGGCACCACTGCGTGTCTTTTTGAGAAGTGGGGGTGGGGCTTATATGTTTGACAAACAACTCTTGTTAAACGAATATGTTAAATGTTAATGTGTCATTCAAAGCTACCATCGGGCGTATATTGCTCTGCTTAGTTTAGTAGTTGCCTCCTGCACTTGCATTCATTATAACCCTTTCAACACCAAGTAACTGAGATGGAATCTTCCATGTTATATTTCAGACTATTCCATTAACCATCAGATGTTCATTATACATTTAAAACATTTTACATTTTGTTGTCAGATATTGGCGGTAAATATAGAAATTTTGTCACAAACAGTGCAGATCCTGATCAGACTGTGCGGATGCACATGCTGATCTGGATCTACACTGGTCGCAAAGTGGGTGGCAGGTGGTAGCATGCGATGGGTAATTTAAAGGCAAAATAAACATTCATTCACCATTACCCCACGTATTGATTGACATTATTATACATTTTATATCAGACGTAAATGTTCACACTAATATCAGGGTCGATAACCGTGTTTCCTTAAAATGTTAACGGACATTACTATTTAACGATCGGGATTCAACATTAACGTTGACATTATTGTATGTGAGAGTTGAATTTCGTTACACCCCTTATATGTATAATACGATTATACGTAATCCTATTACTTTAGGGGAAGGAAGGGGCCAAGTGACTTTGGTGTGGTATGGACCTGTCACCATGTCAGGTTATTCTAATTCCAGGGCTGAAGATATTTTTTTTTTAAATATTCCGTTCTGATTTTGGGATCCGCCCCCCTCCCCCTCCCCCCTCCCCCCACCCCAATGCAACAAGTTAAATGAGGGATCGAACCCGTTGATCCTACCTTAAATGACCTTAGCTGTTGATATGCCGTTACACATCAATATATCACATCACTGGTCGTAAAATCCATAAGCCCCATTCCTCCAGTCACAGCCACATATCTTATATAATGGCAAATTAAGCCTACTTGACTATCGCGCGATTTATTGGTGTACAAATGGCGGCACACTTCGTAGCATGCACTTTGCGTATCTTATTATAGATCAAAACATAACTTCCTGCTAAGAAGTATGTGCTGTTTGTTAAAGGTACATGCCCACTCTGTAGGCACAAACTGTTCTCTATATGAATTAAATAAGTATATAATTGTGTAACTACATGTATTCCACCAGTTCTAAAAAAATACGAATGCTTTTTTATCTTATATTTAAGGGTATAAATTGGCTCGAGGACCTTCCAAACCCGGGCATTTGAGCCCAAAAATGGCAGGCCAATAACCGTTGGCCCGTTTGTTTCCGAATTTACTAATATCTGCCATACAGTCGAAATATGTGCATTAAATGAAGTAGGCAATGAGGCGGTTAATTTAACCTGGCTTGTTCATTCTCCTATCGCACGAAGCCGGTATGTAAGACCTTGAAAAAGGCTGAGTGTGAGTGCCTTTTTCACGGTCTTACACAAATACATTAGGTCATGCCTTTTGTATTTGTATATTTACGTAAAGCCTAATAAGCATATGTAACTTTTAAATGACATCCATCTTATGATAGTGATGATGCATTCCGCAAGGTCACAGTTTAAAGGGGCATGCATGCATTCGAAGGTAAAATATGTCTAAAAATGATGCCATAATATCTGTGTAAATAATACTAAATACCCGCTCTCCACACCCCCGCATCGCCCCCAACCCCCCCCCCCCCCCCCCCCCCCCCCCCCCCCCCCCCCCCGAGAAATAGCGGGGCTTTAAATAATTATGCTGTTAAATCCAGTAAATGTCCCGGTAAAACGCCCCGCAGTGCAGGGCCATTTGGTTGGTGAACGTCGCAGCACATTTTAGCAACAGTTAAAGAAACTGTAATGTCACCGCACTGCAGGACATCATATCGGCGGTTAAAGCCCCGGTGTATGCCCAATAAGCCCATATAAAGCCCCGCTACTCCCCTGAAGGGGAGTGGTGCGGGAATATACATTGACTGATGATAAAATATGCATTTAAAAGCTAAAGCTGATCTCATTGTAATCATCTAAATAGAACACCCAATGATTGGAACATTATTATATATGTAAAGTGTATTGGACATGTAAATATTGAACAGTCTAAATTGACCATCGGTTGACAATATGTGCCATAATGTTTTATATTTAGTTACTATTATCATAGAAGTGTACATTTCATGCGATAGACTCTATATCACAGACATTGAGATTAAAAAGTAATATAACAAGAGGCCCAAATGGGCCTGCTTCGCTCAACTGAAATTATTATCCAAATTATAAAGTAAGTCAGAACTGGTCCAGACTGTCTATTACATGTATAAATTGTTCTGTCCACCATAGTAATAGTTGGCTTGAAACATAACAATTGAGACCAATGTAAACAGTATATGCTTATAAAACAGCATTAACAAATGTGATGCAGAACACATATGAATAAATGATAAACGGTATATATAACAGACAGTCTGATGCACAAGGGAAGGACGCTTGAAATCACTAATCAACGTTCGGCGGGCGGTCATCTTAAATTATGTAATCATCCGATATCGACCAAAAATGCTCCAGAGTGATCGTCTTGTCGATACCTTTGAGTTGATATATGACATGACCATACACGGTACAATCTGAAATTTGACCCCTACTTGACCCCTCCGGCCCGCCCTTTCTTGACCCAGGGGCCACCATTTGAACAAATGTGAAACAGCGTTAACTATGGATCATTCCTACCAAGTGTCAACGAAATCCGTCTAGCGGTTCGTGAGAAGTTGTTTTTAAGAATTTTACATACTTTTTGACGGCGGCCATTTTGGATTATGCGATGATCTCCATTTTAACAAATATGAAAAGTCTTCACCCACGGACCATAACTGTGAAGTTTGTCCAATATCAGCCTGGCGGTTCATGAAAATAAGACGTTTGAAATCTCTAATAAAATAATGACCTTTTGACCTTTCGGCGGTCATCTTGGATTATGTAATTATCAGATTTCGACAATAAATGCTCCAAAGTGATAGTCTTGTCAATACATTCCATTTGATAATGATATGACCATATTCGGTCAAGTTTGAAATTTGCGGTTTGTGTGACATATTCGTTTATACCAAAAAGTGAAAAATATTTGGGTGAGATTTTCGGTTTGTAATGTATTCGGCCAGTATTCACCGAAATGTGTGACGCATTCGCACGAATAATTCACACGTGTGATATATCCGTTTCTGTGACATATAAGGTTCAACAGCGCTTTTCTGCTCCTTACCTATCTGTATATACTAATATCGTATACATATCGTAATCGTATAGTATTGGTATATTTAATGAGCATATCGTATGATCATATAATATGGGTATGTTTGTACCGTATCATCGTATAGTACGAATATTATACAAACATACGATATCCGTTCGTATATACGATATATCCGTACGGATATGGTATGAATACTTTTCATTCTACTGAAAACACCTCTCATTTTAAAGAAATTCTCGACTCCAAAGAGGACCAAATACTAGGGGCGGACCAAATATTAGGTCAAATAGTACACGTCAACACCGTTAATATATCGAATACATGTACGGTATTCTGGTACATTTAGGTTAGACCACACCAAATAGTTTTACTATATACTTTAACCGAATGCCATCCAATAAGGCCAGTCTCTCCTACTTTCACTAATCGTATGTATGCTGTGGGACCTACTTGTACATGACCTGCAGCCAGTCTGTACTGAATCTGCATGAATTAAACAATATGTTTACTTACTCCTCATCAGATCACCCAATATTGTTTACATTTTTTGGCCACGGAAACTCTGTTTACATCACGTGACCAACAGGTTCAGGCGTGTCGAAAAATAAACCTCTCACTTCAGATAATAAACAAATAAATAAATAAACGTGGATGCATGTGGTTCATAATTACCATGTCAATTGTTGTTACATGTAATAAAGATGCATTAAAAAGAAAACACAAAAACAATATTTAAAAAAAATTAAATATAATGGCCAAAGTGAGGATCGAACGCATGCAGTGCAAAATTAAAATCAAGTGTCACCGTTGGCCGCCAGTTTACCCACTGCTCCAGTATGAGAAACTGTTTTGTCAATCGCAATATATCGATCATGACTATAGCGACGCGCCATAACAAACAGGGAAATACCTACAGGAATTCCATGTTTGTTTATACACCAATGTTTATATAAACAAAGCATGTAAACAACCCCATGTCAGGCTGGTATACTTTTTTTTATTGTGCCGTGAATGGGGAAATATCTGGCAAGGCTTAGGAAACGGGATGGGGGAGGCTCTGTCGAGCACATCCCGTTTCCGAGCCGCGCCAGATATGTTTTCCCATTCACGGCACTAACCTACTATTCTATTTATCCCGTCAACACATACAAATGGCTTTTAAATGCAACAAAAATAACCCCAGTCACCGCACATATTAATACGCAGTGATTAGGTCGTATGGACAGGATATCAAAAACGTTTCACGTCACCGTGTTTCACGACATATACGCCATTGTTGACGGGATAAATATATTTATTACACTAGCGTAAATAGTTTTTAATACGCTCACAGCACTTTCGTAAAGCCCACTTAGGCATTATTATGTATTGTTCCATTGTTTTCTTTTGAAACAAAAATATAACCAACAAAATAACAACAGTCATGACATCTAAGATTAAAAGTACGAGTACACTCCGCATGCTACGGAGCCCGGCAGAGGACATGCATTTTTTTTTATTAATTCGTTCCCACGAAATAACAATTCATTTCCTCAATTTAACAATTTGTTTCCTCGAATTAACAGTTCGTTCCCACGATATAACAATTCGTTCCCTCGTATTAACAATTCGTTCCCACGAAATGACAATTCGTTCCCTCGAATTAACAATTCGTTCCCATGGGGAACGAATTGTTATTTCGTGGGAACGAATTGCTAAATTGAGGAAACGAATTGTTAATTCGTGGGAACGAATTGTTAAATTGAGAGAACGAATTGTAATTTCGTGGGAACGAATTGTAATTTCGTGGGAACGAATTAATAAAAAAAAAAAATTCTGCTTCCCATGCGGGGCACCGTAGCATGCCGCTATGGCCAGTGGATGACCCAACACCGTCATAATAACACAGTTTGTGTTTAGTAAACAAAATCAGCAACAATGGGAGAACCGGTAGGACCTGGCGTTTACCAATAACTTAATCAATTAAATTCACATCATTGAGCGATGGTAAACATATAAACTAACCTATCAGTTTTATGAACACCACGTGTATGAATTGCATGCTTTAGCCCTAGTACATTTTATATAACCATCCTTATGAGAGTTGGGTGAGTGGTATGCCGTTATATAACTTATTAACCGACATCTATTTATAATCGAATGCAATGACTTACTAGCTGACAGACGTTTGAAACTAAATATATACATACAGTAATTTACAATAACCTCCGAAGTGAAGCACATTTAATACACATTGTTTTAAAGTCACTCTTTTTATTATTAAGAGTATACCAATAACTGTGGTCGAAAATTTAATAAAAAGAGTGACTTTAAAACAATGTGTATTAAATATATGGGCCACGCTCTGTGAAAACCAGCCTTAATGACAACGTCATGAAAGCTTGAAAATGACGTCGCAAAGTTACGCTTAAATTGCCTACGTCACGTCGGATTTTGACATTTGAAATAGTTGCGTCATTGCAATAAATTGACGTTGTCCTATTTATAACCGTTCGCTTTACTATTTGTGGCTCACAAACATTTTAATGCTGGATACGCGTATCAGAATTTTACAGTTGTTTCCATAGTGGTTCAGACAGTTGTCTGTTTTTTCGGTTTCCTTCAAGGAAACACGTAGTGATTTTGTCGATTATTTTTTATAATATATGGACGACTTGTGCCCTGACATTTGAAACTATATAACCATACAACCGGTAATTTTTAGATAACACCATTATCTAATCAGTATTATGTAACAAATAGAACTGGGCACAGGGCTTAACTCGTTTAATTTACTGTTTCGCCTGTCGAATGTTTCAAAAGTCAACATAAAAATACGATTTGGAAATTTTCATAAAAATAAGCGTATCACAGATGTATAATTATGGTAGTGCCAAAATATACGCCGCTCCTGGCATATCGCATCATGGTGACACTGGGCCAAACATGTTTTAGTATTTAATGTGTTGGTATTGTGTCGCATGCATATTTACAGCGACACAATAATCATGATTATATCAGATAATTGTAATACATAATTGTAGCCACCAAGGACGTAGCCTACTGATTTCTATATGTATCTGCTACCACTTCCGTGTACGGTGTCACGTAATATTTAGCGACTTTCAAAAATATCACATTGAATCAGCCGTACGATTGCCGTTTGATAACAATGTAAATATTCTTTAAAATGACCACTTGTAAATATGGTTATATGAATGTATAGTACTTTTACTAGTATATTTGCAATCATTGCAGACACTGATCAGACTGCACAGATGCACAGGTCTCCAACATTTACACATTTAAGAAGTCCGACTTTGCCAGATTGTTGTTAATTTTCTTACATTGTACTACATAATCATTGTAATAAATAATACACGTCTGCGTGCTTTGTTATCAAAGGGCCGTTCTAGTCGGAGGAGTGTAAATAATATAAAGCAAACGCACATACACACATTAAGCGCGTCTAAACCAAATGAGCCGCTTCGAACAATAATTGCAGGGTGTGGAGCGTCATTTCAACAAAATCAATGTTGTGATCGGGAAAAATTTAGTGTGTAAATCACTGACTGTGTTATAGTGTGCAGTTATGCAAAATATATGTACGTACGCCACGGTGCTTTTCAGGGGCGGATCCAGGATTTCAGGTTAGGGTGGGGTGAGGCGGGACTTCTTAGTTGAAATAGTTTACTATACTTTCGAACTAGCACCGTTTGTTCGTCGATCAAGAGGAGCTGGGGAGACTGCTAGGTGGGTCCGGCAGTATGCCCTCCGGAATATGTTTGATATTTACACCCCAATTTGCTGCGCTATGGCGCATTTTAGAGCAAAATTATCTTTACTCGCCAAATTTTAGGGGTGGGGGGGGGGGTTTCCCCTACGTGAATCAGCCCTTGTTTTTAGCATGGCTGTTTACTTTGTTTACAAAAGCGCTGAATTTTTCTGAAACACAACAAAACTAAATTAATTATTCCCGACGAAAGAATATACTGCCGGTATTTTTATCGGGACATGTAACAATTATAAAAGTATGTATGTTACATCTCCACATTTTCCCGGCAGTGGCGGTGGTGGCTAGTCGAGGGAGTGAGGGTCAGCGCAGCATTTTTCCATAGACCTGCTACCTGCTAGTACGGGGTGCATGTACATTAGCCCGTCCGCCAGTCATATTGGCTACACAGGAAAATGTTATTCCCGCTTTCTGAGATGTAAATTTAATTCCGAGAGTCGGGGAATGGACAGTCGATTTTCATTTTGTTTAAAAATGCCCGTCACAATTAACTGTAAATGACGTCAATTCTGAAATAATTACATTGTATCTTTCTGACGACACACGAATATGAATCTGTTATGGCGATGGTGGCAAATTATGAAGCCACAGGTTGGCTAATTATAGATTTAAAATCGATAGTTGTGCGTTTGATTTGTTCACTACATGTACATATCATAGTTTTATTCTGTTCAATGTTTGATAGTATAGATACTAACACTTGTAGATACATTTAGTGTTATGTACCTTCATATGAACACTCATTTCTACTGTAGGCTGTTGAGTTGCATTGTACAAACGTCAGCGTTTCAATAACGTCATTTTCTCGATGACGTTACTTTGTTTTCATGCGTGATTCACATGGTGCTACAAAAAGCGAGATAAAACAAAAACTATTAAACATAATTGCATTTTCTTTTCAGAATATTGTTTTTGAAAGGTGTCCGCATCAGAAAATGTAAAAAAATGCAAATCAAATTTGTTGTCATTAAGGCCGGTTTTCACAGAGCGCGGCCCATATATATTTTGCCAATTATATACATACAGTCGAGCACCAGTATCTCGAAGTCGAAGGGAGATCGTATTTTAGTCGAGATAGGACTAGGTTCGAGATACCGAGGAAGTGACATGGTCAAATATTTTCGCAAACAAAATCAAATGTTACCTATCACATCACGAGTAAACAATAAAGGAATAATGAAACAAAACATGTGTTGCTTTTATTATTAATCACCATCAGATTGAATAATTAATACACGCTGAATTTAATTCAAGAAAAAAAGTATTAATTAATTTACGGACGAATTTTAATCACCAATTAACTAATGACCAAAGGTAGTAAATTACCCAAAATTACAGGTGGCGTCACAACTCTCAGTGAATTGCTTAAATGACCAGCGTGATATGCTTAATGAATCGTGTCAAACACTCAAACAAATCGAGGTGGACCAATTAAATCTCGCGATTCTATACTTAACGAATATATTTCAAACACTAAACACATAATGTTAAGTCTCTACGTGAAACTGTTTAATCATGTTTTTGAAAGTGGAATTGTACCAAATGATTGGCTCGAAGGTCATATAATACCAATTTATAAGCATAAGGGCTCAAGGCATGATCCTGACAATTATAGGGCAATAACAATAGTTAGCTGTCTTGGTAAAGTATTCACTTCTATAATTACAAATAGGTTGACAACATATGCTGAACAGAATGGGCTTATAACTGAGGCACATGGCTGGTTTTCGGAAAGGATATAGTACGGCTGATAACATTTTTACTTTACATGCAATTATAGAAATACTATTTAGTAAAAGGCAACCTCTTTTCTGCGCATTCATTGATTTTAGGAAAGCTTTTGATACTGTATGGAGAAATGGCCTCTGATATAAGCTGTTGCTGTCCCGCATAAACGGGAAATGTTTAAACATAATTAAAAACATGTATAAATGTAGTAAATCTTGTGTTAAAGTAGGAAATGACTTTTCAGAATACTTCCCATGCATGGTGGGTGAAAATATGTCACCATTTTTGTTTGCCATGTTTTTGAACGACCTTGAAGATTTTCTCAATGTATGCGGTATTGTAGATTTACAATCGGTTACATCTGACATGTTTCAACATCTAGATATATATGTTAAACTATTCTTGTTATCATACGCTGACGACACTATTCTCATGTCTGAGACAGAAACTGGCCTACAAGATGCTCTAAATTATTTTCATCAATACTGTATTCAGTGGAAATTGGAAGTAAACGCATCAAAAACCAAAATTATGATTTTCAAAAAACGTAAATCATCAAAAAAGATAGCCTTTACATATAACGATAACACAATTGAAATTGTAGACCACTTTACATATTTGGGAAATGTTTTTTCACCTAACGGAACTTTTCATAAGACTAAGAAACATTTGGTTGACCAAGCATCCAAAGCTCTTTTCGGCCTATTTAGAAAGATTAACAACTTGTCAACTCCATTAGACTGTCAGCTTAAGTTATTTGATCAATGTATCACTCCAATTCTCTGCTATGCTTGTGAAATCTGGGGATTTGAAAACATTTCGGCTATAGAAACAATTCATTTGAAATTTTGTAAAACTGTTTTGGAGGTAAAGAAATCCACACCAAATTTCATGGTTTATGGAGAACTCGGCAAATTTCCGCTTATTATTGACATTAAATGTAGAATTATTTCGTTTTGGGCAGAATTAGTTTCAGGGAAGCAGAGTAAATTATTGTTTCTTATGTATAAGTTACTATATACACAACATGAAGCAAATGTGACTCATTTCCGATGGATTCAGAATGTTAAATCTATTTTAACTGAAATTGGAGTTCCTGGCGTATGGCTTAGCCAGAACGATGTTAATACTATCTGGCTGAGTCACTACGCCAGGACTCAGCTTCAGAACCAGTTTATTCAGTCATGGCTCACCAGCATCGTTTCATCTTCACGTGGAATTACGTATAGAATCTTTAAAACAGAGTTTGGATTAGAAACATATTTAATTAATCTCACGGAAAGGTTAAGAAAAACATTGACCAGATTTCGAACTTGTAATCATAGACTGGCGGTCGAAACTGGTAGATGGACAGGTGTGCAAGCAGGGTCTGCAACAAATGTGGCGCTGGTGCTCTCGGTGACGAGTTTCATTTCCTTTTCGAGTGCCGCTTCTATGATGAAGTTCGAAAACGGTATATCAAGCCATTTTATTTTAGAAGACCAAATATTTTAAAATTCGCACAGCTATTTGAGAAAAAATCTGGAAAGCAATTAAGAAATTTAGCTATTTTTAATAGGAATGCTTTATGGTTATAATGACTAGTGAGCTTATACATATGCATTTTGTATTTTTACCCATCGTCGTATTATGTAATCTATTGTATACCTCGTGTGTCACGTATGTGGCTTAGAGTGAATAAAATGTATTGTATTGTATTGTATAAGCAAACAACCTGAGGCAGGTGTGAATTTATTTCGTTTCTTTGATAATAGGTTTTGAAAATTAGTGTTAACCAAATTTATCTTGGCAGCCAGGCGCTTACTAGGTGATTTACCAAAGCGTTTATGTGATCGAGATAGCGAAGTATTTTTATACGAAGGGGACAGAATGAACAGTCGAGATAGAGAACATGTTCGAGATAGGGCATGTTCGAGATAGCCGAGGAAATTTACATTAAACAAATAAGGATATAATTCTGGAATAATCGAGATAGGGGATACCATCGAGATACTGACGTTCGAGGTACTGGTGCTCGACTGTATATGTAAACCGACAGACATTTGTAACGAAATATATACTGTGGGGCAAAGAAAAACCTGGACACTTTTTATAACGCACATACATGTATATTCATACATAATACACCAATATTCACAAACTATGACACACATATTGGTTATTTCATTTGGGATATATACTTTATATTTATTTTATCGACGTATTCGGTTGCGAAGGTACGGAGCCCCGCAGTATAATTCTTTTTTTATTAATTCGTTCGCAGGAAATAACAATTCGTTCCCTCAATTTAACAATTCGTTCCCACGAATCAACAATTCGGTCACTCAATTTAACAATTCGTTCCCACGAAATAACAATTCATTCCCACGGGAACGAATTGTTAATTGGAGGGAACGAATTGTTATATCGTGGTAACGCCGGAATTGTTAATTCGAGGGGTTCGAATTGTTATATCGTGGGAACGAATCGTTAATTCGAGGGAACAAATTATTAAATTGAGGGAACGAATTGTTGTTTCGTGGGACCGAATTAATAAAAAATATCCATGCGGGGCTCCATACAAAGGCGATTATTACAGTGCTGGGTCTGACTCGAAACAAGCGTTTGTACGGAACGCTGTAAAACTGTTTTGAAATGGTACTAAACGACTTTCCTGCACGGAATTGCATTTACGACATTATATCCACCATATTGTACTAAAATATAATTAAAGACATACATTCACCGTTTACAATATGTACTATGTGCAGCAAGTGTGTCTACATTTTGATACAAATACGAATTGCTGACATCATTGTCACTTTGAACATTCAGTTAATCATTCATCAGCGTTTGCAATGTTTGCTGTTAACATTTAACACATTATTGTCGTAATAGTTGTTAATGACATTATATATGTAACTAGTATTCAGTTATGCATTTCATCTGTTCAGTATATCATTTATTTCAGTCTGTCACAGAAAATAATGGATATGGTCAAGCTTTTCAACTGTTTCACAACGTTCTCCATAACAGAAATTCAAGAGTATGACATTGTGACGTCATTACCATCAAAATATGTGCACAAGCAGTAATAAATATCCATTCTGCAAATGGCACAGTTATTCACCAATATGAATGTCAACATTCATTAAGATTTGAACCACATGTACACGATATGTGGGGTACAAAACGTGTCTATCTGTGTTGGACCACCGTGTACATGTATGACTTACGAACTATCCAACGTGTGTACATGTAACCAAATATATACATGTATGGTTTACTACCTGATGGAAACATGCAACCAAAAACAAACATGTATGACTTTGTATCCCGTCAACACAGTGCGTATGTGCCGTGAAACACGGTGCCGTGAAACATTTTTGATATCCTGTCAATACGACATAATCACTGCGTATGCATATGTGCGGTGGCTGGGGTTATTGTTTTTGCATTTTAAAGCTATTTGTAGATGTTGACGGAATAAATACAATAGTAGGTTAGTGCCGTGAATGAGAACAAATATCCGGCGCGGCTCGGAAACGGGATGTGCTCGGCAGAGCCTCGCCCATCCCGTTTCCTAAGCCTTGCCAGATATTTTTCCCATTCACGGCACTAACCTACTATTCTCTATATATCCCGATAACACAGTGCGTATGTGCGGTGAAACACGGTGCCGTGAAACATTTTTGATATCCTGTCAATACGACCTAATCCTGCGTATGCATATGTGCGGTGGCTGGCCCTGGGGTTATTGTTTTTGCATTTTAAAGCCCTTTGTGTTGACGGAATAAATAGAATAGTATAACTATATAACTGACATACGTTTGTACCCAACGCTATGCATGCACTGACTGACTAACTGATATACTTTTGTATTGGAATATATATAGTGGAACATCTCTAAACAGAACACCAAGAACACACATATGATCTTGTTTTGATGAGTTTCTTGGTCATTTATCTCATGTGATAATGTCTGTTCGTGATCGCATAGCACACATCTATGGCTTAGAATGATGAAATGCCTTATTTACAGTGAACTCTCTCTAAGCTTGACATCCTCCCCATGGTGTCCGGTTTAGAGAGGTTTCACTGTGCATGTATAACTTAGTAACTGACATAAGATTGTAACTAAATATACGCATGTATAACTTATTGACTGGCATACGTTTGAAACCAAAGATACTCATAAATGTATATCTTTCTAACTAACATACGCTTACAACCAACGATATGCATGTATGACTTACTAACGGACATTCGTTTGCAACCAAGATAATTTATATCATTTGCTCACTGACAATTATATTGTATAAAATGTATAACATCTCTGCTAAAATTTAGAATTATAAGAAATGTACGAAAGCATACAATGTATTTTATATACGTTGTAAGATATCTTATAACAAGCATATGTCTTATATACTTTATAAGATGCCTACCAAGGTTATGTAGATATCTGCTTGTCAGTAATCAGAATTAAAGGTACATGCCCACTCAGGTGGCACAAACTGTTCTTTTAGGAATTAAATAAGTGGAATAATTGTAATAATAATTGTGTCACTATTCCACCAGGTCTCAAAACATTACGAGAGCCCGCTATACAGATAAAACTCATTTAGTAATGTTCATTTTACTGATAGTGACGCGCAGTGGTATCAGGCTATTTTCATATGCAAATGAGGCATGATATTTTTTAATTATTTATACTAATTAAATGCGTCTCCTGAGACAATAATTTTTCGACAGATTATAAAGTATGGTCATTGCACATCCAAAAATAAATACAGATAATAAATAGTAATGTCCGTTAACATTTTAAAGAAACGCGGTTATCGCCCCTAATATCAGTGTAGAAATTTACGTCTGATATAAAATGTATAATAATGCCAATCAATACGTGGGGTAATGGTGAAAGAATATTTATATTGCCAGAAAATGTTTCTACTGAGTGGGCGTGTACCTTTAAGCTAATGCTATGTAATGCTATTTATTTTGGAGATATCTCATATAATATATGATATCTACTAATGTTTCTGAGATATCTTGTTTTTCAAATATATAGCAGAACGGTGTTGAAAATCAATATTCACCGAAAGCAATCATGGGAACGATGCTCCGAACATGCTACTTCATCTCCTGACCTCGATGTCCGCGTTAAGGCCGTGCTTTGTTTACCATACGTAAACACATGATGGAAAATACGAGAAACTATGCCACGTGTCATTTGTCATAATTATTGGATGAACTGATCCGTAAATGTAACACGATATTTGTATAACTTACGTGATTTGCACCGTGGTAATGTACGTCATGCACTAGTGCTTGTTCACCCTTTCATCTCTAAATATCTGACATGGATAGTCCCATGCCCATTTCTGGACTGTTACATTAATCAGACAAAGGGTATTTGTTTTTAATTAACAATTCGTTCCCACGATATAACAATTCGTTCCCACGAATTAACAATTCGTTCCCGAGGGAACGAATTAACAATTCGTTCCCGAGGGAACGAATTGTTAATTCGTGGGAACGAATTGTTAATTTGGAACTAATTGTTAATTCGTGGGAACGAATTGTTAAATTAAGGGAACGAATTGTTATTTCGTGGGAACGAATTGTTATTTCGTCGTAACGAATTAATAAAAAAAGAATTCTACGTCGGGGCTCCGTAACAACCACATGTACTGGAAATATTTGTATGCAAAAATCCTCGGCTACCCCGGAAAAGTATGTAGTTATCGCCTGTCTGTAGTACATGTACCGTCCTTTTAGTACATGTACCTTGCTTTTAGGTATAGCCACTGTTTAGTTTAAAGCTACATGCCCACTCAGTCGGCATAAACTGTTCTTTATAGGAATTAAATAAGTATATAATTGTGTCACTGTTCCACAAGTTCTAAAAATTACGAGTGCCCGCTATACCGGTATTGTCATTTAGTAATATTTATTTTATTGATAGTGACGCGCGGTGGTATCAGGCTATTTTTATATGCAAATGAGGCATGCCAATTTTTTTTTATTATTTATACTAATTAAATGCGTCACCTGAAAAAATAATATTTTCGACACATTATAAAGTATGATCATTGCACAACAAAAATGAATACAGAGAATACATAGTAATGTCCGTTAACATTTTAAGGACACGCAGTTGTCGCCCCTGATATCAGTGTGGAAATTTAAGTCTGATATAAAATGTATAATAATGCCAATCAGTACGTGATGTAATGGTGAATAAATGTTTATTTTGCCAGAAAATGGCCCAGATGATGTCTCTGATAGAAAGCACATTTTGTGACTACTGAGTGGGGATGTACCTATAACCCTTTCCCCGATAGAGACGACTTTTCACGCCTCTGCAGAAGATGTCTTTTCAAAACATTGTGGGAAAAGGAGAAATTGCTTGTAACAAGCAATTTCTCCTTTTCCCACAATGTTTTCTACTCTATCAGATAATTTAACCATCATTTGACCCAGCATTTGATTCTTTTATTCAGATGTTTTGGATTTGGATCAGTCGAAATATCGCAAAACAGGGAAAGGGTTAAAGGAACTGGGTCTCGCATACTGCATAGAAAGTAATGAAACAGAATATGAAAACACAATGTTTCAATTGTAGATTTGTATCGTATTGCCGAACCAAAGTATGCATATACAATGTAAGTTGCTTGTAAACTTCGGGATTGGTAAAATGTCGATGGTCTAGTAACATAAGGTCGTAACTGCTATGCTATGCTTTAGCATAGCAGTTACGACCTTATGTTACTAGACCATCGATATGTTATAACACTGAGAAATAACTAGCGCGTGCAATACTACTGACTGTTCCACGTGTTGCTGACGACGATATTTTGGCCATTAAACACATTACATCATAAAACTATTTAAAGTACTTTTTCATCAATAACAAAAAAGTCACCCTCCTCAAATTTTTTTATTTGATGACATTCCGTCAAATATTGATTTCATTGCTTTTCCTATGGGAATTTAACATGGGGGCTAAACATAGATTTTTTAAAATCGTTTTTTATTTGTGGACCGATTTTCAAGATCTAACTTTTGTTTTCTTAGTTACATCATTTCCAAGCAACATAGCCAGGCTTCGGAGTCAATTTCCAAATGTTTTCGTTTTTTGACTCCTCCCCAGCACTTCCACCTCTTTTCTCACCATAGGAAAATCGTTTTTTCGCTATAAAATCAATATTTGATGGAACTTGAATTTCAGGAAACAAAAAAATTTAGGATGGTGACTTTTTTGTTATTGATGAAAAGTATTTACATTTAAATATTTTTAAGAATAAATGTGTTTAATAGCCAAGCGTTCGTTAGTTAGTTTTCAGTGATATACACAAATAATTCAATCGATTATTACGAACTTCAAATTATCTTATTTAAATTAATTACAATAGCGTCCATAGCGTGATATTCTTTCTAAAGTTGTCATAGTATTATCATTTCACAACAAGAAAGTGTCATTTTTTCCTTTCTGGCACATGTTTAGCGAAAATTCCAAATTATTTCCCCTGCTTATCACAGTTTCTCGTCAACATTCCGCATAATTTATGGAAAATAAGGTAACTTTTTCAAATAGTTTTCATGAGATATTGCACATCGTATTATAATTCCAGCACAAAAATATTTACACAATTCCCTAACATTTGATTGGCCCGTAGCAAGTCTCTGTCCAAAATTTATATCCCAGGAAACTCCCATGCCGAACTACTTTCCGTAACCGTGAGGCGCAGTTAAAATGATTCTGAAGAAAACGGAAAATAAACACATTTTCTTGATGAATTTATTTCAAATGCTGAAATTATAAGGAATGAATGGCCTTTTTGTGGAATTTATCGGGGATATAAACTTGGAAAAGTCGCGGGAATACTGGACGAGGCCTTCCGGCCTTCGTCCAGTATTCCCGCGACTTTTCCAAGTTTATACCCCGATAAATTACACAAAAATGCCATTCATTCCTATAATGAACAAAAGCACATGGCTTGTCTCATATACCGTGTAAGTATGCATATTGAATCGGAGGTACGATGGCTGATAATCTAGTGTAACATGTACAGTCAAGGTGCATGCTCACGTGGTTACAACAACAACAGTAATGGCTGAAAGTGTTGAAAGCTTGCCCACTCCAAAGATAGTATTATTTTATATTTTCCTTAATATGCAACGGATTTTGATGAAATATGGCACAGCAAACGCGTCTTTATGAGCTGCTGAAAACACGGAAATCGATTCTTCGCAAAATCGACACAAGTTTGGGCCAAAGTACAGAGACCACCAAATGCAGCTTAACAAGACGCGTTTGATGCGCCATGTTTCATCAACATCCGTTGCATAATAAGGACACAATACAAGAATACGTCCTTTGAATTGGAGGGCTTCTGGAAGTTTCTGTACTTGTTGTTGTTGTTGTTGTTGTTGTAACCACGTGATCATTCACATTGACAGTGGAACCCCTCTCAACCGGACATCCTGGGTACCCTACTGTGTCTAGTTTAGATGGGATTCAAAGTAATTTTTGTCATTGGCCATCGAGTGCTGAATTACAGTGGAACCTCTCTCAACCGGACACACTGGGGACCTCCCAGGGGGTCCGGTTTAGAGAGGTTCCACTGTACTAAAATAGCACATTTAATGTGGTTGAACATCATTGTGCCGTATTAATCATGTTACAAGATAAAAATGTACCTACTTTTATATTTATGAGTGGCTTATCGCATTTACCGAAATGTAAGGCTTTCAAGATTGCAACCCCATGAATAGATATTTAATTTGACATGTCTGGGCCATGGACAATTTCCATCATTTTTATGCCCACGACTTTGTTTTAGCATGCCAGTCGGACGGATGTAGCTGTCAATATTTCTGCGTTTTATGCGCTTCTTAAATTTGTTTTTGACAAGCCGTCAGTTTGTAGATCGTAAACTACTATTGGCGTCATATTCAATTTCATTATCAACACAGTCGCCTGACAATTGATTACAATGCAGACAAATATGTTCAATGGCGGATCGTAGCTAGTTATCTCTCTTTGCAAATCTCTTTATAGAAATCCGGTCCTATGCTGTATTTCAGCGTTTATTTCTTAATAATTCCAGCACAAAAATATTTACACAATTCCCTAGCATTTGATTGGCCCGTAGCAAGTCTCTGTCCAAAATTTATATCCCAGTAAACTCCCACGCCGAACTACTTTCCATAACCATGAGGCGCAGTTAAACTAATTCTTAAGAAAACGGAAAATAAACACATATTCTTGATGAATTTATTTCAAATGCTAGAATTATAAGGAATGAATGGCCTATTTTGTGGAATTTATCGGGGATATAAACTTGGAAAAGTCGCGGGAATACTGGACGAGGCCTACCGGCCTTCGTCCAGTATTCCCGCGACTTTTCCAAGTTTATACCCCGATAAATTCAACAAAAAGGCCATTCATTCCTATACTGAATAGCACAGCAATTTAGTTTTGGGAACATAGTAGACTCTGATCAGACTGCACACATGTAGACTGCACAGGTAGACTGCACAGGTAGACTGCACACATGTAGACTGCACAGGTAGACTGCACAGGTAGACTGCACACATGTAGACTGCACAGGTAGACTGCACACATGTAGACTGCACAGGTAGACTGCACAGGTAGACTGCACACATGTAGACTGCACAGGTAGACTGCACACATATGTAGTCTGATCTGCGTCTACACTGGTTGCAATAACATTAATAAATGTGAAAATATGAATCTAGCAAATAATGCAGTCAAGTATCAGATTGGGCAGATATGTATGATGATCTGTAGCCTATTTCACCAACATTGCAAAGTATACTTTAGTAGCAAAGTATACTTTGAGGGAGAAATTTTCAATTTTATGATAAATTTATTAATTTTTATTATACTGAATTTGTTACATTATCACAGCCAATTTGGCTGTGATAATGTAATGAATTCAGTATAATAATTCTGCATACTTTTAATCCTCACATATATTCAGTTGTTAGTTCTATATGAAATAATGCATTTCAGGAAAATTAATGATTTCTCCCTCAAAGTATACTTTGCTAGTAAAGAATATTTTGCAATGTTGGTGAAATAGGCTACTGGATCAACACGAGTCGAAATCACATTCGATTAAATTAATTGCTCCGTTTTATAACAAATCATGCTACATTCGCCATTTATTGAGCATAGCCAGCATATCCATCAATTGAAGTTTCCAGACGATCCTAAATTTGCACATTTTAGTCATACGAAGTTTAGTGAAACGGGCCCTAGTTGTAATATTCTTCATTCATAACGGTAACATTGTGTGGTTTTCTATATGTATATGTGGCTGTGGCTGGAGAAATGGGGCTCATGTGATTTGTGACCTGTGTAGTTCCTGATCAAATAGCACACTGCCGTAACCTGATAATGGCCCATATTGCTTATTCGAATCATGACGGGTGTTTCATTGATGGAATGCCGGACGGTGAAGACCCTGATCAGACTGCGCGGCTGTGCAGGCTGATTTGGGGTTACACTGGTCACGGCTGTCATAAGCCCCATTCCTCCAGTCACAGCCATATATGAGACACGCCATGCGATTTTGTACCTTCGGACATCTGCGTAATTTCAATAAACACGCTTACAAAATTTCCGATATTTTTCATAAATGCAGTCAAAAGTTGGCCAAAAAATTGTTTGTCAACTTTTGACGCCATTTACAGAAAATATTGTAAATTTTGTAAATAACGTATTACATGAAATCACGCAGATTTCCGAAGATACAAAATCACATGGCGTGTCTCATATATCGTCTCTCGTCAGTCCAAGTAGAATGATAACACTTGTCCAACATTTGTTATGTCAATATTTTGTATTATGTTATTGTTTTGTACAATTTTGAGATGCAAACAAAATAAATCACTTAACCTTTATGTAAATGTCAAAATATGATGTATCATCGACATTTACGCGACTGACATGTGTAAGTATTTTACACCAGATTGTATGGAAGCCCTGGAGGGACTTCTAACTTCATTACTATTTGCTTCTAACTTCCCTACTTCCTTACTTCTAACTTCCAACTTCATTACTTCTAACTTCCTTACTTCTTATTTATAATTTCCAACTTCATTACTTCCTACTTCTAACTATTATATTTCTTACTTCTAACTTCCAACTTAGTCATAAGTCAGAAACAATGAAGTTGGAAGCTAGAAGTAATAACGTTGGAAGTAAGACGTAAGTACGAAGTTAGAAGTAGTGAAGTTGGACGTTAGAAGTAATGAAGTTGGAAGTCAGAAGTAATGAAGTTGGAAGTTAGAAGTAATGCAGTTGGAAGTTAGAAGTAAGGAAGTTAGAAGTAATGAAGTTGGACGTTAGAAGTAAGGAAGTTGAAGTTAGAAGTAAGGAAGTTGGAAGTAATGAAGTTGGAAGTAAGGAAGTAGGAAGTAGGAAGTTAGAAGTAAGAAATAATGATGTTGGAAGTTAGTAGTAATGAAGTTGGAAGTTAGAAGTAAGGACGTTGGAAGTAAGGAAGTTAGAAATAAGGAAGTTAGAAGTCCCTCCAGTCATTACAACACTAATTTAACAATTTCTCCTATTTAAAGTGCAAGTACAGTGGAACCTCTCTAAACCGGACACACTGGGGACCTCCCAGTGTGTCCGGTTTAGAGAAGTTCCACTGAAATTAATCACTCCATAAACAGTTATTGTCATTTTCAATCATGAAAAGACACGACAATAAAATAAATGACAGTGAAACCCATCTAAATTAAATATAATCAGGTAGCCAGGGCCCGGTTGCTCAAGACATCCGTTAGCTTAACGGACTGTTAAATCCTTAACTGAATGGTTAAAATCTCTGTTAAACAGAGATTTTAACCATTCAGTTAAGGATTTAACAGTCCGTTAAGCTAACTGATGTTTTGAACAACTGGGCCCAGGGTGTCCGGTTTAGAGGGGTTCTACTGTACATGTATATAATTAGTTACATGACATGTATTGCGTTTTTGAAGGATGGTGAGTGTTTCTTTGATGAATGGAGAACAGTGCAGACCCAGACCAGACTGATCGGATGAGCAGGATGATCTTGGCATACACTGATCGCAAATGGCATAATCCCTATTTATCCAGTTACAGTTACAAATGTGTCTATTACATTGGTTACATTTCCCCTAACTCGTTATGAATATTCATGAACCATGTACTGGTTTTCGATCACGTGGTACTGAAATTACACCCGAAACCTAACCGGAGTGTTCCTTCTTTCGACAATAACCCTTTTATATAAATACTGCCCGCCAAGGCCAATAAAAGGCCTCCAATAAAGTTTTGATGGCATTTTTGTTACAAATGGGTACCCATGCTGATCGACTTCTATGATATGTAAGCTGTGGTATAGGGGTGGGTACCCCCACAGATATGACCTTTAGGGGTAATTTTTTAGGTCATTTAGAGGTCATATTGACCTAAAATGTCTCATCGACATGGGTATGTAAATGCAAGTATAAGATTTATAACAGCATTGATAGCATTCTGTTGATGAACTATGTTGATAGCTATATAAATATGGATTCTGAAAATGTCGAATTATTGAGAGAAAAAACATGTCTGAAATTCAAGATGGCCGCAAATTTGCCTAAGAAAATATCACGTTGTATATCATATCTTTGTTGATATTTAAGCCATTGTAATAGTGATAATGATAATAAGTATATTTTGCAATGGAGAAATTGTTTATACACATATTTATATCATGTTTCTCAAAGTTACTGCTCGTAAATCCTTCATTTTGTTTTATTAATTACACTAACATAACATGTTTTAAAATTGGGGCAATTGGAGTTACATTTTCTGGAGCCCCACATTAAAAATGACCGCCAACGCAATTTTGTAAAGTATAAAATGAAATATCTCTGTAACCAGACGAACATAAACACGAAATGAGATGTCTTTTTACAGCTGTTGAAAGTTTTCGGTAGTACATTATCATTGAAATGCATAAGTTTTGGTATAGGCCTTCAAATACAAGATCAGCCATATCGGAAAACTGAAAACAAAACATGGTTGCTGTAGTCAGATATGGTCAAAATATAACTTGTATGAGGGTTCCTCGCTAATTGTTACATGGTATGTGGCAACATAGAGTTGAGTTAATCATAATTTTAAAATCAAAGATGGCTGACATCTACACTTTTGATAAACATATACAGCAATAAAGTATGTATGCGGAAGTAGCTGACATACCATGTTCTACCATATTTTCAGCATGGCAATCCTTATTAATGGTAATTGTATAACGTTTAGCACCATATTTTGATATGTACTCTCTCCACCCTCCCGAATCATACACTTTTGATATATCTTGCAAAGGATCTAATGATTGAGTGTTGTATATAACGGGCTATCGACGGCTAAGATCGTTTAAGGTTGGACGATCGGGGTAAACCCGTATTTAACCTACATGTACTGGGGGTAAATACCAACATCAGAAATAACTATTTACAGCAAGAAAATGTATACTCAGCCGTAAAATTAGAATGGCCGTACCTGATGCCTGGTCCATACCACACCATAGTCACTTATTTCCATCTCAAAAAGTAATAATATTAGCAATAATCGTATTGCCTTTTAATGGGCTATGACAGGATTCCCCCTCTAGTGCCAGAAGGTCGAAAATGTAAATGAGGTCTAAACCATGTCGGCATGTCGAACACTGATCGTTACTGCTCGCAATCAATCACACACCGCAACGTATCTAATAGACAATACAATTAGATAGTGAGTATTGACAAAATAGATACAAACATTGTGCTACGAGACAGTATTTGTATGTTTCTGAGTGTCTGTATTTGTTGGGACTAGTATTCCATTGGAAGAAAGCAAAGCACGTATGTCTTGGACAGGCTGATAATCAAGTCACTCAGCATGACCATTTGATAAAAACGTTTTCATGTCACCATAGTGTCATGGAAGAAACAGTAGGACAATACTTTCCAGTTTATACAAATTGTAACATCTGGATCTATTATATGGATAATGAACTAGATGAAGGCAACTATATATACATAGTATTCCAAGGGGGACAAACAGTGACCGACAATTCTGACGATTTGTTTGGCTTAAGTTAAAATAAGATTTGTTGAATGGTTAGAATAGGGTAACACAAAGTATGAAATATTTCTGTATAAAAATTAGCAATGAAGAAACATATGCGGTCTTTTATATTTTAGTGTGGACTAAGTAATCAGCAGAATTGATCTTCTTCAATAAGAATGCTTCAGATTCTCCAGACATCTGCAGATAACAATATCACTGTGACAACTGTAATACATAGCATTATCTACATTTATAAACATTGCTATTGGTTTATTTGTCAGTTTTATATAAGATTTCATTTTTTCGGGAACTGTATACCGCTTTACCCGTTGTCATGGTTCGCTATGTCCCATGTGTTGTGTTTTGTTTTGCTGTCTCTATTGGCATTATGAAGGTACATGTAGCTCTTTATATTAGGCAAATAAACGTACTGTACTTGTAATGTTTATGTGTTACTTGGAGATATATACAAATTGGGTATAGTGTGATATCTTGGGAGAATAGGATTATGATGAATGATGAATGTCACATAATATTCAACGTAGCATCTGGACATACATGTATGTATCTCTCATCAAAATATGGTGATTGAGTTGTCGGGATTAGTTGAAATAACATAGTTTTATAATCCTTTTAGCAGTGCGTATTACTAGTAAACGTGTTTAAATACTATATAGAAAGCTTGTTGCCGCTATTTCAGAGATATGCTGTATCCAGAATTGTCTGGTGTCATTCTACTAGGCAGTATGCAAGCAATGCCATTCTCCCATGGATGCTCATATAATTAATACACATACTACGCCTTGTGTAAATTGTCTCCTTCCCGTCAATGCATCTAGTGGCTACGACGGCTTCCGCATATCATGCACATTTCATCATTTCATGCTAGGGAACGCTGTCGACGAACGAAGCACAAAGCTGTAATATCAGGTACACATAAACTGTAATATAGTAAGGCTAAACCGTATATATAACATATCAAATTGAATTATTTGGATCAAACAGAATTATACAACTGACACATAACTCTTTCATTCTTTTTCCCAATCTCCTCTCTCACTTTCTTTACTCTCTCTATTTATCCGATTTTCTTTTCGAACATTGTGCATATATATATATATATATATACCGCATGATTATTGGTATGTACCCATGTACAATACCTGTATACTTATCGCCATTGCTGTTAAATTGGTGTATTGTTCACATACTTGGGTAAGGGCTGTAACTAATGTTGTGAGAACTTGTAGCCCATGCACATTGTACTTATATGCAATGAACTATGTTTAAACTACAACTGGCAACGTATTGCGCTCACAAATCCTTGAATAGCATGCTCAAACCGAGAAACAAGCCATATCGACACGCGAGAATGACTCTACATCGGCATGTAACAAATACGGTGATGCGGTTAATCGATGTGGTCTCAATGTGTCATTACCGTCAATATCACAATGCAGTAATTTGCAGGTAAATCAGCATGATCTTTGTTTTGATATTGAAAACATAAGTATGCTCTTTGTTGGGTATATTTGTGTGAGATATAATTGTAAGATTCTCTGTTAAATGAAAATGACTTCATTTTAATCGCAAGCTAATGTTTGTTGGAAAGTATTGTAATGAATGAGAAGTAACCGACATGCGAACAGTATAAGCCATTATGAAAGTACAGTATTGAGCACATCCACATGGTAATGCATTGTGTGTTTACCGGTGCGGCCTACGCGCAATAAGACTAATTTTGTGCACGTGTTCCAAAATGATATTTGTCTAATCCAGATGACTGTGGTAACAGTGTTTGTTTCTATACATATGTGATATTGGGTATGTGGTTATATAATACTGTCCCGATCATTCTGATGGAGCACACATTGGTAGGTGAATAACTGAATAGTTGGTATCAAATTATTCAACAATTTTTTTCACAATTCTGGTCTGAAAACTATATGCAAGATATATGCAAATTTCTCTAACCATAGCCGTGAAAATGACTCACTGTGTTTGCATCTTTGAAATCAAATGTAGGCTGGGGTACAACCTCATGGGCAGATTTACTGATCAAACACAATGACCAATAATGTCTCGTAGTAGTAAATGCAACTTGAACAACACGTCTTTCACTTTACATGTACATGTACATCCCAGGACATATCAGAATGTGAGTATGTGTCTGGAGTGGAAACGTGACAATTTACAAGTTATTTATTTGAAAAGTTCACATATGTATTTATTGGCGGCAATTTTGGAATTTAAGTTAGTAAATGATTTAATATGCTATTTTATTAAATGTCATACCATGATACAAATTGATTTTGTCAATATATTCAGTAAAAAACACATACCAGAGCTAGTGTATGTTGCATATGTACGAACTTGTCGGGTTTTCCATCTAGTTTCACTATTTTGGCGGCCATTTTGACTTTTTATTCTTCATATTTCATTTTTGTATTACTAATAATAATAGTACTACCATCTTTTAACTTGTTTCCATCTTCAACATGAATTTTATGAGCGCTGGTTATATGGCGAAGATTAAGACACCTATGATTTTTCTTTATTTGACGCCTAAATGACCTTGAAGTGATCTTCAACGGTCAAATTCCAGGAGTAGTAGGGAACAGTTTTTATGTTCTCCGATGCATCCGCATCCAAGGATTGGGATTTAAATACAACGCAAACGTATGGGGATCGACTAATCGAGTTATCGTTCTTCGTCCTTGGAGGTAATACGTCTTCCCTTACCGTTGCCGATTCCTGCGAAAAGGGGTCTTACGATCGTTGAGAGTTATCGTTCTCGATCATGGGAGGTGATACGACTTCCCTTACCGTTACCGATTCCTGCGAAAAAGGGTCTTACGATCGTTGAGAGTGATCGTTCTCGATCATGGGAGGTAATACGACTTCCCTTACCGTTATCGAGTCCTGCGAAAAAGGGTCTTACGATCGTTGAGAGTTATCGTTCTCGATCATGGGAGGTAATATGAATTCCCTTACCGTTACCGTTTCCTGCGAAAAGGGGTGTTACGATCGTTGAGAGTTATCGCTCTCGATCATGGGAGGTAATACGACTTCCCTTACCGTTACCGATTCCTGCGAAAAAGGGTCTTACGATCGTTGAGAGTTATCGTCCTCGATCATGGGAGGTAATACGACTTCCCTTACCGTTATCGATTCCCCTGCGAAAAAGGGTATTACGATCGTCGACACACCGACGTATACCTCAAATATACGCGTACGTATTCGTCGGTAATTGTCCGTCCGTCCGTCCGTCCGTCCGTCCGTCCGTCCGTCCGTCCGTCCACGGGTTCGGTGACGTAACACTCGAACGTTTTCGCGGACAGCGAACAGGATGTCGCTATAGGTACCATCTCCTCAACGTTAAAGGGTTGTGCCAGCGAGGAGGAGGTACATGTATATAGTAAATTAACCGTATCGGTCGGTGCAGTTAAACAAACCGATAAGGGCGTTCACCCGTATTATACCCGTTAATAGCAGAAGACAATTTCTACCCGCGCAAACCCGTATTCAATACACGGATCGATACCGTTGATGCCGGGGTATTTAAAAATATTTAAATTAACATGTCGAGACATGTTACAGCGATCCGTTGAAACACGTTTACTTAACTGACGACCTAATAGCTATAAATACAGTACTTTTCCCGATATTAAATCAATCTTGATAGAGACTTCGCCGAGATAGCAGAAGTACCCCCAAACGTCCTATATCACAATGGGTTAATATTCGCGTTATCATGGTTATTGGCTAGAAACATATTTATATTTAGCTTTAATGCTTAATAAATATATATATATATAAAATTACAAGCAGCAAGAGTCGTTTCCTAACGCTCGAACGTTTTCGCGGACAGCGTACGCGAACACGGTAGTACGTACGTAGTCGCGGGCAATATCGATCGCTGGTCCCGTTTCGGTATACCGCGGGTTTTCCCGTGACATAGACACTATCGATTCGTTGACTAACTAGCCGGAAGATCGAAAATTCTCCGCTTTATGGTCGTAGGGAGCCGGTTTCGATTTCAATACGTCTTAAGTGACCGATAATCATATTGATACGGGATGTATACAACATTGTATAGAATATTTCAAAGAGAGGATTATATCCGTATTCGGGACATCTCGATTCGAACATAAGTCAAACGTCGTACTTTATAGACATTCTCAATTCGCGAGATAGCATCCCAGTTTAGAGAGGTTTCACTATAAATCAGGCATTTGATCGTTCTGAGCCACAGTCGTGTGATATGCGATCATGAACACACATTATCACCTGAGATAAATCGTGCATATAGTTTATGAAGTAACGCAGATTTTTAACATATTGATTTAAATATCACATTTTGGGTATAAATATATTTCGCATGTACTCCGAAAACGTTGATGTAAATTAAAGGAGAAAAATATACGCACGCTACGGTGTAGTGTCCGATCATTATGATGGACGCTGTCAAAATACACTCGGAACATTCATTGTATTAATTAAATATCAGTTGGTATTATGTATATAAACATACTTCAAGTTTCACCTTGTCCGTCCGTCCGTCTTTCCGTTTATATTTTAATACTTTCGCAAAACCTTAACCTCGGGTAAATGACATATATTTTAATTGCTCGGAATTGGTTCATAGTTCACACACGCATTGCCCTAATGGTTCTCTAGCGCCCTGTGACAAATATAGAAGAAGAAGAAGAGTTTATTGACATAAACTATATACAGTTTCTAGTCATAATAACTTGCTCAATTTCTAGCAATATATGAATAACATGATAGGTAATGAGTGAAACATGATATTAGTTGCCTGAGTTTGAAGAAGTAAGTATTTTGAGGGTGGAAATTGCTTAACAACTGTTCATAAATTGCAAAATTACATGTGCATGTATAATTGTTGTCGTTGCCACTATTGGAGAACCCGTGTTGTCCGATAGTGTCAAGTACAACGATTTAACATGGTGGTTGGTGGAATAAGCTGTGATATGTAACGGAGTACGGCGGAGTAGGCTGTCGGCTGTCAAATGGGAACCCAAAACGCCTGTCACCAGCGTGAGGTCAATCTCGGCTGCGCACTCACACATGAATGAGCTGCCGTGACGTTCCCCACCCCGGCTGGACACGCCCCAAAATCCCACGTGACTGCCCACGCACATAATTCAAACAATTGGGAGCTGTGGTGTATAATTCATGACTATCTATACTATGACCAGTGTAGCCCCAGGTCTGAACGCTCAAATGTGCGTCAAGACCAGGAATCACACTGCGTTGTACAATATTGCATAGTACATATCCATTAGAAGAATGTATGTGCTAATCAATTAAGCTGCTTCAATGGTTTCCTTATTGATTATACATGTAATAATATTCGTTTTGCAGTTAACATGGTATGCATGTATTATTGTTGTCAATAGCAACAGCAAACTTGAATTAGACGATCAAGACAAAAGGCCCTTTTCAGGGCCAATACAAATATTTAGAATAGGAAAACCATATACTCAGTTGTACCTACACACTATATAAACGTTTACATTTTGGCATAGGCCATTATCTTCAAGGTATTCGCGCTAGAAACAGCAAATATTATACAGCGCTTTTAGACAATAAACAATAAAAATGATGGGGTATAATTATGAGTTGTGGTTACAAAACGATGTTTGTCTGGTAAAGAAATCCCGAGAAACACCACGAAAAAGAAAGACAATACATGACACATTCAACAGATGTATGGTTGAACAACTTCAATCATTAATTAAAAAAAAAGAAGTAATTGACAACTGTTATGGATGTCAGATTGAGCATCCAAGTCAATTACAGCATGACTTGTCCATATTCACAGATACGATTGAACAAACAGATTTATTCATATTGACAGCTCTACGGAAATTAGATTCCTATACAATTATGGAAGAATGGTATTCTATGCTTTGCGAAATGGTACTAGACGAACAAGAGAAATTGGAAGCATACAGACTGTGGGTACACCTTAAAAACAAAATCCGTTTCAGTTGAAGAAACAAGTCAAACAATCCTGGAAATAAACGATTGGTTGGTACTGAAGACTATGCAAGTAGGAATGGATTATAACTGAATCAATCTATGAATATACACACTTGCAGAAACAATGAATCCTCTGACAGATATATTGAATCACATAGCATACAGGAAAGCATTGATACTTGCTTTCAAACAAAAAGTATCAAATTAACAATATCTTACACCATGGATCATCAAGGAGGAATTAGAGAAAATAGAGATGTTTGAAGAGTTCAAGGAAGCCCTATTATTAACAATGGGATTATTCAAAGATTCAAGGATTAAAGTAGGCCAATTAACATTTGAACAATGGAGAAATGAAGTTGCGGAAAACAATGCTAGTCACAGATTTCCGCGGATCCACGACTGTTGCCTGAGACTTTGCGTCAGAGACTAAGTAAGCCACAGCTCTATAGAACACTTAATTACTATATGTATATAGTAAATTAACCGTATCGGTCGGTGCAGTCAACAAACCGATAAGGGCGTTCACCCGTATTATACCCGTTAATAGCAGACGACAATTTCTACCTGTGCAAACCTGTATTCAATACACGGATCGATACCGTTGATGCCGGGGTATTTAAAAATATTTAAATTAACATGTAGAGACATGTTACAACGATCCGTTGAAACACGTTTACTTAACTGACGACCTAATAGCTATAAATACAGTACTTTTCCCGATATTAAATCAATCTTGATAGAGACTTCGCCGAGATAGCAGAAGTACCCGCAAACGTCCTATATCACAATGGGTTAATATTCGCGTTATCATGGTTATTGGCTAGAAACATATTTCTATTTAGCTTTAATGCTTAATAAATATACCCGTTAATAGCCTCCCTGGCACAACCCTTTAACGTGGGGGAGATGGTACCAATAGCGACACCCTGTTCGCTGTCCGCGAAAACGTTCGAGCGTTACGTCACCGAACCCGCGGACGGACGGACGGACGGACGGACGGACGGACGTACGAACGGACAATTACCGACGAATACGTACGCGTATATTTCGAAGTATACGTCGGTCTATCGACGATTGTAAGACCCTTTTTCGCATGAATCGATAACGGTAAGGGAAGTCGTATTACCTCCCATGACCGAGAACGATAAGTCTCAACGATCGTAAGACCCCTTTTTGCACGAATCTGTAACGGTAAGGGAAGTCGTATTACCTCCCATGACCGAGAGCGATAACTCTCAACGATCGTAAGACCCCTTTTCGCAGGAAACGGTAACGGTAACGGAATTAATATTACCTCCCATGATCGAGAACGATAACTCTCAACGATCGTAAGACCCTTTTTCGCAGGACTCGATAACGGTAAGGGAAGTTGTATTACCTCCCATGATCGAGAACGATAACTCTCAACGATCGTAAGACCCCTTTTCGCACGAATCGGTAACGGTAAGGGAAGTCGTATTACCTCCCATGATCGAGAGCGATAACTGTCAACGATCGTAAGACCCATTTTCGCAGGAAACGATAACGGTAAGGGAAGTCGTATTACCTCCCATGATCGAGAACGATAACTCTCAACGATCGTAAGACCCTTTTCGCAGGAATCGGTAACGGTAAGGGAAGACGTATTACCTCCCATGATCGAGAACGATAACTCTCAACGATCGTAAGACCCCTTTTCGCAGGAATCGGTAACGGTAAGGGAAGACGTATTACCTCCAAGGACCAAGAACGATAACTCTCGCGTACCCTAGATATTCGAGTTGTCGATCCCCATACGTTTACGTTGTATTTAAATCCCAATCACTGGATGCGGATGCATCGGAGAACATAAAAACTGTTCCCTACTACTTCCAGGTGGTACCCACCCCTCTATTTCACCCCTAGGTATAACTGGAATGGATTTTGATATTTTAGTTTTGAAACCAATCCAACCGTCAGAAAATAATTTTCAGACTAGTCCATTTATGAAATAGGGGTGTTTTTGCTGTAGAAAAATATGACAATTACTTGCAAAAAGTGCAGATCCTGATGAGACGGCTCATCACGAGCCGTCTCATCTTGATCTACACTTTTTGCCAATACCACTATACAGGCATGTGGTGTTTAAAGGGTTAACCACTGTAAGACGAATACAACTTCCGGTTGACCAACTCATATTTCGATCCTCAAACTAAATAATTATGCTGTCACGTGTATCGATTGACTGCCAAATAAATGCGCATGTGTTGCAAATACGGCTGTTTTGACGTATATCTCTCCTATCCAGTCATATACCACGCGATCTAGCAATTGCTCTAGATTGACAAACGTCACAATGAGCTGTCTCAATCAGGATAACTTTGTCCGTAGTTTCCAAAAACAAAATCAAAGTACTGAAAGACTGAAATATGTTATCTCCACAAAATCTGATCGGTGTGTGGGGAACGTTAACTTTGTAAAACACACTGGTATAACTTGCAGGGTCAGTACTAAAATAGTATATAGAAAATCGTGCACTCCATTGTATTGCTAGCTCCGTACTGTCCCGTGAGACCTAAAGATAATAGCTGCTGTATTCGTACGCACGAAATGTCTCGATTGGTATCTACCAGAATTTAACTGATAAACTGAGGATAAAACTGTGAACTCTATAGAGAATAGTATATGTAGAGTTTTAGATACAAAGCAAGACAGACCAAAACGCCATAGGATATGTTGGCACATGTCACTATTTTCTTGGTCGTACTCGCCATTTAGGCACGACAATGGCTGCCACCATCCACCCCCCCCCCCTCATAGAAATTTGCATGACACAATATTCTATCTCAAGGGAGATATCATATAGCAATACAACGTTCTTTTTTATTCAGTAATGGAACAGACCAAGTTAATGCCTGAATTTGCTTACAAATGCGAAAGGGAAAACCTCGGATGGAATTTGTAGGACGGAATTGCTTTATGTTTTTAATTCAAATGTATTAAGTAATACATGTACTAAGGTATCCGTGACGCCAACACAATGCACCATATAGTACACACTAACATGACCATGTTCATATTTATATATACAAGGTGCATGATCACGTGCCCACTCCAAAGTAAGTATTATTTTATATTTTCCTTAATATGAAACGGATTTTGATGAAATATGGCGCAGCAAACGCGTCTTCATGAGCTGCATTTGGTCATCCAGGGAGTTCGGCACAGACTTATGTCTTTTTTGTGAAGAATGGATTTCCGTGTCTACCGACACGGAAATCGATTCTTCGCAAAAATGACAGAAGTTTGGGCCAAAGTACAGAGACCACCAAATGCAGCTTAACCACACGCGTTTGATGCGCCATATTTCATCAAAATCCGTTATGTAATAAGGACACTATAAAATAATACGTACTTTGAATCGGATGGATTCTGGAAGTTTCAGTACTTGTTGTTGTTGTAATGTAAGTACCACGTGATCATACACCTTGACATAGATGACGGTAATTCATGTATCCTATCACCCTTAGGAAAGCGGCGATGTTTTTCTATGAAGTATGCCCTTTGTATAAAATAAGATACCATTAATAATTAACTGCAGTTTCAAAGTTGTAAATTATAAGATGCGTTGTAAATACAAGGTGTATGATCACGTGGTACTAACAACAACAACAAGTACTGACACTTCCAGAATCCATCCGATTGAAAGTACGTATTCGTTTATATTGTCCTTATTACGTAACTGATTTTGATGAAATATGGCGCATCAAACGTGTCCTGTTAAGCTGCATTTGGTGGTTTCTGTATTTTCGCCCAAACTTCTGTCGTTTTTGCGAAGAATCGATTTCCGTGTCTCCGACACGGAAATCGATTCTTTGCAAAAAACGACATAAGTCAAACTCCCTGGGCCACCGAATGCATCTCATGAATACGCGTTTGCTACGCCATATTTCATCAAAATCCGTTGCCTATTCAGGAAAATATCAAATAATACTTACTTTGGAGTGGGTGACGTTGTTGTTGTTTGTAACCACGTGATCATGCACCTTGAACTATGTTTCCGATGATGATTCTTGGATATTTAATCGATATGCAATGTTTGATTTGCTATTTGTTGTCGCTTATTCGACGCCTTCCAAGATTGGGCCGTCACTTTGTGTAAATCCGGTGTAGGCCGATTTTAATTGCACAGTCAGTCTTCCATCATGTTTGACACACACAATTACACCATCGAATTCTCACCTAAACCGCCTGGGGCCCGTTTCACTAAACTTCTTACGACTAAAATGTTCGTAAGTTCAAATTTAAGATCGTCTGTAAATTTCAATGTATGGATTTACATTTATTGAGCATAGGCTGCATATGCCTATGCATATGTAAATCCAATAATTATTTACAAGAAAACAGTGTTGATGTGCAATTTATAGACTATCATAATTTTGCACTTACGAACATTTTAGTCGTACGAAGTTTAGTCAAACGGCCCCCAGATTCTGTGCACAGGTTCTTGAAGAATGTTTCATATTTCGGTGTTTTATTCATATTTTTCAGTTTGTATGCACTACTTAGGTTTCATTTGCTAGGTGCATATTCCTTTGAATCTGTATAAAGCACATCGTAAAACTGGTTCTACCCAGACACAATGTCGTAATTATTTGTATTTAAATAGTAACTGGTTCCACACAGCGGCTTGTCACTGTAAGACAAAGTTTCTACCGTGGCAAGCCTACATTATATTTGCTGTCCTTTCAAGTAGTACTGGTTCCACCCAGGAAAACTGTAACTGTCCCCCGGGTATTTTATATATTGTGACCCTTTAATTGCCAGTGCTCAAAGGTATCGGCCGGCTGATAGAGAATAGTAGGTTAGTGCCGTGAATGGGACAAAATATCTGGCAAGGCTCAGGAAACGGGATAGGCGAGGCTCTGCCGAGCACATCCCGTTTCCGTGCCGCGCCAAATATGTTTTCCCATTCACTGCACTAACATACTATTCTATTTATCCCGTCAACACCTACAAATGGCTTTAACATGCAAGAATATAACCCCAGACGGTTCAACTGAGTGATAACAACAATGTTTTAGGAATTCCAAATACATGTATGTCAAAATTATTGATCCGGCAATGGAGTAGTTCTGCAATCATACTTTTATCAACACGCAGTTGATCGTATAGTGTATTTATTCGAAATTAACCTAGATCTATGAGTCCCGGATTATCACCCGTGCCCAGGCTATCAAACGGCGTTCCAAGGCGATCCGGAGTGGATCCAATCTTATAACCAACCCAACCCGAGTGTATAGTGTTAAGCGATAAATTTGTACACTGGTTAGACAGTCTCAATAAACGACCTTATACAGTCTATGCATTACATTTAATGTTACTGCGTTAGCATTATCCGGTTTCAGCCAGCTACAACGATTATTATTTACTAACATGTCTGTCTCACTCATATGAACCTTGATCAGCAGGCCATATTGTTACAGCCGCCGTCATGTCAACTTTTTAAGAACAATAACATGTTTGCGCTGTAGATGTGCTAAAATATACAAACGCTCTAATGCCCCGATTGTTTGTCTATTTCCCACCATTCCGATATAATGTTAAATGTAGCTTGCCGACCCGAACTCCCCCACCCCCGCACACACCACCACACCAATAATTCAAATAATCCAAAAGCTGCTACACATATGTGTGGTGGTGGTGTGTGCGGGGGTGGGGGAGGTCGTCCGCAGAATAATTAATACATAGTTATGGTTCACATATTGATGTTTAAGAATTATATGTGTTCACCAACTCTGCACAAACTGTAGCGGGTGTTTCGGTCATTAAGTAAACGTTCCTCTCCGCTCATAACGATCACCAGACAGCGGCCACTCTTAATGCGCTCATTGTCCAATAAACACAAGTAGGTGCTGATGAGCACTAAACCGTGCAACAAGCATGATGACGTCAGTGTGGCTGTGACTGACGAATTGGGGCTTATGACATTTGTGTCCAATTTGGCTCATAATATCATAACCGCGGCATACAGCCTGATACGGATATAATAGTGTTTGTTAGAAGCGTGAGTAGTTAGTTGTCTGAATGGCGAACGGTGTAGACCCGGACCTGGTTGGTCTGGGTCTACACTGGCTGCAAATGCCATCAGCCCCATCTATTCAACCGCAGTCAAGAGTATAGTATAAACTTTAACAGCTAAAAGTTTCTTGGAAGTGGTCACAACTACATAACCTAGCAATTGTGTCTATTCAGCTTTCGGGTAGTGCAGTCTCAGATGAATCTGATTGCTAGAATTATGAGTGGGCATTCATTAAGGACTGACTTTATATAATATGATCTTATCTTTGAAATGTAGTGTTTACAGCTTGTACAAGGTTATACGTTCAAGTGTGCAGGACACTTAGATATAAAAAATAAACCATTAAACCATTGTCTTGAAGAGCCTCTGGGATGCAGTTGTTTGTGTTTCCTGTTCGCATTATAGGCCTTAAGGACTAACTTTATAGAATATTACCTTATAATTCCGGCACAAAAATATTTACACAGTTCCCTAACATTTGATTGGCCCATAGCAAGTCTCTGTCCAAAATTTATATCCCAGGAAACTCCCATGCCGAACTACTTTCCGTAACCGTCAGGCGCAGTTAAAATAATTCTTAACAAAACGGAAAATAAACACATTTTCTTGATGAATTTATTTCAAATGCTGGAATTATAAGGAATGAATGGCCTTTTTTTTGGAATTTATCGGGGATATAAACTTGGAAAAGTCGCGGGAATACTGGACGAGGCCTTCCGGCCTTCGTCCAGTATTCCCGCGACTTTTCCAAGTTTATACCCCGATAAATTCCACAAAAAGGCCATTCATTCCTATATTGTTTCAAATGAAGCAGCATCATACGTGTGACTGAATATCTACATAAAGGATCTCTATTATTCTTAGTGTATATTATACGGAGCATTAAGTTGCCATCTCCGACATTTTAGTTTTTACATGCTATCGGACAGTTTCACCACTTAGAGCGTTTGCCACATACAGCATATAATATGGAAAACATCTAATAACATTTGGTGCAATACGTCCCAGATGTATGTGACGACAACATACTATACATATTATTTCAGCAGACTCTACTCAAAATGCTAGATATCTGAGCTTTTCTACCATCACTCACAAAATAGACAATGGACACTTTTTCGATGACTAAACTGTCAAACTGATGCACTGTCTATTATTAGAAGTACATCTGCCACAGGTAAATGCCGTATTTACTTGCATAGTAGGCAAGTAGACAATAGTGACAATACACTCAGATAACTGCTTACAAGTCGCCGGATGCGATACAGTATGTATGGTAATACATATTATATATATGTATCTACAGCACAGTCCTTACTGAATTCTCAAATATTTTAACAAGGGGTCAACGACCCCTTCAGATATCAGACTTTGTATATTAAGTTGATGAAAACAACGCCTAGCATGCTGTTCCATGATGACTTCTGATCATGTTGCACCAAATTGGATTCATGTGTTTGTCATATACATAACACAATAATTGAGGGATATGGATATTGACGATTGCAACGATGTGCAAATGTATGCATGTACATGTATACTATACATGTAGAGCACGGGCATTTTGATAGCTGACCCCTGTATCATATTGGGCATGATTTCGTGCAGTCATTGATGCATGACTTCGCTTAAATTGCTGTTACTATGCAACATATGCATAGGCTATAGACTGGTAGCGTTTGTAATGTTTTATCGTTTGATATATTTCTGCAAGGCGTTTACTATCGCCATATCCCTCAATTGTTGTGTTATGTATATACTTAGTGGTACCTGTATATGTGAAACGGTAAAACTGGCCGATGGCTTGTACACACTATATAAGATGGCCGACATGGCAACTCCATGCACCGTGTAGGATATACAATGTAGTAAGAAGAGAATGTCCACATGTATGTTATGCATATATCCCATCACATTTACGAAGAAAGTATGCACGAATCATAGAACGATCCGATATCCGGGTCCTTAAGCCTTACTACGCTGAATTAAATGTTGTCGTCTGCTGGAAATGTTTTATTTTCAATATTTCTCCAGTAGAGACGATTCTCATGCGCTGTCAAAACCAGTTTTTTGTTATCCATATCAGGTCGTAAGCTTGTGCCAGATGGCCATTACCTGCACCTATGCGTATAAACATGCAGTTGAACCTCTCTAAACCGGACACCAATAAACCACAGTCATGTGATCTTATTTTTGATGAGTTTCTTCGTCATTTATCTCAGGTGCTAATGTCTGTTCATGATCTCATAGCACACGACAATGGCTCAGAATGGTCAAATGCTTGATTTACAGTGAAACCTCTCTAAGCCGGACACCCTGTGGACCTCCCAGGGTGTCCGGTTTAGAGATGTTTCATTGTACAACTATTAGGAATCAGCAAAATATAAGAATAAGATTTTTTATTTCGTGAAAATTGATTAAATATTAATTTCCATACGAAAAGAAACACAACAATATTTTCATTATACCTCCCCATAGACATCTTCACATGGGCATGGCCATGCCAAATGCACAATAAGTTCTTAAACAATGGTTTCGAGCCTAGCTTAGGCTCCTAAAACCCTGGCTTGGGCTCTAGACATATGACTATATAGCATATGTTTTTTATAGAGTCTATACATATTTCTCTGGACACATTTCCGACAATACCAAAGTGTCTGTAGTTAGTCGCTTCCAACTCCAAAAGACGAATATGAAATGTCTACATGTATTCAGACGAACTTCAGAATTGAAGTAATACTGGTAAATCTGGTACATGGTCATAAACCGCAGTCATATTGATGAACAATAAGATTTACCCCACAACCCATGGACGCCGCCATTACGCAAACACAAACCAATATACCACGTGATTCCTCACCGTGCTCAGAATATACACTGTTTTCCATTCATTCATCAGCCAGTCAATCATTAACAGTGTAGAACATTATCAGGCTGCTTGAGGCGATTGGAGCTGAAAACCAGGCTACGAGTCCTTTTGAAAATGTTACAGTAAAGGCCTATTTCATTTTGCGCGGTTGTGCATGCTTGCTCGTGGGTCTGCACTGGTCGCATATTTATGCATTTGTGGTTGTTATTGGAGAAATGTAGCTTATGGGTTTTTATGAATAATGAATGTACTGTACAACTCTCTACAACAGCCACCCATGGGAAGACGCAAAACTGGCTATTGTACAGAGGCGGTTGATGTAGGGAGGTTAATGCTGAATTAAATTTTGTTGTCTGCTGTTTATATATTTTCTTCGATTATTCTCATCAAAAACATGCTTTGACAGCATTTTAGAATCATTTCCAATGGAAATGATTCTAAAGTGCTGTCAAACCATGTTTTTATAACCTCAATATTTATATAGCCGCAAACAATGAACACATTTTCACGAAACAGGTAGTTGATTTCATAACCCGAATTCTCTGTCTGTAACGCAGGGCGACTTACACTGCTTGCTGTAAGTCGCCCTGCGTTACAGACAGAGAATTCGGGTTATGAAATCAACTGCCTGTTGTAAGTCACCCTGCGTTACAGACAGAGAATTCGGGTTATGAAATCAACGGGTTATAAAATCAACTGCCTGTTGTATGTCGCCCTGCGTTACAGACAGAGAATTCGGGTTATTGATTTCATTGCTGTTTCCAGTTCCTGCACATGCAACATTTACGAATATTTGATGTCAGGCAACCGGTAATAAACTGGATTGCGTTCAGCTACCATACCAATAGCGTTGGCTATAACATACAGGAAGAACGTCTGAATATGTTTATACATGTAATATCCACGGTGGCTATAGTACGTCACGGGCACGTGCTATTTGAATGGGGTACACTGAATCAGTTACGCGTATATGTTTTCTCTAAATAAACGGCTAAATCTACGAGGACGCAGACATCTGCAGATGTTGCTGAGGTATTAAATAAAGTTTGGTTGAGTATACACGTGTACAAATACAATCAAGGTTCCCGGTAATTCGCCGGTACCCATTTACAGCTGGTTGGACTGAAGCAGTGTGGATAAAGTTTCTTGCTCAATGACAAAACGCACGCCCCTGGTGAGGCTCGAACCCACGACCATAATAACAGCAGTCCGACGCATCAGACCACTCGACCACGCGCTCCACTGAATCGGATGGATTTTGGAAGTTTCAGTACTTGTTGTTGTTGTTAGTACCACGTGATCATACACCTTGAAAATACTACCTTATGAATAAAGCACAGTGTCCCTTGTACCTACAGCTTGCTCTAGCATTTCACCGCTGTATAAACTTATAGAGCAAAATTCTCTCGAGAAAATCTTTAAACATAACATGTTTCATCGCTGACAACAGATAAGACATCATTTTCTTGTCAAATTACAAGTGGACACGAGCGTCTCTAGACAAATCAGACCAGTCGCTCGCTTAGTGGAAGTGACAAATCGGCCATACAAGTGCGGCCGGGGAAAGTTCAAATGTATTCTGTCACAACCAACTTCAACTGAGTTTGGACATATACTTGCTGCTGTTACACGTGTTACTTCATAGGATTGATGGCATATGTATGGAAGCGTCATGGTGCCAATGCTAAAATATATTTATCTCCTAATTAGGAGATACTAAGTCCTATTAGGAGATAGTAACTCCTAATTAGGACGTACTGTCTCCTAATTAGGACTTAGTATATCCTAATTAGGACTTAGGAGATAAAACATGTTTAGCATTGACACAGATAGAAAGTCCTAATTAGGAGATACTAACTCATAATTAATAGATACTAAGTTATAATTAGGAGATAGTAAGTCCCTCCTAATTAGGACATAATAAGTCCTAATTAGGAGATAGTAAGTCATAAATAGGATATACTAACTCCTATTAGGAGATATCTCCTAATGATATCTCCTAATTAGGAGATAATATCTCCTAATTAGAAGATAAAAATAGTTTTGCATTGGCACCAGGACGCTTCCATACATAGATATATGTGTTCCATCTACTTGACGTGATGATATAACTAATATGTCTTGATATGGATTATAAGTCGTCTTGTATATACGTCAATGTGACTTCCTCACTGTACACCTCCATACGAGATAAATCACACAAAATATCATCGAAAATGTCACAGTTCTCAGAAGAATGTTATATTACGTAATTCAGTTTACTTAAATATCGCGTTATTGTGTCATGCCGGTGGCAAAAATATGACACAAAAGCTACAAAGGCTACAAGGGCTTTGTACTGATACAAATTAATTAGCTTCAATGTATGTGAATCGGCTCGAGAATATTCCTACCAGACTAATTTGTGGTCGTGACTGGAGAGATGGGGTTTAAGGGATTTCTGACCAGTATATTACTTGTTATAAGCATGACGGATATTTAATTGTTGGAATTGCGAACAGTGAAGATCCTGATCAGACTGTGCGTATGCACAGACTGATCTGGATCTATACTGCTCGCAAGACCCATAATCATATGTTTTCCAGTCATAGCCGTGTTTACGTATATTAACCTTTTCACCCCGAAGTACCTGGAATGGACTTTGATATGTAAATTGTGCAACCAATCCAACCGTCACTAAATTATTTTCAGACTAGTCCTTTTATGAAAAGGGTGTATTTTTGTTCTCAAAAATATGAAAATTACTTTCAAAAAGTGCAGATCCTGATGAGACGGCTCGTTACGAGCCGGCTCATCTGGATCTACACTGTTTGCATAAACCGATATAGCGGGCTTTCGGGTTCAAAGGGTTAAAGAGGCATTCATCATGGCCCTGTGTGAAATGAAGATATATGACGATACTAGGACCGCTGGATTATTTATATATTCACCCATATACCCATGTAGGTACATACATATCGGATGTCCTATCGTGTTGCGTCCAAAAAATCGTGGTAGGCCCCTTTAACACGAGACGCGGTTTTTCCTAAAAGACCCAATATTCTTTTTGCAGCATCCTTCTAAACGAAGGTGCATGATCACGTGGTTACAACAACAACAAGAATGGCTGAGAATGTTGAAAGCGCACCCATTCCAAAGTAAGTATTAGACAGTAAATTAGTTGATAGTTTCCTTATTAATATGCAACTGATTTTGATCAAATATGGCACAGCAAACGCGTCTTCATGAGCTGCATTTGGTCGTCTCGTGACTTCGGCAAATACTTACGTCGTTTTTTCGAAGAATAAATATCCGCGTCGGTAAACACGGAAATCGATGTTTCGCAAAAACGACAGAAGTTTGGGTGAAAGTACCGAAACCACCAAAATGCAGCTTAACAAGACGTGTTTGATGCGCCATATCCGTTCATCAAAATCGTTTACGTAATATGGACAATATAAAATAATACGTACTTTGAATCGGAGGCTTTTCTGGAAATTTCTGTAATTGTTGTTGTTGTTGTAATCACGTGAGCATGCACCTTGTAAATTATAGTGATTAATCGAAGCATAATGTATGGTACTATGTTTCACGAAACCTGCCAAAGTTTAACGGCTAAATAAACAAGGCAACATATTTATACAAAATCCATAATATTTCAATGTTTAAGAATCAGCCTAATTTGTATTTCGTGTAATTTGGTCAACTATTGGTTTTATTATGACACAGTGGTTTTCTATGTGAAATTAACATAGGAAAATTGAGCTGGAGCGATTGGTGGAAGAGACAACAACAACAACAACAAAAAATACTTTTATAAATTATCTTTCGCTACCTTCCACAAACTAAACAATATGCTTGGGAATAATTTGTATTACAAACATTGTTTTTCGACATTGTTTATGTAACCGTCCAACGCACAGGTTCTTGAAGAACGGTTCATATGTCGGTGTTTTATGGGTTATTTCTGTATAACTGGTGGTTTGGGTGCATTGTTACCAACATACAACTTACGTCACCTCCCGCTAATTACACGTATAAGAAGAAGTAAGCGATATTTTCGCGAAAGTATAAAAGGTGGCCGGAAAGTTCGGAACGGTGAATGTGTAGATAATTGAATATTTCTGTCGTGTGTAATGTTTGAGCATTAGTAGTTGCACACAACTATGTAAATTTCCCCAAAAACCAACGAAATCCACCCAAATCCACCAAAATACCCATATTACACCAACATACTGACCATATGTTCAAACACATGTAGTCAAACGTGGACAAGTTTACACGAAACAGAATGATAGTCGGCAATATTGGAAGGAGCTGGTGTAAAACGCTTGCTATTTAATTCCACCAGTTCGTCCCGTTTCCGTCTACAACGTTTATTTATTCCTATGCAGATTTATAGATAAAAAACTCACTACTGTCGGTATTTAAAATGGATTTAAATTCGGTTGAATTTGGCTATTACCATAATAAACTACTCTTATGTTTGGCGTTGCACGCCAAACATAAAAGTAGTGTATTATGGTATTTATTAAATAGCCAAATCAATCGAATTTAAATCCGACAGAAGACACCAGAGACTGACTATCTGGGACACTATGAGTGATGCGGTCAATAAGTGTGTGCGTGAATATTGTTGAAATTCAGGTTTTCCATCACCAATTATTGTCTTCGTTTCTATATCATCTTCTTCTTCTGTGATATCGTACTATTAGCAGATTATTTGTGTTATTCGTTTGTTTTCATCTTCATGTGATTCGTTTTGCGCTAATTTATTTTTATTGCATAAGTACAACGTGTTCGCTTTGGTCATATTACGTACTTGTCTGGAACGGACCTTGCAATGTTGGTTCTGGGCAATATGGCGTCATGTAGTTGTATACGGGTTTGAACCCAAAACTGGACAGATTTGACCGTTCCAAGTCGGTACCTTTGTTGCTGCCATATTTCCCTTTTCACCTCGTGGAACCCATTTGTGTGTGTGGGGAGGGGGTGCTATTTTGTCGGGACGAGACACATGCTATTTCTTTTATATACATATGTACTTAATAGCAGTTAAAGTTGTGTTACGAACATAATCTATGACGATACATATACAGTGAAACCTCTCTAAACCCCAGTGTGCCCGGTTTAGGGAGGTTTTACTGTAAATCAGTCATTTTATCATAGATGTGTGCTATGCGATCACGAACAGACATTATCACCTGAGATAAATGACCAAGAAACTCATCAAAAATAAGATTACATGTGTGTTCTTGGTGTCCGGTTTAGAGAGGTTACATTGTACATGTAATAGTAAAGTATTACTTACGTGTGCATACAGCACTGCCAGGGAACATCTGAAAGAGACGTACACATTTTCCGCCATTATCAAGGCACTGTTTCATCAAGTTTGTAAACGCTCACGTTATTCATATCCAAGATGTGTTATCACGTGGTAACACTAACAACAACAAGTACTGAAACTTCCAGAAGCCCTCCGAGTCAAAGTATGTATTCTTCTCTTACGTCCTTATTATGTAACGGACATATGGCGCATCAAACTCGTCTCGTTAAGCCGCATTTAGTGGTCTCGGTACTTTGGCCCAAACTTATGTCGTGTTTGCGAAAAATCGATTTCCGTGTCTACTGACATGGAAATCGCTTCTTCGCAAAAGCGACATAAGTATGTGCCGAACTCCCGGGACCACCAAATGCAGCTAATGAAGACGCGTTTGCTGCGCCATATGTCATCAAAATCAGGAAAATATAAAATAATACTTACTTTGGAGTGGGCACGCTTTCGATATCATGTTTATAATTCTCAATACGCAATACAGGACTGATTCGAAAGCGGGAAAATATCACAGGTTCTTGAAGAACGGTTAGTATTTCGGTGTTTTCTGGGTCATTTCGATATATCTGGTGTTTACGGTGCATTGTTAATAACATACAATTTACGTCACCTCCTGTTACACGTACAAGTACGACTTTACGGTATGTTGACAGTATAAAATGGGTCCGAAAGTTCGGAACGGTGAAACTGTTGATAATTTACTATTGCTGTCGTGTGTACTGATTGGGCATTAGTAGTTGCAGAAAACTATGTAAATTACCCAAAACCAACGAAATCCACCAAAATCTACCCAAAATTCAGCAAAATACCCATACGACATCGCAGATACCGCACATGGTTCACAAATAATTAGATAAATTGTGATACACAAGTAGTTCTTCTTCGGCATTCCTTCGACTGTGAATAAAAGCAAGCCCGTATATTCAGCCATTCATGGGCATCAACAACAATTTACTTTTTTTGTCACAGTATGATTCTGTTACATGATATAGATGATATTCCATCGTACATTTTGAATAGCGGGAAATAATGCACGAGTATGCGTCGGCTTCCGCGAAAGCAACGAGTGAGCGTAGCGAACTAGTTTGTTGCAAGGATGCCGACGGACACGACTGTATTATTTCCGCTATTCAAACATGTACGATGGAATATCCTATTTATTACACTTCCACGGCGGATAGATATGCACATTTAGTCTGTTTTTGAGATTATAATCAATGAATTGTGATGTGTGCATGAATAGTTATACAATGACGTGTTTCCCGTGTTTTGACGTTACGTTGTGTGACGTCAAATGTAAATGTGACGTCATGTAAACTTTTTGAAATCAAAATTACGCAGCTGTTTCTATGAGCCAGATATATTTGAGTGCATGTTTAAAATGTGTTCAATCACATTAACATTCTAGATTAGTCGAGACCCTTTCCAAATGTTCAAATAACTTTATTTTGACTGTAATACAAATTAAACATTTTGCATGGTAGCTCGTGGTTTCAAAGAAAACAGGCGCGCAATTACGGGTGTTCTCTTCACGGTGTATTATTTGTAATGAGTTGATTACGGGTTTTCTCTCACAGCGAAACCCGTGCAAATAATTTGCAACAGTGTAATAAAAGTGGTTGTTACCAATAGTTTCATTCTTGGCGACTTAACCCTTTGAACCCGAAAGCCCGCTATATCGGTTTATGCAAACAGTGCAGATCCAGATGAGCCGGCTCGTAACGAGCCGTCTCATCAGGATCTGCACTTTTTGAAAGTAATTTTAATATTTTTGAGAACAAAAAAATATCCCCTTTTCATAAATGGACTAGTCTGAAAACCATTTTGTGACGGTTGGGTTGGTTGCAAAATTAACATATCAAAATCCATTCCAGTTACTTAGGGGTGAAAGGGTTAAAGACGCCACATTATAATGTGTATGTATGTATCAGAAAAGAATGAAACGAAACAGTTTGGCTATAAATCACGGGTGCTGCACTCAGAACCGGCGTAAACTGATTCACGTCGAAAACTGCACCGGTTTCCTGACGAGATGCTTATCTACTTAGAGTTATTGGATGAACATATTTTGTTTTCGTCTAGTAACCGTAGACGAAAATATATTCTCCATGTAGCTTAACATGCTCGTTTCTGTTGATATCAAGTTTATCAGCAAGGAATTTCGAGGCTTGTGCTCCTGATGAACTTGATACTAAAAAACACTAGTTTGATATTCTATTTATTAGGTAACGTCTTGTTTTTCGGAATTAGCATGTATAACACATGTGTCATTAAAAGCAACAGGGGCTTGTTTACGTTACGTCATCACAGTGACGCCATTATATATCGTCATGTGACGTCGTTCGACCACTGAAACATCAGTGCAAGTAGTTTTCCATTCCGGAGTGACCGGGATATATTGTATCAGCGCCAACACCTGTCTGTTTCACGAAACCTGTCCAAATATTACGGCCATATAACCAATGCAAAAACAATGTTTTTCCATAATATTACATTATACCAAAATTTAATAATGAGTGTACATTTTATTTCGTGAAATTTGGTCCAATATTGATTGTACTGCGAAAAAAAAAGTCCACTTGTTAAATCCGCATAGACAGAGTGAAGATGTCTATTGGGATTTAATATGGGGAAACTTTTCTAAATTCAGAAATATTGGACCGATTTTCAAAGTGTAACTTGTTTTCTTAGTTAGATCATTTCCAAGCTATCTATAGCTAGATTTCAGAATCAATTTCCAAATTGTTTCGTTGTTCGACTCCTACTCTGGGTTCTCCACATCTTTTTACTCCATGTTAAATACCCATAGAGAACTCATTTTTCGTAATACAATCAATAGTTGACATAATTTCACGAAATAAAAGAAGGCTCATTCTTAAATGTTGATACAATTTAATATTATCGAAAGAAATGTTGTTTTTGCATTGTTTATATGGCCGTGAAATTTGGGCAGGTTTCGTGAAACAGACACTACTGCAGCATCGTAATGTCAGTCTACGTGTACTTATAGTCTGTTTCACGAAAGCTGCCCAAATTTTACGGCTATATAGACAATTCAAAAACAATATTATTTTCGATAATATTAAATTAAAGGAAAATTTAAGAATGAGCCTTTTTTTTATTTCGTGAAATTCGGTCAAATATTGATTTTATTACGAAAAATTGATTTGTCTATGGGAATTTAACATGGGGGAAAAAGTGGTAAGGAAGTGTGGGAGGAGTCAAAAAACGAAAACTTTTGGAAATTGACTCCGAAACCTCAATAGATAGCTTAGATATGATCTAACAAAGAAAACAAAAGTTAAATTTTAAAAATCGGTCCAGTATTTCTAAAATTCAAAAAAAAAATCCCATGTTAAATCCCCATAGACATATTCACTCCGTGAAGATGTCTATGGGGATTTAACATGGGGAAATTGTTTTTTCGCAATAAAATCAATATTTGACCAAATTTCACGAAATAAAAAGAAGGCTCATTCTTAATTTTTCCTTTAATTTAATATTATCAAAATAAATCTTGTTTTTGAATTGTTTATATAGCCGTAAAATTTGGGTAGCTTTCGTGAAACAGACAGTAGTCAATGTACAGTTTAAAGATTAGTAATAGCGCGGGCAACTGTTGAGAATATACTGGATAGGGTCGGCTTTTCATTTATGTTTTTCGTACTACAATGGAACCTCTCTAAACCGGACACCAAGAAAACACCTTTGATCTCATTTTTGATGAGTTTCTTGGTCATTTATCTCAGGTGACAATGTCTGTTCTTGATCGCAAAGCATACATATATGGCTCAGACTGATCAATTGTCAGATTTACAGTGAAACCTCTCTAAACCGGACACCCTGGGGACCTCCCAGGGTGTCTGGTTTAGAGAGATTCCACTGTACTAGATATATATATGTACGTGTCAATTTGGCATGTTTGTCAACTTGATTTGAAGGATGTAGTATATAAAGAAGTAGTTTAAACATGGTTGCATGACGGAAGTAACCGAAATTAAGCCTTTTTTTTTTTAATTTTTCGAAATGTCGAAAATAGGTATTTCACGAGGTAGAGTCGGGATGCCCGCACCACAAGCCGTTTTATGCCTAAGTCACTGATAAAACAGCGTAAATGTGCACCTTAGACAGCAGCAGCGTGGTCTTGGAGGCTGTCGCATCGTGACAAACCGCAACATCGCCTCATTTGTAGTCGATTGCACCACAATCCGCTACTGGTACTATTATATCCACATGGTAAATTATGCCGGAAAACACGCATCATGCACATACAAGCAAAACCCTTTATAAAATGTATATATCCAGTCAATATTTTGCGATGGACACTATGATGTCGTCTAATCAATAGACAGGCAGACCAGAGTTAATTTAATAATGGCCACAACACCTATTTCAAGAGTGGCCGGAATAAACGGACAAGTGTTATATGTGACTGTGACTGGAGAAATATGTTTTTTATGGGTCTTGCGGCAAGTGTAGGTCGAGATCAGAATGTACATCCGCACAGTCTGCACTGTTTCGCCATTCAACCAATGAAGCACCTGCCATGCTTCTCACAAGCAATATAGATCGCTATCAGGCTACAGTAGTGTGATATTTGATCATGAGCTACACTGGTCACAAATCCCATAAGCCCCATTTCTCCGGTGACAGACACATATGAGTTGTTACCTGATGACCACGTATTACGCACTGTAACGCCACATATAGCGCGCGCCGCGTATATGTCCACCACCACCAAAGATTATTCCTATATAAACTAACAAATGACCACACATTTTGCTATTCTCTGCTACTTTCACTTTTCGTGTGGATGTTGTGGGACTTATTTTCCCATAACCAGCAGCCATTCTGCTCTGGATATTCACTAATTAAAATATAGGTTTAATTATTGTTAAGAAACTTAATTCAATCTCCTGTGACCACCATGGTGGTGGCACAAAAAGTCAGCGGCTGGAATTGAAACCGCCTCGCATGACAAACATGATCCGACTTACAAAATAATCCCAAAGCATATTCTTGAAACTGATGTAAATGATACATTAACATGCCTGCGAAGTAGATTAGTGCATCAACTGACTGGTTTCGGCAAGCAAATAGTGTCTATGGCATACCAAATCTGGCTTATTATGTTAACGTACTACTTTTGACTACAATATGTTACACTATAACAAATGGCGCGAAATCGCCCAGGGGGTAAGTAGTTCGGTATATAATAATGGTGCGGGCGTTTTGAGGTCACAGACACAGTTTGCTTGCAAATCTTGAGACAGTACTACCCAGTTTCACTTGCGGAACATTTTGGGATGCTTTTAACACCAGTTTTCAGCATATTTGTAACGTTTAAAAGAAACACTGAACCTGTTGGTCACATGATGTAAACAGAGTTTCCGTGGCCAAACATTGTAAACAATATGAATATCTGATGACTTAGTTTTGTTAAACCTATAGCACAAATCTGGGCGTTATATGTTATGCGGTGATTTTCAACGCATAAAGCACACGATGAGCTATATAGACAAAGAGCGCCGCCTAAACTGCACGTTAGGTATATGCACAACAGACACGTCCCTTGAACCAGCATAAAGCTCACTTTGTTTAATATATTTATAATTCAAATTTAAATGTGTACTGTTTCCCCCTTTACAACTACCAAATATCACGAACTAAACTAGTGACTATCATTACATAAACTATTATTGGAATTTAAACAGAATATATATATTCTGTTTAAATTCTAATAATAGTTCATGTAATGATAGTCATTAGTTTAGTTCGTGATATTTTGTAGTTGTAAAGGGGAAAACAATACAAATTTAAGCACCTACCTTCCCGGTGTCCGCCATCTTGTTTGTATCTACTGTCAACGACCCGCACAGCTTACAGTACAGTGATAGTGATGCTATTGAAAGAAAGCAAACCGATGTCTGAACGTCCGAAACAGGATATAAGACTAAAATGAATAAAATGGTTGGACATTCGAGACGTGTTTGTAATTATTGACTGCTAATGTTGTTGTTGTTGCTGCTTCTCCATAGTCTCCCCCTTAGGTCGTGACAAGTCCGTAGACACGTCGCTAGGGCCCCGCCCGGCGGCCTGCCGGAAACCGACCGGTGATCTGGTGGTCGTCTGAAGATTTTGACGAAAATGATTGGAGAAAAAAATGGGATTTTCACGGGCCCTATCGGCCACCCTACGATAACCTCACGGTCCGTCCCCTCATGGATCCCGGGCGATTTGTACAACATCGGCCGGGCGCCCCGCTGGTCCCGACCGGCCCCGCGGCGGCTTCTGAACGGCTACCACGCGGGTCCCAACTCAGCCGGCGCCCGCCATATTATCTAGCGGCGTCCGGCCGACGCCCTGACGGGCGCAATGTCTCCACTGAGATCCAATGTTAAAAGGGCACCGCCCGGGCCCCGTCTAATATGTGACCGCACACGTCGCAGATATGAAGTTCTCACGATTCATTCACGGGTTCTAAATCCCCCGGCAACTCCTGCGATTAGAAAAATCGCGCGGACGCAGGCATCGTGCGCATGTATGGAATACGTATATAGAAGACATCCAATGTAGTTGTAAGTTTACGTTATATAGCGCTGGCATATCATTAAACAGAAAAAATGAAAAGTCATGCAGAACATGATGTTATTAGCCGATCAAATCAGGGTTCAATATATGTCCACATTTTAGTAGTTACCGAATCTCAGGGAAAAGTGAGAGAAGTGTTGATTTCTGGCAATTTTTTTAGGGGCGTGTGGGGATGAGAATCTATAAATTTATTTGTTATTATCTAACCTCAGTTGACCTTATTCAACCTATTGTGACTTGTAACTTAAGTTAATTAGAGCCGGGTAGACTGGATAGAACCAGTACTCTGCACTGTATGGGTTGGGTGGGGGTGGGATCGCAGCATCGGTGCTGAATTTACAACAAAATATTCCGCAGTGAAATTACGACATCCTGATCTGGCGTTTCAATATGCCCATTGTTCTTCAAACTCCGAGAAACCCTACTTTATAATAGTAATTTATCAATGATCATGTGACATTTATACCACTAAAATATGTCAAGTTTGAGCAATAGTTCATAGCTATTGTTGTAATGTTCATATTTTTAATGCATCAGTCAATGTGAATCCCCCCAGGGTACCCCGGGGCTTTAACCTTTCATGATTCCGGGCCGGGGCTTTAACGGCACCAACAAAATAAAAGCCCCACTATTCCCTGGCTGTGTGTGTGGGGGTGGGGTGGGGGGGGGGGGAATGGTTGGGATTTACATTTACTGATGCATAAGTAAAAGAATGAACGATTTATAAAAGTTTAACCATAAATAAGCAACAAAGGAACGAATATTACAATAATGTTAATTACACTTCTACATACTGGAGCTACATATCATTATCAGTCCACTTCAGCATGTTTTTTAGTAAATTGTGAAGCTGCTTTCTCTCGTATTAAATTCAGTAAAATGCTACCTCTGCAGTGACGTCACGTGACATCACATCGTCACGTGAAATGATCTTGCAACGACAATGTACAAAATGGAGACAAGACTATTATTTTGTACATTCAGAAACAAAAATCTGGAATATTTTGATATGCAACAGATACCTGTGGCGAAAAGTAAATATTAAGCGAGCATTGTCCATGCGCGAGCATTGTCAGTGTCACCTCCACTCTACTTAATGACGGCCATTTTCTTTTGCCTTCTTTAGTTCCTAGTTTAATCAAAACTTTCCCCAAAACATCTGGCATCTAAGAAGGGCCGTCATGGCTCCACTTTTCTCTCGGTACAGTATAAATATACTGCAGGGACAATCCCCACTCGTATATTGTTAATAAACAGTTTGTAGCGTATATTCTGGGCGGTATTTATACTCAAATGTACTTTGCAAAACATATTACCTGTATCTGGTTGTCTATCTTCTCGCAAATGAAGCTGGCGCGCATATCAAGATCACGTGATCGGCAACTGTTCGATTGATTGATCAGCTGGGTGAGCCAACATTGGTCCGGTCCAATTAAATCACGAATAAAAACTATCACGCTTTGTAACGAATAGAAGGCAAGCTGCCTAACTTTAGTTTACCGAACTCTTGTTCAAACGTTTATTTATAGCCAAATTACAGAACTATTGTAGTTAAAACGTTTATTTATAGCCAAATTGTGTTATTTCGCTATATTTAAAGTTTTAAACAGAGATAATGGCCAAAAATGAAAAATTATCCGGTTGATGTAGTTTGGAAGTGATACAACAAATTTCGCGTTTATAGATTACCGATTATAGGAGAAACGGGTGGCTACAAACTTTTTCACAAACCAATGGATAACCAATATATAGCCGATCTATAAATAGATCGGCTAATAATAACTGCACCCAAGAGCAGACACGTCGTCTATATGTAGCAATATAGTCTACACAATGTGCTATGTGCGTGATGTGAAGTAAGATTATGCGGTACCTGTCTAGGGCGGCTTCAGACCTACATTTGAACTGATTTTAGCTAATTACAGCTAATTACAGCTAATTAGCTAATTAGCTTAGCTTACAGCTAATTACAGATTTTAGCTAATTACAGCTAACAGATTTTAGCTAATTACAGCTAATTACAGATTTTAGCTAATTACAGGTACATGCCCACTCAGTAGGCACAACACGTTCTTTCAGAGATATCATCTGAGACATTTTCTGGAAAATGAAATATTCATTCACCATTACCCCACGTATTGATTGGCATTATTATACATTTTTTGATCAGACGTAAATTGCCACATTGCTATGAGGCACGATAACCATGTTTCTTTAAAATGTTAACGGACATTACTATTTATTCTATGTATTTATTTTTTGATCTTCAATGATCATACTTTATAATCTGTCGAAAATATTATTTTTTCAGGTGACGCATTTAATTAGTATAAATAATTAAAACATATCATGCCTCATTTGCATATGAAAATAGCCTGAGACCACTGCGCGTCTATATCAGTAAAATAAATATTACTAAATGATTATATCTGCATAGCGGGCACTCGTAATTTTTAGAAGTGGTGGAATAGTGACACAATTATACACTTATTTAATTCCTATAGCGAACAGTTTGTCCCTACTGAGTGGGCATGTACCTTTAATACTCAACTATACAAAATATATGCAATGGGAAATCAGAGGGAATTATAGACTTACACACATACACATTGTCCAGAACAAGAGGTCTCTAATACTAGGACACATGTGGCTGTAACTGGAGAAAGGGGGCTTATGGAATTTGTGACCAGTGTTGTTCCTGCTGAAATAGCACGCTCATATAGCCTGATAGCGATCTATGTATTACTTGATAGAAGCATGACTGGTATTTCATTGACGGAATGGCGAACAGTGCAGATCCTGATCAGACTGTGCGGATGCACAGGCTGATCTTGATCTACACTGGTTGCAAAACCCATAAGCCCAAATATTCCAGTCACAACCACATATTGTCTCAACAACGTACTTTAATTAGGATACATAAGACTCTTCTTATGGACGCTGCCGTCTCTGCCACTATATCCACAGCTATATCGTCATTATCTTCTATTTATAGTACTTGTCTCTCGGTTCCTGTATTGAATTCACTCGTGTAATCATACTTCATCTACTGGTTTTCCCATATGCTTTGCATAAACACTATTCAAATTGTCTGACATTTTTACAAATTTCCGTTATACCGTTAAGAGTTTGTTTTTTTCCATATTGCAATGATTCGGTTTGTGAAATATATTTTTCGCAAGTTCGATTGACACCCAAACAGATTTTAAGCGTGGCCAGTAAAATAATAGCTATATTACAGTTTGTTAGGAATATTTTAAAGAAAATCTACTGTAAAAATTAAGTCACAGATTACGTCACGTCTGACAATCGGGTTAGGAAACCACGTGATCCCCCACCTCGAGTATGCTTTTTCAGAATATCCCTTCATGCGATTATCTCCGATACCTACAAGCTTCAACTCGATAGTTGTAATATTAACTGGCCGTGGTTTGCACTAAAACAAAAACACATGGTCCGACAATGCAAATGCAGGAATTATTCATTGACTACCGTAAAAATGGAAAATTCAACATGTTTACTGTCATGTCAACATTCTCTAAGCACCAGGAGCCCATTTCATCAACATTGCAAAGTATACTTTCCTAGCAAAGTATACTTTGAGGGAGAAATTTTCAATTTTAGAATAAATTTATTAATTTTTATTATACTGAATTTATTACATTATCACAGCCAATTTTGGCTGTGATAATGTAATAAATTCAGTATAATAATTCTGCATACTTTTAATCCTCACATATATTCAGTTGTTAGTTCTATATGAAATAATGCATTTCAGGAAAATTAATGATTTCTCCCTCAAAGTATACTTTGCCAGTAAAGTATACTTTGCAATGTTGATGAAATAGGCTACTGCACATGTAGATCTACAGCTCACGTACATCTGACTCACTGGCATGCATTGTATCTATCACATTTAATATCCATGTCCATTATTAATTTGAATTTTCTGACGTTGTTATTAATTCGTAATCTTCATCTGCCAGATGAGCTACATGAAAACATGGCCTATGGATTCGATCCAGATGATTTGGGTCGAATTCATAGGCCATGTTTGCATGTAGCTCAGTACTGGTTTATTTGTAATTTGACAACTATAATACATTAATGCTATATACATGCTTCTGCTTCAAAGTCAAATAGGGACATGCTGAGCACATGTATCCATTGTTATTTCTGATAATATCCCATTAATGATTTCATCCCGACAGTCAAGGAATCTGTCTCTGGGAGAGCGTTGCGTGTTTCGCGCCAAATTCTGTTTTGATAATTTTCCAGCCCATTTTAGACAAAAAAATAGTTTCGTATTCTAGTCATGTCGAATGTGAGACAAGAGTTAGACACCTTAGTAGGGACATGTTTATATCGCGGCCCTGCCACAAGCGCTGAATATGGCAGCCCTAGGTTGGAAGTGGCTGCTAAGCGTGGTGTGTAATGTGTGGCGTGTAATCTCGTAAATAGAGAATAGTAGGTTAGTGCCGTGAATGGGAAAAAATGTCTGGCAAGGCTCAAGAATTTATTTCTCATCAGAAGTATATGTTGTGACCACTCATTTGAACCGTCTCGCCGAGACGGTTCAAATGAGTGATCACAACATATATTTTGGTTCAGAAATAAGGAAAATAGATAGAGAATAGTAGGTTAGTGCCGTGAATGGGAAAAGATATCTGGCAAGGCTCAATAATTTCTTTATTTCTCATCAGAAGTATATGTTGTGACCACGGTTCAAATGAGTGGTCACAACATATATTTTGGTTCAGAAATAAGGAAAATAGATAGAGAATAGTAGGTTAGTGCCGTGAATGGGAAAAAATATCTGGCAAGGCTCAAGAATGTCTTTATTTCTCATCAGAAGTATATGTTGTGACCACTCATTTGAACCGTCTCGCCGAGGTTAGTGCGGTGAATGGGAGAAAATATCTGGCAAGGCTCAGGAAACGGGATGGGCGAGGCTCTGCCGAGCACATCCTGTTTCCGTGCCGCGCCATATATTTTTTCCCATTCACGGCACTAACCTACTATTATATTTATCCCGTCAACACCTACAAATGGCTGTAAAATGCGAAAATAGTATTGACTGGATATCAAAAATGTTTCACGGCACCGTGTTTCACGGCACATACGCACTGTGTTGACGGGATAATTGATACATCCGCGCTATGTGGATCCGCGGTCATATGGGCTGTGTAGAGGTATACAACGGACAATTGACATGTTTCGGCATGTGCGGCAGCGCATGAGTACGGTGTTCGCACCGTTTGTCGTGACTACTGTTTTGCCATGATGCATGACGTACAAGCGTGCAATTATAACTTGGAATTTAATTATATATAGGAAATGAGTATAATAGTTCTTGACTGAGAAACTCTTAATCTGGATTGTATATAATAATGCGTATTCTGCCAACATAAGTGTGTACAATATGCAAATACGCACCTTATCTGGAGTTCTGTACATATATAGATACATGTATATGCTCATGGTTAGCTGCATCACATATGGCTGTCAGCTGGTGAAAGGGATCATACAGCATTTGTGACCATTGTATACACTGATCATCATGTGTACAAAGTTGGTCGAAAATATTATTTTGATGAATACAAAAATATTATTCAACTGACTTCTGACCCAGCTGGCTAAAACTGGATTGAACCTGTTTGCACGGCCTTACATGACCATAGCTGTTGATAGGCTGTTAAACACCAATAATTCCAGCACACAAATATTTTTACAATTCCCTAACATTTGATTGGCTCGTAGCAAGTCTCTGTCCAAAATATATATCCCAGTAAACTCTCACGCCGAACTACTTTCCGTAACCGTGAGGCGCAGTTAAAATAATTCTTAAGAAGACTGAAAATAAACACATTTTCCTGATGAATTTATTTCAAATGCTGGAATTATAAGGAATGAATGGCCTTTTGTGGAATTTATCGGGGATATAAACTTGGAAACGTCGCGGGAATACTGAACGAGGTCTTAAAAAATTACAATTTTCGAGAACAAAATTTAAAAAAAAATAAGGTTTTTTTTATTTTTTTTTTTTTTTTTAAAATTGTTAATTTTTATCGCTTCGTCCAGTATTCCCGCGACATTTCAAAGTTTATACCCCGATAAATTCCACAAAAAGGCCATTCATTCCTATAATAAACACTGACCGCTGAAGTGTGCAATCTCATCTGGGTATACGATGGTGACAAATGTTGTAAGTCCCTAAGGCAAGATTGATTGATTATGTAAGGCCGGGCCAACGGGTTGGACAATCCCGTAATTTAACCTGCCAATAATGAGGGAAATTCCGAAAATCAGAACTGAGTATTTACAGAATGTATATATATATTCAGCCCTGAAATTAGAATATCCTGATCTGGTGCCAGGTCCATTTCACACCGGAGTCGCTTAGCTCCAACCCCAAAAGTAATATAATATGATCAGCACTAATCTTAAATTTGTAATGTGGTATAACAGGATTTAGCTCTCAAGTATCAGAAGGCCGAAAATATACATGAGGGCCAAACCGTGTAGGTCGGCATTCCAGTAAGGATGAACCCCGTTGAAAGTACATAGCCTCGCGTACTTACGACCAACCACACTACATGGCAATATGACATGCTGCTTATACTGTGAAAACATAACGTAGCTATGGGAACAGTAACAAATTAATCCATTTCAGTTTAGAGATACAATATTTCTTGAAAATAAATTGTTTATTTCTTAATTAAGCTATATGTTGTTACCACTCATTGGAACCGTATCGTTGAGATGGTTCAAATGAGTGGTAATAACATATACTTTTGAGATGAAATAAAGTAAATAGGGATTCTTTTCTCAAATGTTTTACAGGTGGAAATGTAAATAATGTAATAAATCTACATCAGTCAACAGGTGTACTATTTAATGACCTAACAAACGGCATTGATTACATGTATAATGAATAATTAATTAATTGGTTAATATCATGTCAGAGTAATAGACTAGTCCTGATCGATATTTTGATATTCACCCAATATGTGGTCTAGTGCCACTTGATGAAGATATTTGACTTGCCACGACAAAAGGGGGCTTATTGAGTTTTGATCAGTGTATTTTCTGATCATTTAGCATTCTAGTATAGACTGATATTATTGTTAGATGCGGTTAGAATCATTCACAGGCTCAACAGTGTAGGCCCTGATCGGTCTGCGCGAATGCACAGGCCGATCTGGGGCTATGCTGGCTGCAAACTCAATAAGCTTATTTATCCCGTCAACACAGTGCGTATGTGCCGTGGAACACGGTGCCGTGAAACATTTTTGATATCCAGTCAATACTATTTTTGCATTTTACGGCCATTTGTAGGTGTTGACGGGATAAATAGAATAGTAGGTTAGTGCCGTGAATGGAAAAACATATCTGGCGCGGCACGGAAACGGGATGTGCTCGGCAGAGCCTCGCCCATCCCGTTTCCTGAGCCTTGCCAGATATTTTTCCCATTCACGGCACTAACCTACTATTCTCTATTTTTGTAGTAACATGTAAAATATGCTGAGAATGAGATGTGTTACGAGAAAGTGGATATATTGTCTATAGAACCAGTGTAGCGACACAGCCATGTCTATCATATTCCTTCTCACATTGCCATAGAAGTATTGCTGATTATCCATTCAACTTATATCAAGACAATTTACACCATTTTCATCATGTACACAAACATCTGCGCTAATCTTGCCAAAGTATCATAAATTCTTATCATAAATGCAATCTCAGCTGACAATCTAGCAGATTTATTGGCTGAACCCGAGCTGTAACACAGCTCAGACTCAGCCAATCAAGCTGGGAAATAAAAACATGTGTCAGTGTGGCCAACTTGCTGAAAGCAAACTAATGGTCTCTGTTGTAACCCTGTAAAGCCAGATGTATGCGATTTTGACAGGACACAGCAAAAATGGTTTTATTCAGCTTGTGCCCACTGTTAAGCCCTGACATTAGAATAACCTGACCTGGTGCCAGGTCCATACCACACCAAAGTCACTCGGCCCCTTCCCTTAGAATAGGATTACGAATAATCGTAATGCTCACATAAGGGGTATAACTGTCACACACAAGATGGCAATGGCGTACTTGAAGGCCAAACCAGTAGCCGATTTCACCAACATTGCAAAGTATACTTTTATAGCAAAGTATACTTTGAGGGAGTAATCATTTATTTTCCTGAAATGCATTATTTCATATAGAACCAATGAATGCATATATTTGATGATTAAACGTATGCAGAATTATTATACTGAATTTATTACATTATCACAGCCAAAATGGCCGTGATAATGTAATAAATTCAGTATAATAAAAATTAATAAATTTATCCTAAACTTGAAAATGTCTCCCTCAAAGTATACTTTGCAATGTTGGTGAAATAGGCTACTGGTCTCTGGTCGAGATTCCAGTCAGGATGAATCAGGATCGTTAAAGTATAATAGTTCTTGACTGAGAAACTCTTAATCTGGACATAGATATTTCTATTAAAAAGCGTGTTTCCTTAAATATTAGCATTCGGTTAAATGAGCAGTGTATGCCCTGATCAGTAGGCAACCATGTATATGCCGGCTGATCTAGATCTACACTGTTGAGTTCCGCTTTGTTCCTTCTATCTTCCCAGGATAGACAGTGCAAACTAACTGAATATTCTCATACATGTGTAAGACGGCCGCGATTCTAAAAGGTGGTCCTACTGAGTCTCTGCACTTAGATATGCAGTAATTGTATCCCCCGGACTCTCCCCGGGACTCCGTCGGGGGATACTATGGATTTGACAGCGCGCCGCGTCCGCGTCCGCGTCCGCGTCGCCGTGCGTCGCGCTGTGCGTCCGCGTCGTCCGCGTCCGCGTCCGCCGCAGACACTTCTTGTCCGGAGCATAACTCGAACACCCTTTGGAATATTTTCATGATCTTCACACATGCATAGACCACGACCCGAAGGTGTGTCGCGCACAAGAATGACAACTCTTGCATAGCTAATTTTTGACTTATCTCCCTTTTTTGTTTTTTCTCGCACTGATTTCGTGTCCGGAGCATAACTCCACCACCCTTTGGAATATTTTAACATGAAACTTCACACATGCATAGACCACGACCCCGAAGGTGTGTCGCGCACAAGAATGACAACTCTTGCATAGCTAATTTTTTGAGTTATCTCCCTTTATTTTTTTTGTTTCGCGCACTGATTGACCATAACTCGACCACCCTGTGGAATATTTTTATGAAACTTAACACATTCAATTAGACCACGAACCGAAGGTGTGTCGTGCACAAGAATGACAACTCTTGCATAGCTAATTTTTTAGTTATCTCCCTTTTTTGTTTTCGCGCACTGATTTCCTGTCCGGAGCATAACTCGACCACCCTTTGGAATATTTTCATGAAACTTCACACATGCATAGACCACGACCCGGAGGTGTTTCGCGCACAAGAATGACAACTCTTGCGTAGCTAATTTTTGAGTTATCTCCCTTTTTTGTTTTGCGCATTCTACAAACTGGACAATAATGCATGAAGACCCGTTTTCTCGTCTGCTCTGTACACCTTTTCTCGTGGGCTCTGTACACCTTACCTGTAGAGAGAACAATAGAGACTGGGAGAACCATGTGCTAGCATGGGCTTGCATGTGCAAATGTCCAGTGCTTGACCACTGCTGACCACAGGTACTGTACAGGTAAATTACTACATTGGGTACTGTGTTGAAAATATTGTGGCATTATGTGGACCTGTGCAGATATATGTAGATAAATATAGGACTATTAACAAAAAATCTGGGCTCCAGTAGCAAGCATTATTATTTTTAAACTTTTTTTTCCATTTTGTTTTTTCTTCATTTTTTTTTCTTAATTTTTTTTGTTGTTTTTTTTTTCATTTTTTTTGTTGTTTTTTTTTCGTTTTTTTTTTTCATTTTTTTTTTTCAAATTATTTTTCAATTTTTGTCTAGTAGCATAAGGTCATAAGTGCTATATACAGACTATTCACCTGTGCATGTGCTAGCATGTGCAACTGACCACTGACCACTTACAGGTAATTTATACAGGTAAATGATCATATTACATTTCCGTAAACTGTGTTGAAAATATTGTGGCAATATGTGGACCTGTATATATATGATATGTAGATACATATAGGACTATTAAAAAACATTCTGGGCTCCAGTAGGGAGCATTATTCTTTTATTTTTTTTAAATTTAATTTTTTTTTTCCATTTACATTCTTTTTCAATTTTTTACTTGACCACTAACTTATTACAGGTAATTTATACAGGTACATTATTACATTTCCGTAACTATTAAAAAAAATTCTGGGCTCCAGTAGCGAGCATTATTATTTTTTTTTTTTTTGTATATTACATTTCCGTAAACTGTGTTGAAAATATTGTGGCATTATGTGGACCTGTGCAGATCACAGGTGATGGGAACAACTAATCTGATAGTCTGTTGTTACTTGTATAAGATATATCTATCTATATATATACACCGTCATGTGATTTTTTTCCCGTCACCTGTGGTGCAGATATATGTAGATAAATATAGGACTATTAAAAAAAATTCTGGGCTCCAGTAGCAAGCATTATTATTTTTAATTTTTGAAAAAAAAAAAACATTTTTTTTTTCAAATTCTTTTTCAATTTTTGTCTTGTTGCATAAGGTCGTAAGTGCTATATACAGACTATTATCATATAATAAAACAATTATTGACTAGTGAGCCATAGAATATAATCTGATATTCTATGGCTCACTAGTCAATAATTGTATAATATGTTCGGGTCAGTGAAAATTGCTTTCGGGCCCAGGCTCGAGGTCAAGGCGGGACAAGGCGAGGCATCTGATTCCGCGGAATTCTTGTTTACTTATCTCCCTTTGTTGTTTCGTGCTCTGATTTTGTATCCAGAGCATAACTCGAACACCCTTTGGAATATTGTTATGCCCCACCACGATAGTGGAGGGGGCATTTAGTGTTACCCTCGTCCGTCCGTCCGTCCGTCCGCACACACGAATGGGTACTTGTTGTAAGCGTACGGGGATCTTATTGGGTAGGGTTAGGATAGTGTTGGGTACTCTTGTTGGGTATTTTTATACAGCAAAAAACCAACAAGTATTCATTCGTAGGAACGTGCGTCCCGTCCTCCCGTCCGTCCGTCTGTCCGTCACAAAACTTTAACACTCGGGTAAATGTCTCATAATTTCTTCATCCTTCGACCGATCTGCTTCATAGTTCATATACACATTGCTCTGATGGTTCACTACCGCCCTGTGCCAAATCCACGTTCGTCCTGCCCCCGGCAAGCCCAGGGTCAAGGTCACATACTTGGTGCTTCAAAAACTTTAACGCTCGGGTAAATATCTTATAATTTCTGTTTTCTTTCACGGATCAGCTTCATATTTCATATACGCATTGCTCTAATGGTCCTCTTCCGCCCTGTGCCAAATCCACGTTTGTCCTGCCCCCACCAAGCCCAGTGTCAAGGTCACATACTTGGTGCTTCAAAAACTCTCAGGTAAAAGAAAATTTTGACTTGGAATTTGGCCTCATTTATTATCAAAGCGATATGTGGGACATCCGTGTTCTATGAACACATTTTCTAGTTTATTAAACTTCACACATGCATAGAAGACGACCCAAAGGTGTGTCGCACGTAAGAATGACAACTCTTGCGTCGTTAATTTCTTAGTTATCTCCCTTTGTTGTTTCGTGCACTGATTTCGTGTCTGGAGCATAACTCGAACACCCTTTGGAATATTTTCATGAAACTTCACACATGCATAGACCACAACCCTACAGGTGTGTCACGCAAGAATGACAACTCTTGCATCACTAATTTTTTAGTTATCTCCCTTTGTTTTTTCCGTCACTGATTTTGTCTCCGGAGCATAACTCGAACACCCTTTTTTCAAACTACTTGTGTATCTGGGGAGGGGGATACAAATGCGCTTGTCGACAAGCGTCCATTTCTAGTTTGTTTACTTCATTGATAGTTTGTATATTTTTAGGCGCATCTTAGTTGTGAGTGATTTATATATATTATAAAAATGCTATTTGATTTGTATGTGGATATAATTGCCACTCGTTCCGACTAAAGTCGCACAATATCGCATGCTACGTAGCTCGTGCATATATCCACATATAGAAAACATAATAACCTATAAGTACTATAATTATATCTATAAACGAACCCCGTCCTTGTGGTAATCATTGTAAATGTATGAGGCTTTAGATTGTATGAAGATTTTCAAAGGAAATTATTTCCACTATCTGCACTAAATTATGTCAACATAATGATTCTAATTTTAAATCATCAATTATGACGGCCATTGCGTACACATGTATCAACTTTCTTAAAGAGGGGTCGTCGCGTGTAACACAGCAGTAATATCTGTTTGTCAGAACTTGAAAACATGCCAAACACGCGTACGTCGCTTGTATTGTTTCGGTACCGGTGTGCCCTTCGTTCGCGGCTGGCAGCATGCTCAATACACGGTCTACACTTGGATGTATTCAATACTGAGACTTACAGAACAAAACTAGCCAACATATAAAAGAAACGCATGTAGGACATGTTTTATCCAGTTATACACACGTTTAACAATTACAGTTTCGTATAATTTTGAATCAACTGTCGATGTAAACGTGACAATAAACTATGTGATATTTAAATGTGTTTTCCCAGACCTGGGTTGTCATGTCTGCATGATTGCAATACACATACACCTTTTTGAGGTAGGGTCGATCATACACGGAGAATTATATTAAATAGAGAGGTGGGAAAATTTATCTTTTATCTAATTACCCGTAAGTTTTCCGATAAGGGAGGTTTTCGCTTGGTGCGTCACATATGTGAATACTGCCTTGTTACTGTATCCTATACGGCACATGGAATGAATGGCCAAATCGGCCGGCCATCTTTGTGTGTTCTAGCCATCAGCCAGTTTCACCTGTTCTGCCGTTTGACAAAGAACTCAAACTGTGAAGTAGAACATATGGTATAATGTAGCTAATCACATGTAGAAAAGCCATGAGAACAGACTCCTATCAATTATATTACACCAAACTGTAAAATATGTCAGTTTTCTGGACAAGTATGAGCCTGTGTTTTTAAAAACATGAACCACCATTATAAATACCCTGATACACAGAAAATCGCACAGTGTATCACTTTTACCTGGCTGGCCAACCACACAACACATACCATATATAACCACAAAATACACACCATATATACATGTACCTACTACTGTACTCTGTTATTAGCTATCAAATCCAGTGATATGTAAGCAGTTACCCGAGTGTTTTTTCCCTGGTGTATATGCACCTAATATGCGAGTAGATATGGCTTTAGCTATGTATAATGTGTACACTAACAATAGGCTGTGCATCAGATTGAAAAGTTTACGCATCAAAATTTATTTTGAGATTGATGAGAGAAATGCTCAGATATCTCATTTTTTATATAGGCATTATATTTATAGCTTGGCATTGTCACATCTGTCTATTATGTATTGCACCAGATTTTATTTGGTTTACTGTCATATTATTTCCTGTATGTGTCAAAACGCACTAAGTGGTGAAACTTTACAATGGTTTGTACATACAAAGATGGCGGAGATGGCAACTCAATGCTCCATATAGTATACAGTAACAAGACAATATTCACATATGTTATATTCATATTGGTGCAATACATAATAGACACATATGACAACGGCAAGCTATACATATTATGCCAGTAAATTATACAAAATACGACATATCTGAGCATTTCTCCCATCAATATTAAAATAAATGTTGATGTGTAAACTTCTCAATCTGATGCGCCGTCTCTATGTTATTGTACATGCTACCATAGGTAAAGCCATATTTACTTGCATGGTAGGTGAGTAGACACCAGGGACAATACACTCAGGTAAATGCCTACATGTCACTGGATTTGATAGCTAATAACAGAGTACAGTAGTGGGTATATATGGTATGTGTTGTGTGGTTTGCCAGGTAAAAGTGATACACTGTGCGATTTTCTGTGTATGCGTTATTTATGATGGTGGTTCATGCTGTAAAAAAACACAGGCACAAACCTGTCCAGAAAACTGACATATTTTACAGTTTGGTATAATATAATTCATAGGAGTCCGTTCTACTGGCTTTTCTACATGTGATTAGCTACTTTATATCATATGTTCTACTTCACATTTTGAGTTCTTTGTAAAACGGCAGAACATGTGAAACTGGCTGATGGCTGGAACACACAAAGATAGCCGATTTGGCCACTGCATGTGCCGTATAGGATACAGTAACGAGGCAGTATTCACATATATTCTATCATATTTACGAAGCAATTATCTTTGAATCAAACGATGATCAGGTATAGAACTGGTCCTTAAGGTTGTGTACCTACCCATTTGGTAGGTTTTTCTAGCAGGATTGCTGTTCAAACGCTAATCAAAATAGAATAACGTATCATTGTCACAAAACATCTCACTCGGGCACAAATTCATTACAACGTACCCTCTCGGTATGTCATACATTGACCAATGTCACAGCCTGCAAACGTTTATTCATCCAATAATGTATCGTTAGAATGAATTACAATCAGTTTATGTATGTAACTGATAATGTGTATAACATGATCGGTATTTTGCAAAATAAAAGAGCTTACATTCTATGTATTTTTTGGAGTGTAAGTGTAAGCTGACCATTTTTACGCCTTATCTTATTACGTGTAATGGGTTATGTAAAATTGTACTCTGTATTTCTGGATGTTGCGCTATTATAAGGGCATAACATAAAACTGACACAATCATGCGGTATATTTAATTGCATCACTACATCATGTATATCTTTCCTATATATACATACATGTAGTACAGGACAGTGTACTGTAGCATATTAAGCAAGGACATACCGAACATATATAATTGTACATGTAGCAAAATAGTTTGCCCCCCCCCCCCACCCCCAATCATTGAAACGCTCCTGCGCCTATGTACTAATATTTTAAACTAATACTGCATTAATATGTATATGTGGCTGTAACTGGATACATCGGGCTTATCGAAATTGTGACCGTAGGTTCTGATTAAATAGATCCCTTTTGTAGCCTGGTAACGACCTATATTGCTTGTTCGAAGCATGACTGGGGGTTTCATTTATGGAATGACGAATGTTGCAGATGCTGATCAGACTGCGGATGTACATGCTGATCTGGATCTACACTGGTCGCAAAACCCATAAACCACATTTCTCCAGTCACAACCACATTATGTGCGATATGCAATCATGGTCGACTTTACACATACTTAGTAAGCGTAAGGTATGTTACTATATATTTTTGAAAACAAAATGCATTACTTTGGCTAACGAAAACAAAAATACAACAATAACTACAAACTCTATCCCACTCTTACCTTTCAGTTCGTTGACCTCTTAGACGACATGGGCCTGACTCAACTTGTAGACTCACCCACCAGGGGCAACAACATCCTTGACCTTGTTATCACAAACAGCCCCAATATAATTTCTTCATGCAAAGTGATCCCAGGTGTAAGTGACCATGATGCTGTCCTAACTGAAATTGACATTAGGCCTATTAAAAACAAGCAAACCCCCAGGAAGATTGCGCTCTACAGTAAGGGTGATTGGGAGGGACTTAGAAAGCATATTACTACCTTTGGGGAAAGCCTATTGCAAAATTTTGACACTTCAACCCCGGTTAACCAATTATGGGTCAATATCACTTCGGAGCTCGAAAGAGCCATCAGCCAGTTCATACCGCACAAAACTGCAAAGTTAAAAGATAGACAACCTTGGATTAATGGTAAAATAAGGCGTCTTATTAGGAAACGGGATAAACTTTACTTTAAAAACAGAGCTAAACCTACCCCTGAAGGTAAGTTCAAGTAAACTAAAAGCTCTTAAACACCATATACAGACACTGAGCAGAGGAGCTTACTGGGAGTATGTTGAGGACTTAATTACTCCAAAAGATGAAAATTCAGTAACTGAAAACTTCAATATTACAAAACGTTTCTGGACTTTTATTAAGCACAAAAAAACAGATGCTATTGGACTTAAATCCCTGAAGAGAAACGGAGTATCTATTACCGATCCAATCTCAAAGGCCAATTTGCTTAATGACCAGTTCCACTCTGTTTTCTCTCAGCAAACTCCCATGAAACTCGTTTCTTACTGCAAATATGTTTCAAACCTTTTTTCCAGAAAAGAAAATGACATGCCTGAGATAGAGGTAACAGAAAATGGTGTACAGAAACTGTCAGAATCCAAGGCCCCAGGCCCAGACAATATTACTCCTACTATTCTGAAGCGCCTCTCGGCTGAACTTGCGCCAATTCTTACTCTACTTTTCAATACCTCACTTCAGCAACAGTCCCTACCAGACATTTGGAAACAAGCCAATGTAACACCAATATACAAGAAAGGTGACAAAACGACACCTTCGAACTATCGCCCTGTCTCTAACTTGTATCTGCTGTAAGCTCTTGGAGCACATTGTTTGCAGTAATATGATGCAGCATCTCAATAGGAACAATATTCTTTATCCCCTCCAGCATGGCTTTCGGGAGAAGCGTAGCTGTGAAAGTCAACTTATTGAATTTGTTCACGACATAGCCCTCAACATGCAGAGTGGTAGACAGAATGATGTTGTAGTCATGGATTTCGCTAAGGCCTTTGATAAGGTAGCACACAATAGGCTCCTCTACAAACTCTCATCCTATGGCGTGAAGGGATTAGCACTCGGTTGGATAGGATCCTTTCTTAGTGGTAGGTCTCAGCGTGTCGTCCTTGAAGGGAAAGCTTCTACGTCCGTTCCAGTACTATCTGGTGTTCCACAAGGCTCTGTGCTTGGTCCTGCGTTATTTCTTGTTTATATTAATGACCTCCCGGAGTACACAACCCATAGTACTGTCCGGCTCTTTGCAGATGACACATTGTTGTACTTAGCTTTACATAGCCCATCTGACTGCAACAAACTTCAAGAGGACCTTCATAATCTCGAGAGATGGGAATCCGACTGGCAAATGTCTTTTCATCCTGACAAATGCGAGGTTATTCACATTACCACCAGGAAGGCTCCTGTTATGCATAACTACTCTCTCCACGGCCAAATTCTTTCTTCAGTTCCTTGTATTAAGTACCTCGGGGTTAACATCAGCCACGATCTGAAGTGGAATAAACACATAAACTCCGTCTCATCTAAGGCCAATCAGACTCTAGGTTTTCTGAAACGTAACCTCAGGATCAACTCGAAGATTGTCAAAGAACGAGCTTATAAATCCCTTGTTCGTCCTAAACTAGAATACTGTTCCACAGTCTGGGACCCCAAGAGTATTAGCAAAGACAATGAGGGTGACTTAACTCTGCATAGGCTTGTACACCAACTCGAGATGGTCCAGAGGAGGGCTGCAAGATGGGTTTCTAACCGTTATCACAACACATCTAGTGTAACCGATATGCTGCACAGTCTGGAGTGGAGATCACTTGAACAGAGGAGAGTCGATGCCAGACTGAGTATGCTGTACACAATTAGGAACAATCTTGTAGCCATAAATGAGGATAACTACTTAACACGAGGCACTGGTAGACGCCAACACCAATACCGCCAGTTGCGTGCCGACAAAGACTACACTCGTTTCTCCTTCTTCCCCAGAACCGTTGTACAGTGGAACCAACTGCCCACTGACACCTGCCTGGCAGTGTCGCTGGATTCCTTTAAGGCTCAGGTCTTGAAGGTTCAGCACTCCAGACTCATTTAATTCTAAACCTTCTTCTTTCTCTTTTTCTTTCTCTCTCTATGCTTCCTTCTACCGTTCCTTGGCCTACTGCTCTATCTAGTCTTTTTCGTTTTTCCTCTGATTTTCCCCTAGCACTCAACTGGTGATAACACTCATGTGTGAGGGTATACCAGTATACCGGCAAAGGCAAAAAAACAAAATGTATGTGTTCTGATGGCCTATTTTCATCGAAATATAATAGAACACGTTAAGTTATATATCACCTGACCAACAACGCGGTATAGGTAACACGGTTAATGAGCTATTTGCTCCGGCTGGACCGCCTGGTGATATCAGTTACACACACTATGCCTGTAGACACGACCACCAGCTGGGACCAGAATTAACACGGACACGCTTCCATAACCAAGGAGGGCCGCCAGCTACGGCCGGGCCGCGCGGCCGGGCCGCGATATAAACATGTCCCCTTAGTAGCTCTTCAATCTCCTGGCAGAATAATAATGTTGTCCTCCCATCAATTTTTCGTTATTTTGCATACATTTATTGAAATGCGAAGATAATTTAACAATAACACAGAAGGCCTGAGAATCGGCAATGGTTTGACAGTGTCTGACAAAATGAACGTGCTGTCAGCGGTACACGATGTCCTTCTAATTCCGAAACAGCATCAGAAAAATCTGTCTCCAAACAGAATTTTGTGTTTGGTAAGGATCCTAAAAGAGTTTAAATTAAACATTCATGGTGATAAATGTCGTTAGAAAAATTCTCTCCAAGTCCAAACATACTCTTTTTTTTTTTATTTCAGACAAATGTTCAACGTCATAGCGCGATAACGTAAAATTATTTGTCTATTATCCCACGTCTCGTACAACACATTTAGAAATGAGCCTCCTTTTTATTACAAGAACATCCGTCTGATAACAAAGTTATATTGTAAAAGTAGTCACAGTTGGCCGTTATCCTTATAAATTCCATAGCACCGAATTTCAGTTGTTCACAATAAAAAACGAGAAGCTGCAATTGCAAACTGAACACTCATTTTTGCTTCATATAACTTAAAATGTTTGCATTAAAATATATGAATTAGTCATTTAATCTTCATACATTTAGATATCATTCGTCCATAAGGTTCCAAGTCGGTCTGATATGTTATTGCTGATGCTTAACGTTAATGCTAAAGAGCTTGATTTGTTGACCTTCCCAACCAATCGGCGCTTATTAAGCCGAAAATTTATACGTCTGGTAAAGAAACTGGTTCCCAGGAAGTGACTGGAAACTTCTACCGGAAATGACGTATAAACGATGTTCCCGAGTAGTACCATCATGACCATTAATGAAGGTAGATTTACACCGGTGTAAATGTGTCAAGATTTGTGCAATTAGTTATGCGTGGTACGAACAGCGTGCCAACATCAGCCTGGCGTTGTCAATAGATAACAATTCTCTAGCAGATGATGATGACATCATGTTGTCTTTTTACCAAATTCTCAGAATTTGCCTTTATAATTGTTATACCAACACCGACTAATGCAGGCTTGATTCCTATATTTTTCAAACTGGTTAGATTTGTGTTCATAAACACAAGGTTTGTGTCATTTTTTGGATGAAGAAATCCAGGAAGCAGTTCGACAAAACAGGTCTGCATGTGACATTTTCATGTAGAAAGGTTTTGCTCTTGATTTCTGGGTATTACTTCTTTATAGGACCATATTTCGAAAAATAACAAGATGGTTCATCGTTAATATTGCTGATAATGATTTTATGTAAAAAAAATTAGTTTTTTTTGTGTTTAAATAGGCATAAAAGTTGGGCACGTTTACATAAAACTGACAGCACCCATCGCAATTGATAAATTATGGAAAAGAAAGTGCACAGTTTTCACCAGTGCCGTCTGGTTTCGATCATAATTTGACCAGGACAGTATGAGAGATGGCATGGTGATTACCAGGTCAGACAAGTGTTTTTTCTTTGGATACTCCAGTTTCCTCGCACACGGCCACGGTAAGCATTGTAAGGAACATCTTCGTAAGTAACAACATACACTTTGAGCATGTAAGGGTGGTGCACCCCTACCATTGTCGGACCAATCTTACGATGCTTCCGACAACCCTGTAATGAGCTAATGATATATTCCTGTTACATTTAGGTGTTAGATGACTGGCTGCATTGCCTACGTCAGAAGGTAATAAAGGACTTCCGCAAATCTTCGCAACTTTCCAAAGCAGATGCAGACCTATTACTGGCCCGATCATATGACACATTGCCGCGACACTGGAAACGTGTCTGTGTGAAGGTCATCACAAAATCTAGCGACCTTGTACCCAGGTATGTATGTATGGTATACAGTGTTGTCACAGAGTGGCACGCTGAAATTAGGGCGGGACACGGCGCCCACATATTCCTGAATAAGGAACACAAGAGAAATGTTATGTCCCTATGAAAAAGCAACCTACACACAAAATTATTTGTGTGTAGGTTACTTTTTCATAGGGGTATAATAATGTGTTTATGTTACTTTTTCGCAGGGGCATAATTTCCTCTGTTTATTGTTCCAGGGATATCAGAAACCATGGACATAAAAAGTTGTAGAAAATCCAAAGATAAAACAGTACTTACACGACGTACATGTGTTTTATGATACTAGCTCAGGGCTCCAGATAAGGAATTAGTAATTGGGTATTGTTACTCCATCATTTATTAAGCAATTGGGTATTTCAAAATTTTAATTCGGTAAAATAAAATCACACTACTGTTTACATATCAACAGACAGCAATTATTGAATAGTTTGCTTCAAAATGAAAACAAGTCTTGGCCTTAAATTAGAATTGTCTCCTTGGAGACAATTCTAATGAAATACCAAGATGTGTTTTCTTAGAAAATAAGAAAAATATGCTATATTTGTGGTCTGTTTATTTGTTTTCTGCAGCATGATAAAGGTACCACAAATTTCTTATTGCTTTTTGATACTCGCTACATGTACTTCTGATATTTGTTTTGGCAATTATAATTGGGTATTTAAGCAAATATGCAGCTTATCTGGAGCATTGTAAGATATGTCTCTAAAGAATGTTATTCTCAATTTCGAATTGAATGTATATGTATATTTTATTTTTGCAGATGAATTACTTACTTCATTACATATTTCTCTAATATAAATGGGGAATAAATGAGCAACAAAAGCAAACACAGTTGAAAAATCACTTATTTGAGCTGTATTTGTTTTTTTCCGCTGAAATAAGTGAATTTTCAACTTTATTATTACATTTATACTCATCTATATATATATATATATATATTGGAAAATCAATGAGCATAATAGGCAAATTGTTCTGAGTATTTGTATTCCAATTTTTGAAAATCAATACATATTCTATGGAGCCCCACAGGGGACATGGATTTTTTTTTATAAATTTGTTCCCACAAAATAACAATTTGTTCCCTCAATTTAACAATTCGTTCCCTCGAATTAACAATTCGTTCCCACGATATAACAATTTGTTCCCGCGATATAACAATTCGTTCCCAGGAATTAACAATTCTTTCCCATGGGAAGGAATTGTTAAATTGAGGGAACAAATTGTTAATTCGTGGGAACGGATTGTTAATTTGTGGGGACAAATTGAGGGAACAAAATGTTATTTTGTGGGAACGAATTAATAAAGAAAATAATTCTACGTCCACTGCGGGGCTTCGTAATATTCAGCTAAAATGACTGTGTAAACTACACCACTAGACACCTTATCTGGAGCTGTGTGATGGTGTTGCAGGCTGTACAATGGTCCACTCTACAATCCGAGTCCGGTGTCTGGCGGCATGGAGCACCTGGTGCAGACTGCCCGTGATAACGTCCGCAACATGTGGGCCGCGGCACATATTGGCCACAACTCCGATATGAGTGACACATTCCACGCCGCTCAGGAACAGGTTTGTGGTGTACCCGTTACTGTATGTTGCGACATTTGACATCGGTATTGGACAAGCCGTAATTAAAGTTAACTGTTGTGTTTATGGGCAATATGCTGTATTTAAAATTTTTATTTTTTTTACGCACCGGTTTGAAAGATTATCGTATAATGCTGTCCGTGGCAATGTTTCCGGGTACCTATTATCTCTGCAACCCTAGGTCTGATTGACTTGAAATTTCATTTTTCTTGCTTGTTATACCCCCACAAACAAAGTTTGAGGGGGTATATAGGAGTCAGATTGTCGGTCGGTCTGTTGGAAATTCCCGTCCGCTCTATATCTTCTACACCCATGCATGGATCATCAAATGGCTTGGCACAAATGTTTCTCATGATGAGAAGGTGTGTCGCGATCAATAACCATGCACCTACGTCCAAGGTCAAAGGTTAAACCTATCGAAATTCCCTTCCGCTCTATATCTTCTACACCAATGCATGGATTATCAAATGGCTTGGCACAAATGTTTCTCATGATGAGAAGGTGTGTCGCGATCAATAACCACGCACCTACCTCCAAGGTCAAGGTCACAGTAGAAGGTCAAAGGTCAAACCTATTGAAATTCCCTTCCGCTCTATATCTTCTACACTGATGCATGGATTATCAAATGGCTTGGCACAAATGTTTCTCACGCGATCAATAACCACGCACCTACGTCCAAGGTCAAGGTCACAGTTGAAGGTCAAAGGTCAAACCTATTGAAATTCCCTTCCGCTCTATATCTTCTACACCGATGCATGGATTATCAAATGGCTTGGCACAAATGTTTCTCATGATGAGAAGGTGTGTCACGATCAATAACCACGCACCTACGTCTAAGGTCACAGTTGAAGGTCAAAGGTCAAACCTATTGAAATTCCCTTCCGCACTATATCTTCTACACCGATGCATGGATTATCAAATGCCTTGGCACAAATGTTTCTCAGGATGAGGTGTGTCGCGATCAATAACCACGCACCAAGGTCACAGTTGAAGGTCAAACCTATTGCAGGCGGCAGACAGATAAACTGCATAGTTTGTGTACACAACTCCTCTGAAACCGTTCAGTGGATTGATCTGAAACTATACACACTTTTTATGCCGAACAAATTTATTTTTTACAAAAATATCATCCTTTTAACTTAGCCATTTTTTCTATTTTTATTAAATTGATTCATTGCGTTCTTGACAAACTCGGCACAGAGTTTTTAATGAAAATCATATTAATCCATTACTCGTGTAAGATCCTCTATAACTGATGAATGAATTTTCAAGTGTTTTCAGATTATCTCATTTTCATTGACCACGTACGCAGGTAAAAGGTCAATGTCACACATCTCTAAGGCCAGCATTAAATAATGATCATGAAATTTTTATTCAAACCTATAAAAATCTTCTAATGTTAAGCTATTTGTAAGTCCAACTCTTTGTGGGGGTATTATGATCACTCCTGTGATAGTTTCTCGTTTACCTTGATCTATATAATCATTCCATAGCCCTTGTGGCCCACATGTCTAAGGTGTATGACCACGTGGTTATAACAACAACAACAAGTACTGAAACTTTGAGAAGCCCTCCGATTCAAAGCCTTGTTAAGCTGCATTTGGCGGTCTCTGTACTTTGGCCCAAACTTCTGTCGTTTTTGCGAAGAATCGATTTCCGTGTCCGTGACACGGAAATCGATTCTTCGCAAAAATGACATAAGTATGTGCCAAACTCCCGAGACCATCAAATGCATCTCATGAAGACGCGTTTGCTGTGCCATATTTCATCAAAATCTGTTGCCTATTAAGGAAAATATCATATAATACTTACTTTTGGAGTGGGCGCGCCTTCAACACTTTCAGCTATTGTTGTTGTAACCACGTGATCATGCACCTTGATGCCTAAGGCAAAATTACTTAGAAGATTGTGTTAAAGGTACATGCCTACGCAGTAGGCAGAAAATGTTCTTTATAGGAATTAAATAAGTGTATAATTATGTCACTATTCCACCAGTTCTAAAAATTACGAGTGCCCGCTATACAAATATAATCATTTATTAATTATCAATTTACTGTTAGCGACACGCGGCGGTAACAGTCTATTTTGATAATGTGCGGGGATGACGACTTTCACATCACGGCTTGCGGTGCGTGTGCGCAGTATACTACGCGTGCGCAGTATACTACGCGCGCCAATAGGCTTCCCAATTTGTAAACAAGAATATCAACATGTCGAAACATCCAGGACGGAAATTGTATGAAACGGCGTCGGCCAAAAAAAAGGCGAAATGTCTGAGGGACAGGCAGTACAGAGAGAGAGTGGTTAATATTGGCGACCAGATCACCAAATGGAAAGAGTTACGTGGAGATTTAGATTTGGACTCGAACAGAGATTTTTCTTCTCAACTTCCGATACTTCACTGCGCATGTCAAAGATGTGATATGCTTGACCGTGCGTCACGTGATGCGTATTGGTAAAAATAGCACGAGGTCGGAAAATACCCTTTCTGGTCGCGGCATATAAAATGCGATTTAACACCAATTAACACGCGCCGTAATTGAAAATAACTCATTAGTGGGTAGACAAATAGCTCATATAAGGCATGACAGAAAATGAAAAGTAGTAGTACAGTGTAACCTGCTGCGTGGGCATGTACCTTTAAGGTTTTGGCAAATTTTGCGTCAACGTTCTGATCTAGGTCTGATTGATTTGAAACTTTTATTATTGTTTATCACCATCTATATTTTCACTCCATAGCCCACCCATGCAGCCTGCATGTCCCTAGTCAAGGTCAAATTTCAGTTTCGGTAGATGCGTCCTCTTTTCTCTGATGCATATAGTGTTTGGACTTTGTGTCTATGTGTCCAGTTAAGAAGTTATAAGTTTCTCTAATCTGCCACAGGGGGCATTTGTGTGCCGTTAGGCCACACTTTCTAATATGTGGCTGTGACTGGGGATATGGGGCTTATGGGATTTGTGACCAGTGTGGCTTCTGATCAGATACATTGGAGCAAACTCCTCTAGCCTGATAGTGATTTGTGTTGCCTGTTAGAAGCATGACGGGTGTGTATTGATGGAATGGCGTACAGTGCAGATCCTGTATGGGTTTCTAGCTATTAATTTTATTTTCTGATATCTTCACTGCAAGCTTTGTACAACATGAAACTTAAGCATCCACTTATCTGCCAAATCATTGAGCTACACCATCTTTTAATTCTGTCTTGCAAGGACATTATTTTGGTTTGCTCACCAGTCGTACTGTTATTAAGGGCAATGACAGGGCAGATATTGCTGCGAAGGCCGCCCTGGAGCTACATGTAGTCATGTACCGACTTCTAATTCTCCTGTGCTATCATGATTTTAAATCATCCATCAACTCATTCATCTCGGATACAATGCAGACCCGATGGGATCTGCTTACAGATAATAAACTTCATGCTGTGAAACCGACTGGACTCCTGGCTACAGACATGTACGCCGGGATGAAGTTGTCCTTAGTCGATTGCACATTGGAAATACACGACTAACGCATTCGTATATGCTCAAAGGTGAGCTGCTTTCATGGTGTATTCCATTCCACAGCGCAATTTACCTACACCTACATCCTACTGGACTGTATCGACTTTGCCGATATTCGACGCAAACACTTCAATGTTACTTGAATTGCGGAGTTATTCCAGGTGGAGAACATTGAAGGTTTGCTTAGCTTTCTCCATGAAACTAACTTGTATCAGAAAATTTAATTTTATCATTGTATACATGTCTCTCATTTCTATAATTTTATCATTGTATACATGTTGCTCATCGTATTAATATTTTTGCCCTAATCATCTGATTGCCTACCATATCTAACCTACTATTTTACTATTATTTTTATTTTTATCTACATTACCAGGGATTCCGCTGGGGAAAATAAAAAAATCGCCACTTCAAAAAAACCGAAACAATTGGCGATAAAAAATTACAATTTTCGAGAAAAAAATCAAAATCACCAGCGGAATCCCTGCATTACTTGGCCCTAAATGATACTCTTTTGTGTGGGTGGGCCGTTAAGCACCATTCCATTCTCTACAGACACAGCTATATGTATGTAATATTTGTTTCAGTTTTCTGAAGTTTTACGTCACTATCTACTGAGGTTCTACCCTGATGTGTATATAAAGCTCCCAGCAGATTCAGGACCAACACTGCCACCTAGTGGCAACCATCGCCATAGCAACCAGCATGTGAATATCATCCGTACCTACGCAGTTGTGGAGACGGACACTTCGTTCTTCATTGTGCAGCCGTATGTCTCATGTACACTGTCTGACGTCGTGTTTTACAGTCCAGCAGTATTCAACACATCGCATTCCAAGTCTCTGTTTGTCCTCTATCAGATTCTACACGCTATGATCGGTACGCATACCCAGGGAGTTTCATGTGGAGACCTAACTCTGCATAATATCCTCATTGACAAGAAGTTGTGGGTGCACCTGACAGTACCGCACGTCTCGCACAAACCCGGTGTTTGCGAGTGTGAGGGAATAGACAACAGCATTTCTACCTCGTTGAGACATAGCGCCTCTGTGCCGGCATGCTCTGACGTGTCGCTGGATGGTAATGCAGGCGAGAACTCACTGATCAGTGACACACCTTCAGGGAAGGAGCGAAGTTTCTCTGTGTCCAGTGTCAGTGAGCGACTGCGCCAGTGTGAGTGTGACAGTCTGGTGGAGAACGCGAGGCTCGTTGTAGAACAGGCACAGTACCGAACGTTCCACCTGGATGATCTACCAACCGTAACAGAAGATTGGGTTTCACACAAAATCAGCAATTTCAAATATTTAATGGTGCTAAACCACTTGGCTGGCCGTAGAATCGGCGACCCAAACCACCACCCTGTTCTGCCATGGGTAATGGACTTCACGAGCTGTGACTCTGGGTATCGCGACCTGACCATGTCAAAATTCCGCCTCAACAAGGGTGATAGCCAGCTCGACTTTACCTACGAGTCTATGTCGGGGGTGTCTGGCAACTCGGAACACATTCCCCACCATGTGTCTGATGTACTGTCTGACATAACATACTATGTGTACAAGGCACGTAAAACACCAATAAACATACTATGCACATACGTTCGCTCCAAGTGGGTCCCCAACGAATATCCAATCAGTATTGAGCGAATGTATCGATGGACGCCAGATGAGTGTATCCCAGAATTCTTCATCGACCCAACCATATTTACCTCTATTCATGAAGATTTACCCGACCTGGAGCTGCCTGGATGGTGCGTGTCGACGGCAGAGTTCATCAATCGCCACATGACTGTGCTGGAGAGCGAGCAGGTCTCGTGTCAACTCCACCAATGGATCGACCTCACCTTCGGATATAAGGTAAATGAGTCTAGCCTTGTGTTTTTGTACCTAAGAAGATGTGCGATTTATAATGAACTAGAAATGTGGCCTGTCGGCTCACAAATGCCCCCGCTGGCAGCCAAATGGGCACAGCAATGGGTGTGTGAAATATCAAGCAGATCAATGCAAGGAAACAGACATTAACGAGACACTTACCCAAGTTTCGAAGTATGTGACCTTGGGCTTAGCTGGGGCACGACGATCGTGGATTTTTCACAGGGCGGTAGCGGACTATTAGAGCAATGCGTGTGTGAAATATCAAGCAGATTCATGCAAGGAAACAAAATATTTAAGACATTTACTCGAGCTTTGCGGTTTCAAATGCAACAAGTATGTGACCTTGCTTCTGGGCTTAATAGCAGGGGGTGGGACGATCGTGGATTTGTCACAGGGGCAGTAGAGAACCATTAAAGAAATATGTGTGTGAAATATCAAGCATATCCAATCAAGGAAACAGACATTATATGTCATTTACCCGAGCGTTGGGTTTCGAATGCACCAAGTATGTGACCTTGACCCTGGGCTTAACGGGAGCAGGATGATCGTGTATTTGTCACAGGGTGGTAGAGGACCATTAAATCAATGTGTGCATGAAATATCAAGTGCAAAGAAACAGAAATTCTAAGATATTTACCATTTTGTTTATATATGAAACTTTATTGGTTTAAATATTAAACTTGATTTATTAAACTTGATCGGTTTATATAATAAAATTGATTGGTTTGTATATTACACTTGATTGGTTTATAATTTACACTTGATTGGCTTATATATTACACTTAATTGGTGTATATATTACACTTGTTTGGTTTATATATATATTACAGTTGACTGGTAGATCTGCAGTGCAGGCCAAGAACATTTACCTGAAGTTGGTAGATGAGCACAAACACGTGATGAACCACGGAGTTGTTCCCCTTTTCTCGCAGCCCCACCCGTACCGGCTACCGAGGGACCAGGGGTTCTCTGTCCTCTCTCCCCGCATCTGGAAACACACAGTTCGTATATGTGGCTGTCACTGGGAAAATGGGGTTTACAGGATTTGTGACTACTGTCTGTTCCACATTTTGCTGCCGACAAACTTTTGGCCATTAAACAGATTAAATCTAAAAACTATTTAAAATTAAGTACTTTTTTATCAAAAGTAACCCTCCCCAAAAAATGTTGTTTGATGATATTCCATCAAATATTGATTTTATTGCGAAAAAACGATTTTCCTATGGGAATTTAACATGGGCCATGATGGGGAGTCAATTTCCAATTTTTTTTTTTTTTTTATCTATTTTTAGCCCCCATGTTAAATTCCCATAGGAAAATCTTTTTTTTTTTCGCAATAAAATCAATATTTGATGGAATTTCATGAAATAATTTTTGGGGGAGGGTGACTTTTTTGTTATTGATAAAAAAGTACTTTTAAATATTGTTTATATTTAATGTGTTTAATAGCCAAAAGTTCGTCGGCAGAAAAACGTGGAACAGACAGTAGTGTAGCTAGTGTAACACACTCCTACAGCCTGATAATGATATAATGTACTTGTTATATGTATGATGGGTGTTTCAGCAGTGGAAAGGTGAACAGTGCAGATCCTGATCAGATTGTGCGGATGCACAGGCTGATCTGTATCTACACTAGTCGCAAAACCAAATAAGCCACATTTCTCCACTCACATAAAACTGGATAAAGCTGGAGATTAAATGACAAACAGTGTAGACCCTGATGAGTCTGCATGTATAAAATCAGCTGATTGGCAGAAGAATGTGGAACGGACTGTAGATGTTGCATTTGCCGTGTCCATTTAGCACTAAGTTCACAGTTACCTTGAGATTGTAAAACATGGTAAAAACAAATTATGTGTGCCCTGGTATATAGAAGTTCATGGCGATTGGTAGTACATCCATCCAAGATATATTTCACCGACTATAGTTATTCTAATTATACCCCGGCCTACGAAGTATGTCGAGAGGTTTCCGGGTTCCCATTATCATTACAGTAACTCTGATTGACCTCAAACTTCATATACTTCCTTATCATCTTCCATATTTTCATTCCATACCACACCCATGTGGCCTTCTTGTCCAAGGTCAAATTTTCGTTAAAGTTTTTTAAATATTTGCGGTAAAGTTTTTAAATGCTCGTTATCTCTGCAAACATAAGTCTGATTGGCTTGAAACTTAATTGACTTGAAACTTAATGTACTTCTTTATCATCATCCATATGTTCATTCTATTGCCCACCCATGTGACCTTCATGCCCAAGGTCAAGGCCAAATGACTTAGAACATATTTGGTGGTCGGACCAGGCGGCGTCCAGGGTTATCCGTGTGCCTCTGCTCACATGCTGTAGTTTAATGGCTGAATATATTATTTTCTGTAAATACGTGTTTCCAGTTCTGATTTTGTAATTTTCCCTGATCCATTCAGACGAAATATGGGGTTCGACCCCATTAACCCGCCCTAACATGACCTTAGCTGTTAATTGTCATTATATAAATAAATCACTGATAATACGTTACTGGGCTTGACATGCTGGCTGCACCCACCTTACTTTATACATGTTTGCACATACTTGAAGAGGTCTGTGGAAGAAGGGGGCTAACTCCTTATGGGAGTTAGCCCCCGTCTTCCCCTGACCCCTTCAATTATACTGTATGAAAAACAATATATTTGTTACAGATCACCGGCAGCTTCTCGGCAGCAACTGAGAGGTATGTTCACCAATATATGGCTGTCACTGAAGAACAGGGGCCCGTTTCATTAAACTTCCTACGACTTATATGTTCGTAAGTGCAATATTAGGATAGTCTGTAATATTCACATTAACAATGTTTTCTTATAAACAATCATTCGATTTACATTTATTTAGCATAGGCTGCATATAACATATGCTCAATAAATGTAAATCCATCAATTGCAATTTACAGACGATTCTGAATTTGCACTTACGAACATTTTAGTCGTACGAAGTGAAACGGGCCCCTGGGTCTTATGACATTTGTGGCCAATTGATGAGATTGGTCTACACTGTTCCCCGATGCCATATAAAGCCCATTTATTCAGTTATGGCCACACATGTTTATGTTTTATTATTATACCCCTCCCATTACAAGTGGACGCCAGATTGTCTTTCAATTCATCAAATTTCTTGGTTCGCACATTCCTTCCTACTACTAATAGTTCAATAACCATCTGTCATAAATCTACCCCATGCAGGGGTCAATGTCGCTTAGACCATAACACTTCTACTGTCTGTTCCACGTTTTTCTGCCGACAAACTACACTGCAGCTCCATTATCACGCGATCGCGTATAGCGCGATCTCCATTATAACGCGGGTCTCTCGTGGATCCCAAAAAAGTAGAGAAAAAATAGAGAAAAAAGAAGAAACGTGATGTTTGTGACAGTCATCAAAGTACAACTACCGCGCATGTCATACCGGGTTTAGAAGGTTCTTGAACCAGTTCCCACAAGATAACTACCGCTTTTTGTCACCAAGTAATGTTATGAGACATATATCCGTGTTAACACATAATTGTCGCTAATAAATGGTTGCGTGTTCGGTAGCCTTTCTCTATTTTACTAGACAGGTGTAATATTTAGCGTGCTATAAATAGACTGGTGTTTGTGTGCAATCTGAAACAATACATTCAGCATTATCTGGGTATGGGATCACGTGGTCTATTGTTTACACTGCAGCCCACGACAATCATGATGTCTCGCGTAAATCGTAAATTTCATTCATCAATATGACTGTTGCAGTGTAAACAATAGATCATGTGACCCCACATCATGAGATTATGCACGTATCAACAGCTAATCGTCCGCATGAATAGGCAGGACACGTGACCATTATTTTTATCAATTAATCCTTTTAAGCGCCTGTTGATCGCAAGCAGTATACATTGTGATAAGCATCTGTCTATCGCGAGCACTATCCAACGTAATAAGCATGATTTTATAAATAATTACTTTAACTTCTGTTCAAATGACATGATTTTATATGGGTCCGTTGCTAATGGAATTCCCGCAATAGTTGGTAACCGAAATGCGGATGATACCAGTACCCATGCATGTCCCGAAATTTTATAACGCGATCGGATTCGATCGTGATTTGAAATGTTGGACCCCGACCATCGCGTTATAATGGAGCTGCAGTGTATCAATAATAATAAAATCACCCTCCCCAAAAAGAAATTTGATGAAATTCCAACAAATATTGATGTTATTGCGAAAAAATGAGTTCCCTACGGGAATTTAACATGGGTGAAAAGGATGGAGAAGGATGCCCATGAGGGTAGAAAAATGAACACAATTTGGAAATTGATGTAAATAAGTAAACAAAAGTTAGATTGTTAAAATCGGTCCACAAAAATAATTAAAAAAAATCTGTTTTTAGCCCCCATGTTAAATTCCCATTTGAAAATTGTTATTTCGCAATAAAATCAATATTTGATGGAATTTCATCAAATAAACTTTTTTGGGGAGGGTGACTTTTGTTATTGTTGAAAATGTACTTACATAGAGGATATGCCAACGTACATTTTGAATAGCGGGAAATAATACAGGAGTGTGTGTCGGCTTCCGCGTAAGCAACGAGTGAGCGTAGCGAACGTGTTGCTTGCACGGACGCCGACGTACACGAGTGTATTATTTCTGCTATTCAAACATGTATGATGGAATATCCTATTTATTACACTTCCACGGCGGATACATATGCACATTTAGTCTATTTTTGAGATTATAATCAATGAATTGTGATGTGCGCATGAATAGTTATACAATGACGTGTTTTCCCGCGTTTTGACGTTACGTTGTGTGACGTCAAATGTGACGTAATGTAAACTTTTTGAAATCTAAATTACGCAGCTGTTTCTATGAGCCAGATATATGTGAGTGCATGTTTGGAACATGTTCAATCACATTAACATTCTAGATCCTTTCCGAATTGTCAAAAAACTTTATTTTGACTGTAATAAAGATTAAACATTTTGCATGGTAGCTCGTGGTTTCCAAGAAAACAGGCGCATAATTACGGGTGTTCTGTTCACGGTGTATTATTTGTAAGTAGTTGATTACAAGTTTTCTCTCACAGCGAAACCCGTGCAAATAATTTGCAAGAGTGTAATAAATTTAAATATTTATAGGTTTGAAGTGTTTAATGGCCAAAAGTTTGTCGGCAGCAAAATGTGGAACAGACAATAGGAGATTTCTCTTTGCTTAAATGGAATGTCTTACTGTCAGAAGATACAAGTTGAAAATGTTCATTCTTTCTCGGATCTATAAAATCTCACATGTATGATAATCGTATAACTCTTATGTTCTGTTCTTATGTCTCATCAGCATAACAATTAGATCCTACCGGTAATCTATTTGAACCCGCAAGATGATCATGACCTACCATTGTTACAAATTGATTCCATACGCTACCTTTTCTCCACCAGCAGCCCATATGTCTAATACATAAAGAAAGTAACTACTCTTAACCCTTAGACCGCTACTCACAACAATTGTCGTCTGCTGTTGCTTAAAAATTATATCTTGCCTTATTTCTCAATAAAAACATGGTTTGACAGCACAGTGCTGTCAAAGCATGTTATAAATTATTCTAAAGTGCTGTCAAAGCATGTTTTTGATGTCAGATAAAAATGGAAACTATTATTACAAGTTATTACTTTCTTTTTATATATATGTACATGTATATATATATATATATATATATATATATATATAGACTAGCGATGCCACATTTCAGTAAAGAGCCTGAGCGACCAGAGTTGGCTCCCATCAAGCTGCCCAGTGATCTCGATCCTACTGCTGCTCTCGATCATTTTGAGGCTTTGCAATTATTCTGCAATGAAGCCAAATCTCCACGTTCACAATCAAAGGTAAGGTTTTATTTATCATGTCAATTTAAGGTCTATTTTTACTCATTTATATTGAATACGACACATAAAATAGTCATTATTATAATATACCATTTATTAAAATCAGTAGCCGATTTCACCAACATTGCAAAGTATACTTATCTAGCCAAGTATACTTTGAGGGAGTACCGGTGTAACAGGAAATCTTCTCCCCCTGGAAATCTTAAGCCTAGGAAATATTCCCCCCCCTTCCCCCCCCCCCCCCGCCTGGAAATTCTCTCCCCCCCCCCCCCCCCATCCCCCCCCCCCCCCCCACACCACCTTCACAGACACTGTCCACAAAACTTTTAATGTATTTTCATATACATTGTTGATATTGTGCTCAGGAGCATACAAAATGCACATGCTAGAATCAGTCTGTTGGTAACAGAGGACGTAATATCCCTACATGTATACCCAACTAACATAGTCATAATGTATGTCTGCTTGTGGAGAAGTATGTGAATAGGCGAGGCAATATTCTATAAAAGAGCTCTCCAATTTAGTATAATATCTATACATAGACAATATAGTGGTGGTGAGGCGGTAGAGATTCTATTTACCGGTATATGCAATAATTCCCCATTACCGTACCATAACTATTATGTATGTTGGCTGATAGAGAGTTCTCTAGGTTAAATCTCTACCATAGCTGCATATGATTGGTATAAATGTATAGCACATGGTGGGTGGGTCCTAGAAAATAAAAACAGTATATCTGTGTAGAACAGCAAGCATGTGGCATGTATTGGTGGGGGGGGGAGATTTTCCTAGGAAATATTCCCCCCCCCCGCCACCATCTACCATATGCATAGTGGATATGGACGTCTCTTTGTAGACAAGAACAGCCCATGATTGGGGGAGTATTTCTGATGTAATGAAATAATGTATGTTGGTGTAGAACAGATAGCATGTGGCATGTATTGGTGGGGGGGGGGGAGTTTTTTCCTAGGAAATATTCTCCCCCGCCACCATCTACCCTATGCATAGTGGATGTGATTGTCTCTTTGTAGACAAGAATAGCCCACGATTGGGGGAGTATTTCTGAAGAAACAAAATAATGTATGTTGGTGTCGAACAGACAGCATGTGCCATGTATTGGTGGGGGGGGGGGAGATTTTCCTAGGAAATACCCCCCCCCCCCCATCCCCCCCCCCACCATCTACCATATGCAAAGTGGATGTGAATGTCTCTTTGTAGAGAAGGGGAAGAATAGCATGTGATTGGGGGAGTAAATGAAAGTTGGTGAAGAGATAGCATGTGGCATGTATTGGTGGGGGGGGGGAGATTTTCCCCCCAACCATCTACCATATGCATAGCGGATGTGAATGTCTCTTTGTAGACAAGAATAGCCTACGATTGGGGGAGTATTTCTGATGAAATGAAATGTTTGTTGGTGTAAAACGGATAGCATTTGGCATGTATTGAGGGAGGGGGGGTGGAGATTTTCCTAGGAAATATTCCCCCCCGCCACCATCTACCATATGCATAGTGGACGTGGACATCTCTTTGTAGACAAGAATAGCCAACGATTGGGGGAGTATTTCTGATGAAACAAAATAATGTATGTTGGTGTAGAACAGACAGCATGTGCCATGTATTGGTGGGGCGGGGGGAGATTTTCCTAGGAAATATCCCCCCCCACCATCTACCATATGCAAAGTGGATGTGATTGTCTCTTTGTAGAGAAGAATAACAGGTGATTGCGGGAGTATTTCTGATGAAATGAAATGTATGTTGGTGTAGAACAGATAGCATTTGGCATGTATGAGGGAGGTGCGGGGGTGGGGGGGGGAGATTTTCCTACGAAATATCCCACCCCAACCAACCTCCATATGCATAGCGGATGTGGATGTCTCTTTGTAGACAAGAATAACCCACGATGGGGAGTATTTCTGATGAAATAATGTATGTTGGTGTAGAACAGATAGCATGTGGCATGTATTGGTGGTGGTGTGAGATCCTAGGAAATATCCCCCCCCCACAATCCAACTACCATATGCATAGCGGATGTGGATGTCCTCTTTGTAGACAAGAATAACCCACGATTTAATGGGGGGAGTATGCTGATGAAATAATGTATGTTGTGTAGAACAGATAGCATGTGCATGTATTGGTGAGATTTTCCCTAGGAAATATCCCCCCCCACAACCAACTACCATATGCATAGCGGATGTGGATGTCTCTTTGTAGACAAGAATAACCCACGATTGGGGGAGTATTTCTGATGAAATATGTATGTTGGTGTAGAACAGATAGCAAAGTGGCATGTATGGTGGGAGGGGGGGGAGATTTTACTAGGAAATATCCCCCCCCCCCTCAACCATCTACCATTTGCATAGCGAATGTGAATGTCTCTTTGTAGAGGGGGGGTTATTCTTGTCTACAAAGAGGCAAAGAGGCATTCACATCTGCTATGCATATGGTAGATGGTTGGGGGGGGATATTTCCTAGGAAAATCTCCCCCCCCCCCCCCCCCCCCGTCTCCCCCGCCAATATGCGTCACATGCTAACTGTTCAACATTTTCACTTGATCAGAAATCTTCCCCCAATCTTGTGATATTCTTGTCTATCAAGGGACTTACACTATGCATATGGTAGATTGGGGTGGGGTGTGATGGAGGTGATTTTTTATGTTCCCCTTTCTTATACTACCAAATAACATACATTGTGCCTATGTACACATGTTTGGTGGGAAATAATTCTGCTTTGTAGCATTCAAACACAAACTTTTGGGTGGGGGGGAGAATTTCCTAGGCTCGAGCCTGGAAATATTCCCCCCCAGGGGGGGGGGGGGAGGGGGGGGGGGTAATTTCCTAGGAAATTCTTCCTGGGGGGGGATATTTCCAGGCTCGACCCTGGAAATCTTCCCCCGCGGGGGGGGGGGGGGGGGAATTCCTGTGACATCGGTAATCATTTATTTTTCCCGAAATGCATTATTTCATATGGAACTAACTACTGCATATATTTGATGATTAAAAGTATGCAGAATTATTATACTGAATTTATTACATTATCACAGCCAAAATGGCTGTGATAATGTAATAAATTCAGTATAATAAAAATTAAGAAATGTATCCTAAAATTTCTCCCTCAAAGTATACTTTGCTAGAAAAGTATACTTTGCAGTGTTGGTGAAATAGGCTACAGGTCAGCTGATTATTATGACATAATGCATCAGTGACTGGGTCGTTACGCAAAACAAACAAGTGAGCATAGCGAACCGAGTTTATACTAGCAATAGGAGGTCATGAGGACATTATTTCAAGATAATCAGCTCACCTTGTTAAATAAACATTTTACACGTGATATTTCATAAAAAACAAAGCAAATTAAAATGTGGCCAAGGGTTCTGCGAATTAATTTCTGGAGGCAGGCTGTAGTGACGGTGACTGATCGATTCAGAGGGTGTGTCAGAGAACAGGATTTGATTGGTCCAAGGGAACACATCATTGCTACATTACTGACGTAATTTCTCTATATATGGTAAACATGAGAGTGGTGTAAACTGCTGTTGCTCTATATAATCAAGTGGTGTAATTTTTAGACCAAATTTGTGTATTTAACTACCGTACTGGCTGAAATGTAAGAATTGTTTTTTTTAAACGTACATGTATATGATATGGTTATAAAGTGCGTTTTAAAAAAATAGGAATATAATGTTTCCGAGTGCTCAGATTTCTTCACGCCAAATCAAAATTATATACTGAACCACAGTAATACATCATGTGACAGTAGCTATTTCATTCATCACAGAAAACCACTTTTTTTCTAGATCTGTGGCATACCGGTATTCTTGGTGATTCCTTTTCTGACAGCTATAAATTAAAGCATTTGCCAGACCACGTAACATTAAAATGATATGCGTCTGAAATGTTAAAAACAGAATTAAAGACAGATGACCGTAAGATATTGGTCGTTATGCCACCGCAACGATAGTGTTTACCCTGTCAGTAGACAATTTTCCTTGTCCGGCGAACTACTTCTTCAGTTTTGGCCGATTCTGTTCATATTCGGTATCCATCCCAACCATCAAGTGCAGGAGTGTGTAACATAAAATCTTTCGCTGTCCCAGTTATGCCCCTTTTCGACTCTGAAAATATTTTTATGCCCCACCACGATAGTGGAGGGGGCATTTAGTGTTACCCTTGTCCGGCCGTCCCGTCCGTCCCGTCCGTCCGTCCGTCACGAAACTTTAACGCTCGGATAAATTTGGCCTCATTTATTATCAAAGCATTATGTGGGGCATCTGTGTTCTATGAACACATTTTCTAGTTGTTCCTTGTCCGTCAAACTACTTCTACAGTTTTTGGCTTATTCTCTTCATACTTGAAGTACAGTGGAACCCCTCCAAACCGGACCCCCTCTATACCGGAATTCGCGCTATACCGAACATACGACCACGTCCCGAATATTCTGCTATATAAACACATTAGTTTCTACCCCTCTATTCCGGAACCCCTCTACTCCGTAATCCGGACACCATTTCAAGTCCCAAAACCATATTTCAGCGTTAAAATAACCCCGGAAAACCGGAAACACGGTCACCTGTCAGGATGTCATCCAAGAAATACACCGCGACCAATTTCAATGTTGTTGTTTCAAGCAGGTGTCAAAATCACACCGTGTTTACAATAGACTGGTTCCCGGTAGTATTGTTTAGCTCTGGTTCCCAAAATGCGGAGCCACGAGAATGAGACGATTCTAACGGACTCCCAACTTGACATTTGTGTGGAAGAAATAACAAAATTGATCAAATTACGCACATTAACTTCAGCTCTGTACAAGCGCTATCCATGCGTGTAATGCGCTAAGCGGCGTACTTTTTGGACGTCATAAGCGGCATTACAAAGTTAAGAATCTATTCAATACATGCGACCTAAATACGAGACATGTTTGCTGTTTTACAAGCTCATTACAATAGCATGGTTCACACTTTAATTATACGCGTACGTAACAATTACGGAAATATAATAATCGGCACATTATTTGTGAACCCACCGATCGATTAATTGAGATAATCTGATAATTACTTAACGAGGCTGTAAACTCGTGACTGTAGCCTGTGGGCTATTGTAGCCGCTCGCGGTAACTACACAGCACACGCGAAATGTGTCATATGCTCTTTGCGACCAGTGTAGACCGTAGACTCAGATTACATTGCGAATCTGCACTATTTGCTATACCCCTTGCGAATCTGCACTATTTGCAATATCAATAAAAAAAACAACACATTCTGGTCTTAAAAGAGCGCTCCAGCTGATCGAGAAAGTTCCACAGTGGCACAAAATACTTAGGGGCCTTTATCCCATGTCATCTGCACTCTGTTTATTGGGAATTACACATGTCGACATGATAAAACACAACTGGGTAGCCGAGCCCCCGTTAAGGTGCGTAATTTGGGGGTACATTTCTTATTTCTCCATACAAATGGCAAGTTGGGAGTGCTTTAGAATCCTCTCATATGCTTTCAACATGGTAATAATGGTATATACTATACAAATCCAAGAGTTAATGATGGAAAACATACATTTCCTTAACTGGAAATAGAAAACCCCTCTAAACCGAAAACCCCTATAAACCGAACTTTCTGTCCCCAGGGTGTTCGGTTTAGAGGGGTTCCACTGTACATCCCAATCATCAAGTGCAGGAGTGTATAACGTAAAACTTTTTGCTGTCCAACTGATCCATCCGCAGTTAAAAATAATTTGTTCTTCAGTCAATAACTTAATGTCAGATTGTTTTTGTATTCATGAATGCTCAACAGTGTTGGCATTTGTTTTACAAACAATTTTCTAGTCAATTCAGACATGTTTCATGTGACACATGGTGTGGATCACGTGAACGGCTTTGGCTGTTGTTAGGTAAGTTATGTAAATTCATATATTCAAGTGCCGAATTTGACATTATCTTATAAATATCCATTTAACCGAATGTCTGCATAGGAAATTCCTTTGTATCGTTCACCATTCTGTCGTCTGTTACGAGCCTCGGAATTACTACGTGTTTCGTAGACTTACCCAGAGCTCCAGTTAAGGTGCGTAATTTGACCAACTTGGGGTGAAATTTTGTTATTTCTTCATCAAAAATGTCAAGTTGGGAGTCCTTTAGAATTGAGACGATTCTAAAGCACTCCCAACTTGCCATTTTTGATAGAGAAATAAGAAATTTACCTCCCAATTACGCACCTTAACTGGAGTTCTGTTACCTGATAAACTTGATATCAAAAGACATTATCCCCATATGTGGCTGGGGAAATTGGGCTTACAGGTTGTGTGGCCAGTGTAGATCCAGATCAGCCTGTGCATCCACACAGTCTGATCAGGATCTGTGCTGTTTGCCATTCCATCAATGAAACGCCAGTCCTACTTCTTACAAGTAATATATTGTTATCAGGCTGCATGAATGTGCTATTTGACCAGGAGTTACACATGTCACAAATTCTGTAAGTTCTGTTTCTTGAGTCACAGCCACATCATTATACCACCGGCATACGAAGTATATCAATGGGTCTATAGTTTTTGTATATGTCCATCCGTAAGATTTGCGTTAATGTTTTTGGGTACCCATTATCTCTGGAACCGGAAGTCGGATTGGAGAGATGTTCCACGGTAAAACAGGCATATGACTACCTCAGGCGTGGGTGCTTTGTGACGATGAACAGATATTTACCTCGGAGATAAAGTGCAATGAATCATATCAAAATTGAGCACAACTAACTTTTCTCTAGTCAACTAACTAGTCTCTGTATGACAACTCTCCCCTGCATACTCTCCCCAGATAAGTTTTGTATCTAAAGAGTATTATACCGCCAGATTTCAAATCCAATGCGTATTTCATTTATGCAACTGTACCCGTATTATCGATTTTCTTCCTTATTAAATAAGGGAACAAATGATAAAAAAAATAAGACAAATTTAAAAATTCCCTTATTTGAGCTGCAAAAAGCAAACACTGTTTGCTTTTTGCAGCTCAACTAAGTAAATTTTCAATTTTATTGAAAATCAATTTGTATTTTCACATTGCTGTGAGTATTTTGTACTCCCACTTTTGATAATCAATGCGTATTCTGCTAAGATAAGTGCGTAAAATACGCCAATACGCACTTTATCTAGAGCTCTGCCCTGCATGTTTGTTCCAGGGAGGTCAGATGACGTTTGCGAGGCTGCACGAGAACATGCGGGTGGTGTGGCGCGACATGCAGCAGTTCGGCTGCCTCATGTGTGAACTGTACCTGTCCGACCAGCTCCACTCCCAGAGACCGGGAGCCAGCCTACTCCACCGATACTCCACTGTGGCCCGGCTCCTCACACACGACAGGAGCAGCCTACCACGGTATGTTATACGGTAGATTGTGGCTGTGACTAGAGAAATGGGGCTTATGGAATTTGTGCATAGATTCTGATCAAATAGCACACGCCTCTAGCCTGATAACGATCTATATCCCTTGTTAGAAGTATGATGGGTGTTTCATCGATGGAATGACGAACAGTGCAGATCCTGATCAGACTGGGTGGATGCACTGGCTGATCTGGATGTTCACTGGTAGCTAAACCAATAAGCCCCATTTCTCCAGTCACAGCCACATTTGTGAATTAACCCTTTCACCCCTGTGTAACTGGATCACAAAATGATTTTCAGACTAGTCCATTTATGAAAAGGGGGTGTTTTTGTTCTTAAAAATATGTAAATTACTTGCAAAAAGTGCAGATCCTGATGAGACGTCTCGTCACGAGCCGGCTTATCTGGATCTACACTGTTTGCCAATTCACTATACAGGCCTGTGGTGTTGGAAGGGTTAAGTAATTGCTCATTGACCCAGTACTCTCTGACCAGCAACAAATTGTCGTATCTTGCTTCGCTCATCAAACAGCGTTACGTAACATTCCTGATGATGTCAGTTTAATGATGCAGCACAATCAAGCATGTGTTCCTTTCGAAGAAAACAACATTACACTTGCACATAGTGCAATACATTACCAGTAGCCTATTTCACCAACATTGCAAAGTATACTTATCTAGCAAAGTATACTTTGAGGGAGAAATTTTCAATTTACGGATAAACTTATTATTTTTGATTATACTGAATTGATTACATTATCACAGCCATTTTGGCTGTGATAATGTAATAAATTCAGTATAATAATTCTGCATACTAATCATCAAATATATGCAGTCGTTAGTTCTATATGGCATAATGCATATCGGAATAAACAAATGATTACTCCGTCAAAGTGTGCTTTGCTAGATATTAAGTATACTTTGCAATTTTGATGAAATCGGCTACAGATATATACAATAACAGACCCGTCTTTTTTAATCAACGCTTATCAGGCTCGGCTTGGAAGTGGTAATACAATCGTTTCGAGGACTTGAAACACTGACTCACTTGGAATAATTGTCATCCTTATTATAACTGCCAAAACTAATTTAAATTGAAACTACTGTCTGTTTCACGAAAGCTGCCCAAATTTTACGGCTATATAGACAATTCAAAAACAATATTATTTTCGATAATATTAAATTAAAGGAAAATTTAAGAATGTGCCTTCTTTTTATTTCGTGAAATTTTTGTTAAATATTGATTTTATTACGAAAAATTGATTTCTCTATGGGAATTTAACATGGGGGAAAAAGAGGTATTAAGGGAGTGTGGGAGGAGTCAAAAAAGGAAAAAAAATGGAAATTGACTCCGAAACCTGACTAGATAGCTTGGATATGATCTAACTAAGAAAACAAAAGTTAAATTTTAAAAATCGGTCCAGTATTTCTGAAATTCAAAAGAATTTCCCCATGTTAAATCCCCATTTAACATGGGGAAATTGTTTTTGCGCAATAAAATCAATATTTGACAAAATTTCACGTAATAGAAAGAAGGCTCATTCTTAAATTTTCCTTTAATTTAATATTATCGAAATAAATATTGTTTTTGCATTGTTTATATAGCTGTAAAATTTGGGCAGCTTTCGTGAAACAGACTATAGAGCACAGTTGACGGCGCTGCATTGCAATATACCCACTTTTCATAAATGCTAAGTCAAAAAGGGGGAGAGAATCCATGACTGGGGGACGATTCAAGAATCAAAATTCATTTTTCGCACCATAAGAAAGGCACACACCAAGTTTCAAGTCCTATTGCGTTTAAAAAGTTTTAATTCTTACAAGGCAACATTGGGAGATTCTAAGTCGAAAAGGTGGTGATAATCCATGACCGGGGGTCAAATAAAAAATCTAAATTCACTTTGCGCATCTACACACCATAAAGAAGGCACTTGCCAAGTTTCAAGTCCCTAGCTATTACAGTTAAAAAGTTTTACTTACAAGAAACGTGACGGACGACGGACGGACAGATGGACGGACACCTGTGATGAAAACAATATAACAATTTAACATAATGATTTGGAGTGAATTCAGATAAGTTGTTCATCACAGATCAGCAATTTGTTGTAGAATGGAACATCATTACACAGCAGCTATTGACGTCAGCCTTCCACTTCATGAGGTGTTGTTGTATGTACAGTGGTCTTCAGTGCATATATGCCATACTGGTTTGTAGTACAGTCTACACTCGTTTACTCAAAGTGCAGGGGACGGAGGCTTTGAGTTAATGAAAGTTTTAGTTAACGAGAGTCTGTGTATTTGTTCCACTTCTATAAACTGAATTATCCCCATACATGTATATTTTTCTTCATTCATACATTTTATAAATGTTTCCTATGCCTGACTGATGACTGAACTTGTAGACTGGCCCAGACAGCAGTAGATGTCCTGCTACAACTGGACAGTCACCGGGAACCAGACAAGGATGAGTACCAGCAGACTGGTCTACTGTTCGAGTACCCGATGGTGAACGCCCTGGGACTGCCCCCGCCCACCCCTGCCTTGCTCGTACAGCCATACACCCACGTGCTGCCATTCCCAGACTACTTCCCAGAGCTCTACAGCGTCCTCTGCCAGATGAAGACTATAGATAATGAAATCGCGAACTGTAAGTACGATGTGTCCATCGGTAAACTGGATCGGGTTAAGTTAGAGAAGGTGCTGGCACGACGGAAGGTGGACCTTATAGAGAAGTACCTGTACAAGAACCGGGGTAAGATCACGGTCGAGGGTTACGATTTGATCCTTCCGTACATTGAGGAGTTGTTCCAGGACACGAACACAGCAGTGCAGGTGGCCTGGTCGCTGGTCAATGTGATCGGAAAGGGGTTGGGGCGCACGAGCCTTGCGCGTACCTTGCTGCCGTACGTGAGTGAGATGCTGGGGGCGGGGGAGACAACGGCGAAGCACATGAAGCTGTACCACCGCACGTTTCTCGTGCAGTTGTTACTGCGGCTCGGGCTCGACACCTTCCTGCGCCATTTCGCCACGTTGCTCGTGGAGTCCGTCGCCGGGTATAAGAACTTTGTCGTGGACGAGCGCGACGCGGGTACTGACGACTTGGACGACGACGCCTGTAATGACGGCTTTGTCACGGACAATGTCTCCACGGTGGAGGACTTGGACACCGCACATGGTGGGTATTGTACTGCTAATTATGAAATGTCTACTTCTTCATCCCCAAATGTCGGGCATGGAATTTTCTTGGTTAATTTTCAAACTGCTCTTTTACGAGTAACTTTGTAACAATTTACAAACTCTCCACAGGCAGTGTGGACCCTGGTGACTTCATTTGAAGAATTTAGAACTGTTTTAGGCTGTATGTTTGATCTCACAGATCAACTGTTACACTGCTTAAAGTTGCAATCAATACACAGTAGTTACCAATTGCCTTTTTGTATGTCACCTGTAGCCTATTTCACCAAAATTGCAAAGTATACTTATCTAGCAAAGTGTACTTTGACGTAGAAATTTTCAATTTAAGGATAAATTTATTAAAAAAATTTACACTGAATTTATTAGATTATCACAGCCATTTTGGCTGTGATAATGTAATAAATTCAGTATAATAATTTTCTGAATACTTTTAATCATCAAATATATGCAGTCGTTAGTTCTATATGAAATAATGCATTTCGGGGAAAAATCAATGATTACTCGCTCAAAGTAGAATTTGCTAGATAACTATACTTTGCAATTTTGATGATATCGGCTACTGCGAGGTAGGCTTTATAAACTTTCTGAGTATATTTCTACAATTTGTACTCTATCTCCGGCAGTTTAATCAAACTTTCAGATTTTGAGCATGATACCGAGGGTACCATTCAGAAAGTTTTATACATGCACCGATCCCTATTTCCAGATGTGAATGAAGACGTGCGGCCAGACCTGGACGATGATACTGAGACTAGTGACATTCCGGACAATGACTTGCTGGACGAGGACTTTCCACCGTGTAACGTGGGCAATGCTGGGCCACACGGCACTGGCTGTACCATGGCACACAACCACGATGACAGCATGTCACATAACACAGGAGACACCACGTCACACAACGCTACAAATAACTCCGCAGAGTCACTCAGCATGGACAGGGTATGGCGCGACACAAGTGAATAATTCCAGCACAAAAATATTTACACAATTCCCTAACATTTGATTTATAGCAAGTCTCTGTCCAAAATTTATATCCCAGTAAACTCCCACGCCGAACTACTTCCTACAGGTGCGCTGTCAGTGCTGTCAATGTAAACAAATGGCTGCCGTCTGTCAAAATAAACACATTTTCTTGATGAATTTATTTCAAATGCTGGAATTATAAGGAATGAATGTCCTTTTTGTGGAATTTATCGGGGATATAAACGTGGAAAAGTCGCGGGAATACTGGACGAAGGCCGGAAGGCCGCGTCCAGTATTCCCGCGACTTTTCCAAGTTTATAAATAAATCCCAATTCACATAACCTACTTTTCACACCACATCTTTTTTTGGATCATCATGTATGTCACCGTAACGATTAGTATTGTCAAATTAAAATGTTCTGATCAATAAAGAATGCGTAAATAAATTATTATCATTCTCGCCAGTGAAACTATTGTATTATCATGTCAGAGGCTATTAACCCTTTCACCCTTAAGTAACTGGAATGGATTTTGCAACCAATCCAACCGTCACAAAATGATTTTCAGACAAGTCCATTTTATGAAAAGGGGGTGTTTTTGTACTTAAAAATTACTTGCAAAAAGTGAAGATCCAGATGAGACGGCTCGTCACGAGCCGGCTCATCTGGATCTACATGTACATGTTTTGCCAAAATGACTATACAGGCATGTTGTGGACAAAGGGTTAAAGTACAAAATTATAACGATCTACCCTTACTGCAAACTGTTTGAAGTCCGTTTTTCTTCAGCAGTATTCCATTCTGTGTCTGTGATTATCTTGGCGTATCAGTTTTAGGTACACAAACACCATCATTTTGAGTGAGATCTTATATAGTGAACCTCTGATTGAGAAATGACACACGTCATGTGATTTTGTACCTTCGGACATGAACTTCATGAAATACGTTTATAAAATTTATGATATTTTCCGAAAATGGTGTCAAAAGTTGACAAACTTTTCAGAGTACAATTCTGCATGAAAATTTTGTCAACTTTTGCCTTTATTTATGAAAAATATTGTAAATTTTGTAAACATATTTAATGAAATTATGCAGATGTCCGAAGGTACAAAATCACATGGCGTGTGTCTTAAATGGGAACTTAAAACACTCATTATGGTTAGAATGCAATCATATTGCTGATTTATACTTCAGTGACTGAAATGCAAACAGCATAGTCCCCGATGTGAAAATGAATGGCTTTAATGTCACAGCAACAGCTGAGGTCATGGCCAGTATAATCATGGAAATACTATGAAGGCAGTTTTTGTCGAGCCCGCTTGCGGAAAGCGAGACATAGTGATCACAATGACATCCGGGTGTCCGTGCGTGCGTGCGTCCGTCCAAAATCTGCGTTAAATACGTTATATCTCTGCAGTCCTAAGTCACATTGACTTAGTTTTTAAATTCCTTATATCTCTGCAGTCGTAAGTCACATTGACTTGAAACTTCATTTGCTTATTAGTCACCATCCATATATTCATGCTGTATCCCACTCATGTGGCCCCTGTGCCCAAGGTCAAGGTCAAATGACTTAGAAGTTTGTGTTCCGAAATCTGCGTTAAAGTTTTTAAATTCCTTATATCTCTGCAGTCCTAAGTCACATTGACTTGAAACTTCATTTGCTTATTAGTCATCATCCATATATTCATTCTGTGTCCCATTCATGCGGCCCCTGTGCCCCTATGTCAAGGTCAAATGACTTAGATTTGCGTTAAAGTTTCTGTCAAAATTTGCGTTTAAAATTTTCAAATACTTACTATCTCTGTAGCCGTAAGTCAGATTTGCTTGAAACTTTGTATGCTTATTGGGCATCAACTTCAAATAAATACACTCTGAGACCATCAGATGCCTCGGCGGGCTCGACATGTGGGCCGCGGCCATCTGGTTTACTCCTAGGGTAGGGATTGAACTCCCAAGCTTCGGTATTGAAGTCAAATGATCTGCCCCCTAGACCACAGCCCATCCCTAGACCCTGATAACATCTGATCAGTAGCCGATTTCATCAAAATTGCGAAGTATACTTATCTAGCAAAGTATACTTTGAGGGAGTAATCATTTATTTTTCCCGAAATGCATTATTTCATATAGAACTAACCGTTGCATATATTTGATGATTAAAAGTATGCAGAATTATTATACTGAATTTATTACATTATCACAGCCAAAATGGCTGTGATAATGTAATCAATTCAGTATAATAAAAATTAATAAATTTATTCTTCAATTGAAAATTTCTCCCTCAAAGTATACTTTGCTAGATACGGTAAGTATACTTTGCAATGTTGGTGAAATATGCTACTGGAATTACTCTAGTGGCAAGTCATTTTGTTTCAGCAAAGAGTCTTATGTGCTGCTAAAATCTTCTAATGACCCGACCTTACTGTTGTAGCTGTCTGAAACGAGCAACGACAGTGACGTGAGCAGTCTACAGGAGGACAACTCCGTCGAGGACCGGGCGAGTTGTGACCGCACCTCTATACACAGCATCACACACATCATAGAGATGTCGCTGGAGAAAAGACTCGCCCTGCATGAGGTTGACACCGCCAGTGAACACCTTAGTGATGATGACACAAGATCTGCCTCACATGTCCAGGTTCAACACAACCACTCACATAAAGTTCCTTCACCACACAGCCAATCAAAAGTTGTTGATTTTCAAACTAACCAATCAAACGGGAATGGAGACACAGCAAACCAATCAAATTCCGCTTGTGGTAAATCTCCAAGCTACATGATTAGAAGTGAGACAGATGAGTTCAGTCAGATTCACAAAACTCACACGATCAACATCTGTGATGTGGCGGCCGAGAGTATTAAGTGGCTATCACACCGACTCGGACCACTGCTGACCGCCAAGTACCTGTCCAAGAACCTGGTGAGGATGCTGGCCCTGTGTTATCTGGGGGATGAACAGGTGCAGCCCCTGTTTGGCTCAGGTACTCATTCCATTGCTCAGTTTGATCCGGTACATTATATGTGGTCATGACTGGAGAAATTATTATGAGTTTGGCAATCAGTGTAGATCCAGATCAGCCTGTGCATCCGCACAGTCTGATCAGGATCTGCACTGTTCGCCCTTCCATCAATGAAACACTCGACGTGCTTCTAACAAGCAATATACATGTAGATCGTTATCAGGCTTCAGGAGTGTGCTATTGATTGTTAGCCAATTTCATCAAAATTGCTAAGCATACTTATCTAGCAAAGTATACTTTGAGGGAGTAATCATTTATTTTTCCCAAAATGCATTGTTTCATATAGAACTAACCACTGCATATTTGATGATTAAAATTATGCAGAATTATTTTACTGAATTTATTACATTACAAAATAGCTGTGATAATGTAATAAATTCAGTATAATAAAAATAAATTTATCCTTAAGTTGAAAATTTCTCCCTCAAAGTATACTTTGCTAGATAAATATACTTTGCAATTTTGATGAAATCGGCTACAGGATTTACACTGGTCACAAATCCCATAAGCCCCATTTCTCCAGTCACAGCCACATCGAATGGAAGCTCTGTAAACTGTACATGTACAGGCAAAAATCCTGTGTGTTCACTGTCCAGATAATATATGTACATGATTGCAGACATACATATTTGTGGCAGTGACTGAAGATATGGAGCTTGTGGGATTTATGGCCAGTAGCCTATTTCACCAACATTGCAAAGTATACTTATCTAGCAAAGTATACTTTGAGGGAGAAATTTTCAATTTAAGGAGAAATTTATAAATTTTTTATTATACTGAATTTATTACATTATCACAGCCATTTTGGCTGTGATAATGTGATAAATTCAGTATAGTAATTCTGCATACTTTTAATCATAAAATATATGCAATCGTTAGTTCTATATGAAATAATACATTTTGGGAAAAATAAATGATTACTCCCTCAAAGTATACTTTGCTAGATAATTATACTTTGAAATGGTGGTGAAATCGGCTACAGATCAATTTGCACACTCGTGTAGCTTGATAATCATCTATCTTCCTCGTTAGAAGCATGACGGTTGTTTCATTGACGGAATGGTGAATAATGCAGATCCTCATCAGATCTGGATCTACACTGGTAGCAAAACCCATAAGCCCCATTTCTCCAGTCACAGACACATAACACAAATGGTTATATATAGCCAACCTTTAGCATCTACTATGAGATTCATAGCCTCCTGTCGTATGAAGTCTGTAAACTTGTTAAAGAATTTATTAAAGCTGGGGTCCCACATGTTATTGTTATATTATAGGGAGACAGGTAGATTTGTATATTCTGTAGATATTGCATTTTTCTGTCAAAATAAACATTCATTCACCATTACCCCACGTATTAATTGGAAAACATATATCAAGCGTAAATTTCCACACTGATTTCCTTACAATGTTAACGGACATTACTATTTATTCTCTGTATTTATTTTTTGTTGTGCAACGATCATACTTTATAATTTGTTGAAAATATTATTTTTTCAGGTGACACATTTAATTTAATAGTATAAATAATTAAAAAATAGCATGCCTCATTTGCATATGAAAATAGCCTGATACCACTGCGAGTAAAATAAATATTACTGATATTATTATTATAGCTGTATAGCAGGCACTTGTAATTTTAAAACTGGTGGAATAGTTACACAATTATACACTTATTTAATTTCCTTAAAGAACATTTTGTGCCTAATCAATGTGACCCCAGCCAGTAATAAATGCATCCCTATACCGTAGTTTGTTTGTTTGTTTATTGGGGTTTAACGGCCTATCAACAGTTAAGGTCATTTTAGGCCGGGTCAATGGGTTTAGTACTAAATCCAATATATTACCTGTACAAGTACCTGTACAAATGGGGGGGGGGGAATCCTCAAATCAGAACTGAATATTTACAATAAAAAAACTGGTTATTCAGCCCTGAAATCAGAATAATTGTCATTCCTATAAGGAGGAACCCCTACCGTTAATTTACGCCATCGCCGACCACCACCCACCATACCGGTAGTACTAAGGTGCCCACAATTTGCCTTGTTATAGTGACAGACCTGCCCAAGTCTACGAAACTGCTGCAGGGAGACCAGAATGCCCACAAGGTGTTGGAGTGTCTCAGCTATGTGGCTTCCCTGTACGGAGAGCAGGTTATCCTGTTGCAGTACCTGCCCTGTATCGTCGACATGGTACGTTACTGTGCTGCTAAGTACACATCTTAAAATAGCATTCAGAAGCTGTTAACGCTTAGAACGCTACACACAACAATATATATCTTGCCTTATTTCTCAATAAAAACATGATTTGACAGCACTTTAGAATCATTTCCAATATGCTGTCAACTCTTGTTGTGAATTGTTCTAAAGTTCTGTCAAAGCATGTTTTTGATGATAAAAATGGAAAATAGAAAATAAACAGCAGACGACAAAAATTTAAGATAGCAATGTAAGGGTTAAGCTTTAGAATGCGGCAAACAAAAAAATGTCATCCGCTGTTATTTCATATGTTTCATTTAATAAAAAGAGTTTGGCAGAACTTTAGAAGCGTTTCCATTGGAAATGTGTTTGTTGATAAAAATGGAAATTAAAATATAAACAACACAAGACAAAATTGATTTAAGCATTGAAAGGGTTAACCCTTAGACTGCTACTCACAACAATTGTTGTCTGCTGTTGCTTTTATATCTTGCCTTATTTCTCAATAAAAACATGGTTTGACAGCACTTCAGAATCCTGCTGTCAAAGCATGTTGTAAATTATTTTAAAGTGCTGTCAAAGCATGTTTTTGATGATAAAAATGGAAAATAGAAAATAAACAGCAGACGACAAAAAATTTAAGATAGCGGTCCAAGGGTTAACAGACTGTTTGAGATATTTCTAGAAATGCAAATAAAAAAATAATTGGTATCTCTGGATCTATATTTATTGCAGTTCATCTACCTACATTTTTAGTCGTATAGCATTTTAATTAGCTAATGTTCTATGATAAAAACATGCATCTGTGAATATATGGGCCTATCCAACTGTTCAAATATACATGTTCATGAATTCTTTCACTCAATATCAGCTAAAGGTGACAAAATAATTGCCTGCATTCAATTTCGTATACAAAATATCCTGTACATTAGAGGTCATGTGGTGGTTGGTTGGAAGCATGCGATGGGTAATTTAATGATCGGGATTCTTCCTTGCCGCAATCCCCGATTGATACCAGTAGCCTATTTCACCAACATTGCAAAGTATACTTTTCTAGCAAAGGTTACTTTGAGGGAGAAATTTTCCATTTTAAGATAAATTGATGTACTGAATTTATTACATTATCACAGCCATTTTGGCTGTGATAATGTAATAAATTCAGTATAATAATTCTGCATACTTTCAATCATGAAATATATGCAGTAAATTATACTTTGCAATGTTGGTGAAATAGGCTACTGGTTTGGCCCTCACAGGTACGTCTTTGGCATTCTTGTATGTGAGAGTTGAAACTGGTTATACCCATTATAAGAGTAATATAATTAGTTGTAATCCTATTACTTTTAGGGGAAAGGGCCAAGATACATTCATGTGGTATGGACCTGGCACCAGGTCAGGTTATTCCAATTTCAGGGCTGAATACATAGAGGATATTCATATTTTTGCAACGAATATGACATATATGTTCATCTCGTGGTGTGAAATGTCCATATTTCACGACGAGTGAAATATGGACATTTCACACCACGAGATGAACATATATGTCATATTCGTTGCAAAAATATGAATATTCTTTTTATTATATACCGCTCCATGGAAATTATCAATTTTTTAGACTGTATACGGTATAGGTGCGCGTTTGTAAATAGATAGCGGAAGTAGTCGTATTTTCACCGGAAGTTGTTTAATATTTCATCGATGAGAACATATGACTTTTATTTACATCGTTTTAACTATGTATTTCATGGGTAGGTATATAGTAAATAATATTTTCGATGTAAATATTCTGTTCTGATTTTGGGATTTCAATCCCCCCTCCCCTACAAATACAGCCGGTTAATAGCGGGATCGAACCCGTTGGCCGGACCTTCAATGACCTTAGCTGTTGATAGTCTATAAATCAAATCAAATTAGAGGTCCTCTATGACGGGCGAAATCTATGTCCCCAGATCCATGTGGCCAAGAAGCGGCTGACGAGTCGAGCGGAGGCAGGGTTAGTGGCTGCCATGGTGCTTCTGCGACAGATCATCCCGCTGCTGTCTGATCGCACCCTGGTGGATATCCTCCAGGTAAAACATCTACTCTCTGTTCCACGTTTTTCTGCCGAGCCACTTTTGGCCATTAAAAGTGTCTCTGATACCTGGCTAGATGGCATGGAAATGAAATTACCGGTAAGTTAAATTTTGAAAATCGGGTCACAAATTCCAAAATTATTTTAAAAGGTCTATTTTTAACCCCCATGTTTTAAAGTATCCCATAGAAAAAAGTGCTGTTAAAAAAATTCTCAATGGTAACTTTTTACATATTTACGAAAAAGTATCTTTTTGGGATTTAATGCGTTTAATGGCCAAAAGTACATCAGCAGCAAACATGGAACAAACAATAGAAAGTATGTGGTCCCTCATTATAACTTTTGAATCATATACTCAGAATTTGGACTCTATACAAGGAAGTCTCAACTTTTAACAAACCATATCATTAGCACCAATGCAGCTGGTTTAATACGGGATTGAACCCGTTGGCCCGGCCTTACATGACCGTAGCTGATGATAGGCCATTATACCCCAATAATTCAAATCATATCTCCAGTCACAGCAGCATATGACCTTGCTGTTGAACGGAAGTAAACCCTGATCAATCACTCAACCAATCTGTAGCCTGTTTCACCAACTTTGCAAAGTATACTTATCTAGCAAAGTATACTTTGAGGGAGAAATTTTCAATTTAAGGATAAATTTATTTAAGTTTCATTATAATGTAATAAATTCAGTATAATAATTCTGCATACTTTTAATCATCAAATATATGCAGTGGTTAGTTCTATATGAAATAATTCATTTTGGGAAAAATAAATGATTACTCCCTCAAAGTATACTTTGCTAGATAACTAGATAAATCGGCTACTGCTGTATACAGGAGTTGATAATCAAGGATGCCCTGCGTCCGGTGCTGCGTCTCCTGTCCTCCATGGACACACCATTCCCGAGTGGAAGCCTGGTGCGCACGGTGATCCTCTATAAACTGGTGGACGTGCTCTACATCATCGGGCTCCGGCTTGGCTTTGAGCTCACCCGGCAGCTTATGACGCCCGTGCTGCAGGCGTTCTTCTGTCCGTTTGACCACGTGTATGCGGCTGACGACGATGCCGGTCAGCCCAGTGTGAGCAGTGGTGACATCAAGGAGAGCCCATCATCCACCAATTTCAAAGGTATTATCTGGGTCATCCATGTAGCCTATGTCACCAAAATTGCAAAGTATACTTGATATCTAGCAAAGTGTACTTTGAGGGAGTAATCATTTATTTTTGCAAAATGCATTATTTCATATAGAACTTATGACTACATATATTTGATGTCAGGTTAAAAGTATGCAGAATTAATATACTGAATTTACTACATTATCACAGCCAAAATGGCTGTGATAATGTAATAAATTCAGTATAATAAAAAATTAATACATTTATCCTTAAATTGAAAATTTCTCCCTCAAAGTGTACATAGCCAGATATTAAGTATACTTTGCAATTTTGGTGAAATAGGCTACTGGTGTTAACTACATAGAGAATACCAGACTAGTGTCTTTTGATATCAGGTTTATCGGGCAAGGTTAGGAAACGCGTAAGAATTCCGAGGCTTGTCGAGGATTTCCTACCATTTCTGAGCCGAGCTGTCTGTTGCACATTTTGTTGCCGTAAAACTTTTGGCTATTAATCACATTAAATCTAATAAAAAGATTCAATTGTAAGTAGTAGTTTTTCATCAATAACAAAAAAGTCACCCTCCCCAAAATTTTTGTATTAATGAAATTATTTTATTGCGAAAATTTGATTTTCCTGGGGGAATTTAAAATGAGTGCTAAAAATAGATTTTTTAAAAATAATTTTTCATTTGTGGGCCGATTTTTTAAATCTAACGTTTGTTTTCTTATTCACATAATTTCCAAGTTATCTAACCTGGTTTCGGAGTTCACAATTTCTCATTTGTCAACCCTCCTGGAGACCATCCGCCTCCTTTTTGCACCATGTCAAATTCCCATAGCAAAATAATTTTTTTCAATAAAACCAATAGTTGATGGAATTTCATTAAATCCCAAAAAAAATTGCATTTTGGTATTGATGGAAAAGTATTTGTATTTAAATATTTTTTAGATTTAATATGTTTAATAGCCAAATGCTTGTCGGCAGCAAAACAGGGAAGCCGGCCCATGTAAAATCTCTTATCTTCTAAACCGATGAATGGATTTTCAAATTATTTTCAACAAATGTTTCCCATGATGAGACGATGTGTCGTGTTCAATACCCATGTACCTACCCAAAGTCAACATCACACTTAGAGGTCAAAGCTCAAAAATGTGCGTGAAATTTTGATTCCGACCTTGAAACTCTTTCTGATACTAAAGCTGTTCATGAATAAGTGATATGTGTGGGGGCATTATGCTCACTTCTGTGATAGCTCTAATTTAGTAATTGTATTTACTGCAATGATTAAACTATGACTACCTATGTTTTTGTTGTTACTTGTGTAAAACATATTTTTTCCCATTCACGGCACTAACCTACTACAGTCAAACCTGTGAATAAAGGCCAGTCATGGGAAGTGAAAAATCTGGCCTTTGTTCACAGGTGGTCTTTATTCGCAGGGTCATTTATATAGTAATTGTGCCATTGGGACAACAAAGGTGTGGCCTTTACAGCCAGGTTATTGCTATTCGGAGGTGGTCTTTAGCACAGGTTCGACTGTATTCTATTTATCCTGTCAACACCTACAAATGGCTGTAAAATGCAAAAATATAACCCCAGCCACCGCACATATTCATACGCAGTGATTAGGTTGTATTGACAGGATATCAAACAAATTTCATGGCACCATGTTTCACGGCACATATGCACTGTGTTGACGGGATAATTAAATTATCATACCATTACCAACCCAACTCCCTGTGTCTTGTATTATAGAGTGCAGCTCGATAGACGAGTCATACCTGAACATCAAGATGGACGATGCGACCCACCAGTACACGATAGGCTCACCCATCACTCTGGCCATGCTGCCCCAGTCCCACCCCGGCTCACCCAGCCCACGCAAGTGGCGCGCAATTAAGTCCAACTACAGCCTCTCATCAGGTCACATGCTCGACGAAAAAGGTACGAGTGTTCTATAATCTATTCCACCATCTCTGCTCTTGGTATATTGTATGCTTTGTTGTTTCTTTTCAGCTTAATATGTTAAACCAATATCACATTTATTCTATTTGATTGAAAAGTTCTGCCTTTACTTTAGTATCTTTTACATGTCATAAAGACACTGATTTGAAACATAAGAACTTCAGTTCAAATTTGTGGCACATCGAATATTGTATCTACTCTCTGTTTCACGAAACCTGCCCAAATGTTACGGCCATATAAACCATGCAAAAACAATATTTTTTTTAATATTAAATTTTATCCAAATTTAAGAATGAGCCTTTTTTTTATTTCGTGAAATTTGGTCACATATTGATTTAATTACAAACAAATTATTTGTCTATGGGAATATAACATGGGGGAAAATTAGGTGGAGGAGCTGGGGGACGAGTAAAAAAAAAAATGGAATTTGACTCCAAAAACTGGCTAGATAGCTTGGAAATGATCTAACTAAGAAAACAAGTTAAATTTTTAAAATTTGTCCAGTATTTCTGAAATTCAAAACAATTTCCCCATGTTAAATATCCATAGATGGGAATTTTAACATGGAGAAATTGTTTTTTCGCATTAAAATCAATATTTGACAAAATTTCACGAAATAAATAAAGGCTCATTCTTAATTTTGCTTTAATTTAATAATATCCAAAAATCTATTGTTTTTGCATCGTTTATAAGTTACCGTAAAATTAAATTAAAAGTATGGAGTCTCTACTGTGTAACTACTGTCTGCTCCACGTTTTGCTGCCGACGAACTTTTGGCTATTAAACACATTAAATCTAAAAAATATTTAAAAGTAAGTACTTTTTTATCAATAACAGTCACCCTCCCCAAAAACAAAAAGCAAATTATTTGATGAAATTCCATCAAATATTGATTTTATTGCGAAAAAAATTTCCTATGGGAATTTAACATGGGGGCTAAAAATAGATTTTTTTAAATATTTTTTTTATTTGTCGACCGACTTTCCAAATCTAACTTGTTTTCTTTGTTACATCATTTTCAAGCTATCTCGCCAAGTTTCGGAGTCAAAAAACAAAAAATTTTGGAAATTGACTCCATATTAAATTCCCATAGGAAAATCGTTTTTAGCTCGGCTATTCGAAGAATAAGTAGAGCTTATGTTGTCACCCTGGCGTCTGTGTCGGCGTCGGCGTCGGCGTCGGCGTCGGCGTCACCGTCACGCCTTGGTTAAGGTTTTTAGTCAAGCTTGTATATGGAATACTACTGGCCCTACACCCACCATACTTGGACAACTTCATCTCCTAGTGATGTACATCAATAACCCCTGATCTATATTTGACCTTCACCTACATTTCCTCTTGAATTACTTGGTTAATTCCCCTTGGTTAAGGTTTTTAGTCAACCTTGGTTAAGGTTTTTAGTCAAGCTTGTATATGCAATACTACTGGCCCTACACCCACCATACTTGGACAACTTCATCTCCTAGTGATGCACATCAATAACCCCTCATCTATATTTGACCTTGACCTACATTTCCTCTTGAATTAATTACTTAATTCTTAATTCCCCAAGGTTTAAGGTTTTTAGTCTACCTTGGTTAAGTTTCTTTTTCAAGCTTGTACATTGAATACTATTGTGCATCCAGACACCATACTTCGACAACCTTTTCTCATAGGTATGTACATCAATAACCCCTGATCTATCTTTGACCTTGACCTACATTTCCTCTTCAATTACTTACTTAATTCATTTTGGTTCAGGTTTTTAGTCAACCTTCTATATGGAATACTACTGGCCCTACACCCGCCATACTTGGACAACTTCATCTCCTAGTGATGTACATCAACAACCCCTGGTCTATATTTGACCTTGACCTACATTTCCTCTTGAATTACTTACTTAATTCCCCTTGGTTAACGTTTTTAGTCAAGCTTGTAGATGGAATACTCCTGGCCCTACACCAACCATACTTGGACAACTTCATCTCCTAGTGATGTACATCAACAACCCCTGACCTATATTTGACCTTGACCTACATTTAACCTTGAATTACTTACTTAATTCCCCTTGGTTAAGGTTTTTACTCGACCTTGGTTAAGCTTTTTACTCAAGCTTGTACATGGAATACTATTGTGCATACAGACACCATACTTGGACAACCTTTTGTCATAGTGATGTACATCAATAACCCCTCATCTATATTTGACCTTGACCTACATTTCCTCTTGAATTACTTACTTAATTATCTTTGGTTAAGGTTTTTAGTCAAGCTTGTAGATATAATACTCATGGTCCTACACCAACCATACTTGGACAACTTCATCTCTTAGTGATGTACATCAATAATCCCTGACCTATATTTCACCTTGACCTACTTTTAACCTTGAATTACTTAGTTATTTCCCCTTGGGTAAGGTTTTTAGTTAAGCTTGTATATGGAATACTCCTGGCCCTACACCAACCATACTTGGACAACTTCATCTCCTAGTGATGTACATCAATAACCCCTGATCTATATTTGACCTTCACCTACATTTCCTCTTGAATTACTTACTTAATTCTCTTTGGTTAAGGTTTTTAGTCAAGCTTGTAGATGGAATACTCATGGCCCTACACCAACCATACTTGAACAACTTCATCTCCTAGTGATGTACATCAACAACCCCTGACCTATATTTGACCTTGACCTACATTTAACCTTAAATTACTTACTTAATTCCCCTTGGTTAAGGTTTTTGTCGCGCCCGCTTGCGGAAAGCGCGATATAGTCGGCACTTTGGCGTACGTACGTACGTACGTACGTATGTACGTGTGTCCGGTTAAAGTTTTTGGTTAAGTTGTTTGGTTAAGTTTTTTGGTTAAAGTTTTTGGTTAAGTTCTTTGGTTAAAGTTTTTGGTTAAGTTATACTATATCTCTGCAACTGCTTTGCCCATTACCTTGAAACTTCACATGGGTGTTTATCATCATCTATATTTTCATTCTACCCCCCTCCTGTGTGGCCCCTGTGCCCAATTTCAAGGTCAAATTACTTTGAAGTTTTTGGTTAAGTTCTTTGGTTAAAGTTTTTGGTTAAGTTTTTTGGTTAAAGTTTTTGGTTAAGTTTTTTGGTTAAAGTTTTTCGTTATACTATATCTCTGCAACAGCTTTGCCCATTACCTTGAAACTTCACATGGGTGTTTATCATCATCTATATTTTCATTCTACCCCCCTCCCGTGCGGCCCCTGTGCCCAATGTCAAGGTCAAATTACTTTGAAGTTTTTGGTTAAGTTTTTTGGTTAAAGTTTTTGGTTAAGTTTTTTGGTTAAAGTTTTTCGTTATACTATATCTCTGCAACTGCTTTGCCCATTACCTTGAAACTTCACATGGGTGTTTATCATCATCTATATTTTCATTCTACCCCCCTCCCCGTGCGGCCCCTGTGCCCAATGTCAAGGTCAAATTACTTTGAAGTTTTTGGTTAAAGTTTTTTTCGCGCCCGCTTGCGGAAAGCGCGATATAGTCGGCACTTTGTCGTACGTACGTATGTACGTACGTACGTGTGTCCGGTTAAAGTTTTTGCTTAAGTTTTTTGGTTAAAGTTTTTCGTTATACTATATCTTTTTTGTTAGTGTCCATGCCTCGCCACAAGGCGCGACATGCAGGCCGCGGCCATCTAGTTACTCAACCTTGGTTAATGTTTTTAGTCAAGCTTGTAGATGGAATACTATTGTGCATACAGACAACATACTTGGATAACTTTTTCTCATAGGGATGTACATCAATAACCCCTGACCTTTATTTTACCTTCACCTACATTTAACCTTCAATTACTTGGTTAATGTTTATAGTCAAGCTTGTATATGGAATACTTCTGGGCCTACATCAACCATACTTGGACAACTTCATCTCCTAATGATGTACATCAATAATCCCTGACCTATATGTGACCTTGACCTACTTTTATCCTTGGATTACTTAGTTATCTCCCCTTGGTTACGGTTTTTAGTCAAGCTTGTATATGGAATACTCCTGGGCCTACAGCAACCATACTTGGATAACTTCTCCTAGTGACGTACATCAATAATCCCTTGGTTAATGTTTTTAGTTAACCTTGGTTAAGGTTTTTATGCAGGCCGCAGCCACCTTCTTTGTCAAGCTATTTATACATCGACAACCCTCGTAGTCGAGCTATGCTGTTCTCCTACAGCTCTTGTTTCGCAATAAAATCAATATTTTATGGAATTTCATCAAATAATTTTTTTTCGGAGGGTTACTTTTTTGTTACTGATGAAAAAGTACTTGCTTTTAAATATTTTTTAGATTTCATGTGTTTAATAGCCAAAAGTTTGACGGCAACAAAACAGACAGTAGGTCAACCTGTACATCTATAAATCAACCTTGTCATCACTAATGCCACTACCAAACAACCTCTCATATTGAAATGAGCGTCAGGATCTACATTATTATCCCCTTGCCAATAGGCAAGATGGCATATAGCATTAGTCCAAGTGCATACATAGAATAAAAAATGAAAGGCGTTACAGAAGTACGTACTTTAGTAACACATTTCATTTCTTATTATTTACCCCCACAAACAAAGTTTGTTGGGGGTATATAGGAGTCAGCTTGTCGGTCGGTCGGTCGGTCTGTTGGTCTGTTGGAAATTCCCTTCCGCTCTATATCTTCTACACCGATGCATGGATTATCAAATGGCTTGGCACAAATGTTTGTCATGATGAGAAGGTGTGTCGCGATCAATAACCATGCACCTACGTCCAAGGTCAAGGTCACAGTTGAAGGTCAAAGGTCAAACCTATATAAATTCCCTTCCGCTCTATATCTTCTACACCGATGCATGGATTATCAAATGGCTTGGCACAAATGTTTCTAATGATGAGAAGGTGTGTCGCGATCAATAACCACGCACCTACGTCCAAGGTCAAGGTCACAGTTGAAGGTCAAAGGTCAAACCTATTGAAATTCCCTTCCGCTCTATATCTTCTACACCGAAGCATGGATTATCAAATAGCTTGGCACAAATGTTTCTCATGATGAGAAGGTGTGTCGCGATCAATAACCACGCACCTACGTCCAAGGTCAAGGTCACAGTTGAAGGTCAAAGGTCAAAAATATTGAAATTCTCAAATGGCTTGGCATAAATGTTTCTCATGATGAGAAGGTGTGTCGCGATCAATAACCACGCACCTACGTACAAGGTCACTGTTGAAGGTCAAAGGTCAAACCTATTGAAATTCCCTTCCGCTCTATAATATTCTACACCGATGCATGGATTATCAAATGGCTTGGCACAAATGTTTCTCATGATGAGAAGGTGTGTCGCGATCAATAACCACGCACCTACGTCCAAGGTCAAGGTCACAGTTGAAGGTCAAAGGTCAAACCTATTGAAATTCCCTTCCGCTCTATATCTTCTACACCGATGCATGGATTATCAAATTGCTAACCACGCACCTACGTCCAAGGTCACAGTTGAAGGTCAAAGGTCAAACCTATTGAAATTCCCTTCCGCTCTATATCTTCTACACCGATGCATGGATTATCAAATGGCTTGGCACAAATGTTTCTCATGATGAGAAGGTGTGTCGCATTCAATAACCACGCACCTACGTCCAAGGTCAAGGTCACAGTTGAAGGTCAAAGGTCAAACCTATTGAAATTCCCTTCCGCTCTATATCTTCTACACCGATGCATGGATTATCAAATGCCTTGGCACAAATGTTTCTCAGGATGAGAAGGTGTGTCGCGATCAATAACCACGCACCTACGTCCAAGGTCAAGGTCACAGTTGAAGGTCAAAGGTCAAAAATATTGAAATTCCCAAATGGCTTGGCACAAATGTTTCTCATGATGAGAAGGTGTGTCGCGATCAATAACCACGCACCTACGTCCAAGGTCAAGGTCACTGTTGAAGGTCAAATGTCAAACCTATTGAAATTCCCTTCCGCTCTATATCTTCTACACCGATGCATGGATTATCAAATGGCTTGGCACAAATGTTTCTCATGATGAGAAGGTGTGTCGCGATCAATAACCATGCACCTACGTCCAAGGTCAAGGTCACAGTTGAAGGTCAAAGGTCAAACATATTGAAATTCCCTTCCGCTCTATATATTCTACACCGATGCATGGATTATCAAATTATTGCTAACCACGCACCTACGTCCAAGGTCACAGTTGAAGGTCAAATATCAAACCTATTGAAATTACCTTCCGCTCTATATCTTCTACACCGATACATGGATTATCAAATGGCTTGGCACAAATGTTTCTCATGATGAGAAGGTGTGTCGCATTCAATAACCACGCACCTACGTCCAAGGTCAAGGTCATAGTTGAAGGTCAAAGGTCAAACCTATTGAAATTACCTTCCGCTCTATATCTTCTACACCGATACATGGATTATCAAATGCCTTGGCACAAATGTTTCTCATGATGAGAAGGTGTGTCGCGATCAATAACCACGCACCTACGTCCAATGTCAAGGTCATAGTTGAAGGTCAAAGGTCAAACCTATTGAAATTCCCTTCCGCTCTATATCTTCTACACCGATTCATGGATTATCACACTATGCCCAGGGTCAAGGTCACAGACTTGATGCGTTTGAAACCTTAACGCTCGGCTAAATGGCTTATAATCAAAAATGCCTCATTTTCTTTGGCTGCCAGTGGGGGTATTCGTGTGCCGACAGGCCACATTTCTAGTTTTAAATTGTAAGTGTCAATGTTGCCATGTCATGAGTGTGTTATTGGTTCCCCTACCAGATGAGATGTCAGACACGCGGGCGGCGAGTGAGGAGAATATTCGGGCCCAGTTGAGGCAGACCTACAGCCCGGACCTTGCCCTGGCCGCCTATATCCCACTCACATCCATATTCGGCAGGTACCACTATCTGATATATCTTTTATAAATTGGTTATCAAACTTGAAAAACTGTAACTTCCTTTGAAATTACTTTCGGGACATTATCTGCGTTATAATTTGTTTGTTTGATCTATCTAAATTGAGCAACAGGATATCAAATCCTGCCAATTCTAACTTCAATACTGGTCTATGGTCTTATATCTCTTGGCTCATCTTATGCACTGGTAACAACTGATGTCTTCCAGCAATAGTCAGACCAAGAGAAATTGTACCAATTGTACATTCATGATTTAATCTTATTCCGGAGCGCGTGAAGCCATATGGAGACCATAATTATTGAATTTGTTATCCGTTGGTATCAACTATTCCCACTCACATGTGGAAGACTCGGACCTAGGACCCAATACTTGGCTCATTTGGAAAACATTGTAGCCAGGACATGGAGAAGTTGCCAATGTACGATAATTCCAGCACAAAAATATTTACACAATTCCCTAACATTTGATTGGCCCGTAGCAAGTCTCTGTCCAAAATTTATATCCCAGTAAACTCCCATGCCAAACTACTTTCCGTAACCGTGAGGCGCATTTAAAATAATTCTTAAGAAAACGGAAAATAAACACATTTTCTTGATGAATTTATTTCAAATGCTGGAATTATAAGGAATGAATGGCCTTTTTGTTGAATTTATCCGGGTTATAAACTTGGAAAAGTCGCGGGAATACTGGACGAGGCCTTCCGGCCTTCGTCCAGTATTCCCGCGACTTTTCCAAGTTTATACCCCGATAAATTCCACAAAACGGCCATTCATTCCTATAATTCTGTACCTATGCACTATATAGAATGTGACCAGTGGAACATTGCCTTGTAGCCACCACATGGAGGAGAAGCTGTCGAATGATGACCTCATCCGAAAGCTGTGTGCCCAGTACGACGAGGCTCTCTACACCGATAATGACGGCTCCGAGCACAACTCGTACTCCGGTCAGTTATAGGGTATCGGAGACTGTCTCTTGAGAGCGAGTTTATCAGGTGAGGCTAGGAAACGTGTAGGAATTCCGAGGCTTGCCGAGGAATTCCTACCGTTTCCAAGCCGAGTCTGATAAGAGAAATGGGCCTTATTAAATTTATGACCAGAGGACAATTCGTATTCAGGAGGTCGGTTATAGAGAATATTGGCCAGTGTCTCGTGATACTAAGTTTATCAGGTACGCTAGGAAATGTGTACCGGTTCCAAGCCGAGCCTGATAAGCTTGATATGTAACAAGAACTGGGCCTAATGAAATGTGTGACCAGTAGCCGATTTCATCAAAATTGCGAAGTATACTTATCTAGCAATTTTTAGCCAGGTTTTTTTTGGAGAAAAAAATCCAGGCTATTGGATTGGCGAAAGCCGGGCGGGCAGGCGGGCGGTGGGCGGCGGGCGGCGTCCACAATCAATGTTAAGTTTGAGTCCATTTCTTTGTTACTGTACCACCTAGGACCACCAAACTTTCACAGCTTCATAATCAAGGGGTGCCCACCACATATCACTATCCAACATGTTACCTTTTTTTGAACTTGACCCATTTTTTCGCATTTACAATGTTAAGTTTTCGTGTTTAAGTCCATTTCTTTGGTACTGTACCACTTTTTTTGTTAAAGTTTTTTTGTGTACTGTATCTCTGCAACTGCTTCACCCATTACCTTGATACTTCACATGGGTGTTTATCATCATTGTCGCGCCCGCTTGTGGAAAGCGTGTTATAGTCGGCATTTTGGCATACGTGTGTCCGTCCGTCCGGGCAGGTATTCGAGAGTAAGGGGCCAAGGGGCGGAGCCTAACACAAAAGAATCCTTTGATTTATTCCGTATGGCCCCTTATTCTATTCATAACAAGGGGCCATTTCCATTGTTCAATATTGTCCGTCTGTCCATTCGTCCGTACGTCCGTACATCCGTGTGTCCGGTTAAAGTTTTTTGGTTAAAGTTTTTCCATCTACTATATCTCTTTTTTTTATTGTCCATGCCTTGCCCCAAGACACGACATGCAGGCCATGGCCATCTAGTCTACAAAAAGTGGGTATAATTATGTTATCCAAGTGTCTATGCTTGGAAAAAACCTGGCCTTCTTGTCTTTGCCTCGTTTCTTGTTATTATACTGAATTTATTACATTATCACAGCCATTTTGGCTGTGATAATGTAATAAATTCAGTATAATAATTCTGCATACTTTTAATCATCAAATATATGCAGTGGTTAGTTCTATATGAAATAATGCATTTCGGGAAAAATAAATGATTACTCCCTCAAAGTATACTTTGCTAGATAAGTATACTTTGCAATTTTGATGAAATCGGCTACAGAGCACAACTCATGCTCAACTCAGTTATGGAGCAGTTACCCTTTACAGGGACTTCCTTGCTCTACTTGTTAGAAGCAAAACATGTGTTTCACTGACTGAATGACCAACAGTGCAGACCCTGACTGTTGAGCATAGGATAGAAATGTCATTATGCCACCTCAACGATAGTTGTTGGAGTCATATAGTGTTTACCCTGTCCTTCCATCCGTCTGTCCGTCTGTCAGTAGACAATTTTCCTTGCCCGGTGAACTACTTCTACAGTTATTGGCTGATTTTCTTCATATTCGATATACAGCCCTACAATCAAGAACAGGAGTGTGTAACGTAAATATCCATCCACACTTATGCCCCTTTTTTTCCTTGTCCGGCGAATTACTTCTACAGTTTTTGGCCGATTCTTTTCATACTTGGTATACATCCCAACCATCAAGTGCAGGAGTGTGTAACGTAAAGAAATTTGCTGTCCCATCGATCCATCCGCAGGTATGCCCCTTTTTCGTCGAACTACTTTTACAGTTTTTGGCCAATTCTCTTCATACTCGGTATACATTCTCCAACCATCAAGTGAGGAGTCTGTAACGTAAATCATTTTTCGACTCTGAAAATATTTGTTTCTACAATCTCACTCACTCACTCACTCACTCACTCACTCACTCACTCACTCACTCACTCACTCACTCACTCACTCACTCACTCACTCACTCACTCACTCACTCACTCACTCACTCACTCACTCACGTCACTCACATCACTCACTCACTCACTCACTCTCACTCACTCACACACATCACTCACATCACTCACTCTCACACACTCACTCACTCACTCACTCACTCACTCACTCACTCACTCACTCACTCACTCACTCACTCACTCACTCACTCACTCACTCACTCACTCACTCACTCACTCACTCACTCACTCACTCACTCACTCACTCACTCAGTGATTGCTGTTGTATTCATGAATGCTCAACAGCGGTGACATTTTGTTTTACAAACAATTTTCTAGTATGTTAGTAGATTTTATCCAGATGGGATTTGCTTATATCGATGACATATGTTTGTGTGATTTACATTGTTTAAACATAAAATTAGTATATGTAGTTTCTTTCATATCTAAATTCTCTGAGCATATTCGTCCCTGTAACAGTATAACATTTATACAACCGCCTGCGTTAATCTATCTCAGATCATCAACATTTTTGAATGAACCAATATTTTTGCAATGTCAACTCGCAATCAAGCGCAGCTCAGGCTCAGCCAATCGAGTACATATGCCAAGTATTTCAAAATAAAGAAAATGACAAATATTAGCGTAGACGGTGGTGTATATTACAGCGGCTGACCCAGCGAGCCCAGACCAGAATAGGTACTCGACCATGGACAACATCGGCAGTAATGTGGAGGTGGTGGGTAACCGGATCTGTCTCCATGGCAACGGGGCGGTGGGCACACAGCCCGAGGCCTACCAGCTGAGGAAACAATACCAGCACCGCGGCATACTCCGCATTGACCCCGACGACACAAAATGGTCAGTAGAACTGTGAATGTGTAACACAGTAGAACCTCTCTAAACCGGACACCCTGGGAGGTCCCCATGGTGTCCGGTTTAGAGAGGTTCCACTGTAATTAACGGATATGTGACTGGAGATATGGGGCTTATTTGTTTTGCTACCAGTGTAGATCCAAATCAGCCTGTGAATCCGCACCATTCCATCAATATAACCCCCGCCAAGGTTGTAACAAGCAATATAGATTGTTATCAGGCTACAAGAGTGTGCTATTTGATCAGGAGCTGCATTGGTGCCATAAGGCTCATGTTTCCAGTCACAGCCAAGACAACTTTCTGTGCTTTGCCATCATGATTACATTACCATCAGAGATAAAGACAGCAGAGCTCCAGATAAGGTGCGTATTTGCTTAAATACCCAATTAAAATTGCCAAAAACCCAATTGAAATCGGAAGTAGTGAGTATCAAAAAGCAATTAAAAATTTGTTGTATCTTTATCATGCTACAGAAAAAAATAAACCGACCACAAATATAGCATATTTTTCCATGAAAACAGATCTTAGTATTTCATTAGAATTGTCTCCAAGGAGACAATTCTAATGAAATGCCAAGACATGTTTTCATTTAGAAGCAAACTATTCAATAATTGCGGTCTGCTGATGTGTAAACAGTAGTGTGATTTTGTTTTACCCAATTAAAATTTTGAAATACCCAATTATGTTAGAAATGATGGAGCGACAATACTCAATTACTAATTCCTTATCTGGAGCCCTGAAGACAGTGAAACCGATAAAAGTGTCCGGTTTAGAAAGGTTCCAATGTATTATTGTGGCCTGGCTATGGTTGTAATATTAACCTATTGTCTGTTTCACGAAACCTGCCCAAATTTTATGGCCATATAAACAATTCAAAAACTTTTCTTTTTTTTGGATAATATTAAATTTTATCAAAATTTAAGAATGAGCTTTCTTTTTATTTCGTGAAATTTTGTCAAATATTAATTTTATTACGAAAAAATGATGTGTATATGGGAATTTAACATGGGGGGAAAATGAGGTGGAGGAACGAGTCAAAAAACTAAAGAAATTGGAATTTGACTCCGAAAACTGGCTAGATAGCTTGGAAATTATCTATTAAAGAAAACAAAAGTTAAATTTTGAAAATCGGTCCAGTATTTCTGAAATTCGAAAAATTTCCTTATGTTAAATCTTCACTCTGTGAAGATGTCTATGAAGATTTAACATGTAGTCCAGTGTAGTCTATGAAGATTTAACATGTAGTCCAGTGTAGTCTATGAAGATTTAACATGTAGTCCAGTGTAGTCTATGAAGATTTAACATGGGGAAATTGTTTTTTCACAATAAAATATTTGACCAAATTTCACGAAATAAAAAGAAGGCTCCTTCTTAAATTTTGCCTTAATTTAATATTATCAAAATAAATATTATTTTTACATTTGTTTTAGTCGTAAAATTTGGGCAGCTTTCGTGAAACAAACAGTATATGTTTAAAGGTACATGCCCACTCAGTAGGCACAAAATGTACTTTATATCAGAGACATCATCTGAGACATTTTCTGGCAATATAAACATTCATTCACCATTATCCTACGTATTAATTGGCATTATTATACATTTTATATCAGACGTAAATTTTCACACTGATATTAGGGGCGATAACCGTGTTTCAGTAAAATACTAACTGACATTACTATTTATTCTCTGTATTTATTTTTTGATGTGCAATGATCATACTTTACAATTTGTCGAAAATATTATTTTTTAGGTGACATTTGATTAGGCCTATCCAAAAAAATTGTTTGTTTCGGGGCACCCGACCCTACCTGCTATTTTATTAACAAAATGTGCCGACCCTATTTTTTTTTCCACATTTCAGATTTCAGAAGAAGAAAAAAAGTTTTTGTCTATTTTGTTAATTTTTATCCGTCTCCTTGTGACTTTTGTCTTGCACCCATTCTATGTTTCATGCAACTTTGTTGGTAAATGACATTTTAATACCCGATATATTAAACCACCCATCTTTTTTTACACCCTTTTATTGACCCCCTTCCCTGAACGTAGAAATGACAGTCATGTTGGTGTGTATTGGCCACCATAGACATATATAATTAACTGATGTCACTAAAATCGCACTGCGTAAGTACACCGGACATCCAGATTTTCCGTGAATACCCAACGTGAGTTCACAAATGGCGGCCGTTTACATTGATGCACTTTGTTTTATTGCATGATATTTCGTAGAAATACGGCGAAATGGCGAGTTATTATATGCATATAAAGTTGTAGGTCTGAATATGCGATATTGATTGATCGGTTAAGTTATTGTTTCCTTAGCTGCGCGAAATCACCGGACAGCACCGTAGGCCTACAATCAACAACAACAACAACAACAGAAATTGCCAATTGGCACGATGGCTGGGGTTTCGTCTAGTGGGACTCGCATCTTGTTACGTATAAACATAGATGTATACCAACATTCTCCAGAAAGACGAACATTTGACATTTTCCCTATAGCTAGTTCATCAGTGTTTGCGGACATGATACCATTGTATTGCGAGCAGTGCTCACGTGTAGAAATCAGGCATCAACTCAGGATTATTCTGATTTCAGGGCTGAATATATAGTTTTCTTATTGTAAATATTCAGTTCTGATTTTGGTATTTTTCCCCCATTTGTACAGGCAATATATGGGATTTAGTACTAAACCCATTGACCCGGCCTTAAATGACCTTAGCTGTTGAAAGGCCGTTAAACCCCAACAAACAAACAAACAAACAAACACCTGTGCATCAGCGTCTTCGGCATTAAACCATGGATTAAGTTTTGGGTCAAGTCTTATTTATTCTCAACACTAGTTCATGTGCATTTACAAATGGCTTTTGGGTTTGAATTAAACACTACAATTGATAATTTTTGACATAATATATTATATTCCATACAGGATGTACAATTTCATGTGCATTCTGTGTGTTCTTTTGATGCAAAATATCCACCAGAATATACAATGAATTATGAGCTTAATTAATATTCATACTACAACTAATGGCATGTGAAGTAAACAAGGTACATGTTGTATTTAACGATTTACAGCTTCATTTATAAAAAGAAAAAAAATCCCTACCTACCCAACCTACAGATTTTGAGCCCGTTCCCCTAAACAAAAATTTTTTTTGACAGGCCTTAGTATAAATAATTTAAAAATATCATGCCTCATTTGCATATGAAAATAGCCTGATATCACCGCGCGTCACTATTAGTAAAATAAATATTACTAAATGATTATATCTGTATAGCGGGCACTCGTAATTTTTAGAACTGGTGGAATAGTGAAAAATTATACACTTGTTTTATTCCCATAAAGAACAGTTTGTGCTTGCTGAGTGGGCATGTACCTTTAATAAGGTCAAACAACACAACATTTTCATCTTGCCTGACGTAAATTTACCTGGGGCTATCCTATTAATTACCATTTTGTTGTCATGCCTGTGTGCGAACAGCGCGATATAGTCGCCACTTTGGCGTATGTACGTGCGTCCGGGTTAATATTTTTGGTGAAAGTTTTTCGGTATGCCATCAATGCCTTGGCTGGTGCGACATACAGGCTACATACAGGCTACATACAGGCTGCATACAGGCTGCATACAGGCTGCATACAGGCTGCGTACAGGCTGCATACAGGCTGCATACAGGCTGCAGCCATCTAGTTTAATTTTGTAATTATATTTGGGGCAAGCTACCGTACCAAGCTATGTATTTTAATATTAACAAATACCCCGTTTTGGATTTGTCCAACAATTAGACTGGAACAGTCGCTGTCAGATGTTTAGGGGTGAAAGGATTGACTTCTCGTGAACTAACTGGAATATAAATCCAGTAATATAAATTACACATTGTGACATGCTAAGGCCATGCCAAGTTCTTTCTCTGTTAAGCATCTGCGTGCGGCTAGGTTTAGGAGTGGTTCTGTGAAAAAAACAACAGACTGTATGCTATTTTTCACTCTTTATTGGTGAAATAAAATGAAAACTGATTGTCCAAGTTTTAAATCCGTTCATGAATTTACACTTATTAAGTTTAATAAGAATCAGGGCTTCTAAAATTTTCAGTTTGTCGGTTCTGGACCGAACTTTGAAATCTCAAACCGATTGAGATTGGCAAACTATGCTTAAAATGTTGGTCTGAAAATAATTCCAATCCGGCTGCTATTTCGGTATCAACCGTGTAATATGACCTTGACCTTTTGACCGTCACAACTTTGTCACACTTTAAGAATTTTGCCGGAATTTCTCAATTCTGTCAACTTCTATATCCCTTAACGGATTTCATAGATATTTAAATACAGCATAATTGTGGACAAATACCACACATCCGTGCTACAGTCGTTTCTGTCAAAATGTTCCTGGTTTATACGTGTACAAAGTGTTGCGTTTCAAACCGTATGTCGTCTACGTGTAATACGTTTTCGGCCATGCGTTGCGTTTCCCCACTCTTGCGCATGCGCGAAAGTCGAACAAACCGTGTTCAACGCATTGAGTTTCAAAAGCGTGTAATCCGTGTACAACGGTTGTAAACGTACACAACGGTTGTAAACAACGCATTGAGTTTCAAAAGCGTGTAATCCGTGTACAACGGTTGTAAACGTATACAACGGTTGTAAACGTATACAACGCTAAGGTAAACCGTTTAAACGATTTAACGCTTTCTTTGACGAACGGTACACGCTTCTACATGTACACAGCACCGTACAGATGAAACCGTGTTATACGTATAACACGTTTCCATGGGTTTTAACGCATTACACGTTTTGGTATGCCAATCGTGTATCGCGTAGAATGCGCATGCTCAGATCATTCTTCGTGTGTGTATATATACTTCTAGATTGCAGGGCTTCTAAAATTTTCAGTTTTCCGGTTCTGGACCGATTTTTGAACTCTCCGACCGATTGAGATTTGAAAACTAGTCATAAATTAAAAATCGGTCCGAGAAAAATTGCCAGTCGGCTGCTATTTCGCTATAAACCTTGTAAATTTACCGGTTTTGACCAAGTAATTTATGACACATATCCGCGGGCCATATCCGTGTTAAACCAGTGTGCAGCATTTAACCCCAAGTAACTGACACGGACTATCGGCCCGGGCCATTCCATATTAAGTTGGGAACTGTTACATTACGCTGTATTAGGGGTCATTTTTGTGTATATAAAATGTACATGTACGTAGGAATGCCGCAGATCCTGATGAGCCGGCTCACGTGATCTACAATTCGCAAACATTTTGATAAACGATAAGGTACATCTGTCGTGTTAAAAGCGTGACTCATTAGGCATCAGGGATTAGGGATCAATTGAAGTGCTAAATCACACCGCCGATGTACTTTGAACTCGATCTGAGGGTTGTACACGTTTCAACGCTTTCATATAGCTACACGCGTCCAGGTAAAGCATTGTACACGTTTCAACTCTTTCACCTCGCTACATATGTATACGCCAAAGTGTGTTATACGCCTTGAAGCTAAACGTATTACACGCTTTAAAACTAAACTGTTTGACAATGTGTATTACATGTGTACGAACCGTATTATACGTTTAAACAACGTATTATACGTTTAAACAACGTATACAACGCTTTTAAACTAAATGGTTGCGTTCGCGTTGAGTTTGCAAGTGATGTCTACAGTGGAACAAAAACGGAGACTGCACTGTACCCTTAATATGACCTTCACCTTTTGACCGTCACACCTTTTAAACTTTTCCACACATTAAGAAGTTTACCGGAGCTTTCATAATGTCACACATCCATGCTGCCCTTGATATGACCTTGACCTGAGCTTCACAACTGTTTCTCAAATATATAATTTCTGTTTGCCTTCAGCTAATATCTTCATATTGCACACATGGATTATTTAGTAATGATACATCCTTCCACCTTAATACAATTACTGCCATTTCGGCTAATTCTGCGCATCGGCTAATGCGCAATTCACGTCAAATTTAGCCTTGCGTATGTCATAATAAAATATGTGGATTTCGGAGTAAACAAGCTGATTAATTTCTTCATTGTGGCACAATTTTTGTCGAGCTCGCTTGCGGAAAGCGAGACCTAGTGATCACAATGACGTCCAGGTGTCCGTCCGTCTGTCCGTCCGTCCGTCCGGGCTAACATTGGGGGTTTAGGGGGTAGGGGGAGGAGCCTAAGACAATAGAATTCAATAAATTCATTCCGTTAGCCCCTAAACCTATTGTAGTTTAGGGGCTATTCCTTTGATCTTTTAAAGAACAAATAGCCCGTCCGTCCGTCCGTTCGGGCACACATTAGGGTACTTATGTGGCTAGCCCCACAGGGTTATGGACTTGGTAAAGGATAGGGTTGGTTACAATTAGCCACCTAAAAATGCTTTTATGTGGCTAAAAATCGTTTTATGTGACTAATATTTAACATGTGATAAGCCACATAAGTATAGTACTGTAAGAACGTCCGTCCGTCCGTCCGTCCGTCCGTCCGTCCGTGTCCGTCCGTCCGTCCGTCCGTCCGAAATCTGTGTTAAAGTTTTTAAATACCTTATATCTGAAACTTCAAATGCTTATTTGTCATCATCCATCTATTCATTCTGTGTCCACTCATGCGGCCCCTGTGCCTTTCAAATTTGTGTTAAAGCTTTTACATACCTTAATTCAAACTTCAAATAAATATACTCTGAGACCATCAAATGCCTCGTCGGGCTCGACATGCGGGCCGCGGACATCTAGTATCATATTTCGATAGTTTGGTAAATTATTCCGAATATAGTCAAAATGTTTAAAATCCTCAGACGCTGCTGAAGGAATAGCTGTCTTATTTACTACATTAACTGCTCAACTGAGAAGCTACATGTAACCTGTCATAATGTCACTGGATAGTTCTGCTTCATGTTTAATACCAATTTTGCTATGCTGATCCATTATACTGTTCGCCATTTTGTTTACACTACCAGATGCGCAGCATAAGCAGAAACAAATGTGACATTGCAAACACGCATGTGATGTCATACATCACACAATTTACGTCACTTACTGACGTCAGAATGTTATGGCAATTTACCTGCACAGATGTCTTTGAAGTGCGTTGAATATTACGGAAATTTTGACTGAATATGGGGATGTTAATGACATATACATTTGATTGGAAAGCCTTAGGTGCGCAGAATTAGCCGACACCATTGTACCCTCGCTACTGATCGTACGTTGAAAGTTTTTGTAAGAATCTCTTAAATCTCCTATAATTTCTGTTTGCCTTCAGCTAATATCTTCATATTGCACACATGCATTACTTAGTAACGATACATCCGTCCACATTAATACAATTACCCTCGCTACTGTTCGTCGTCCGTCTGTCTCTTTTTTAATTTGTTTGAAAGTTTTTGTAAGAGTTTCTCAAATCACCTATAATTTCTGTTTGCCTACAGCTAATATCTTCATATTGCACACATGCATTACTTGGTAATGATACAACCTTCCACATTAATACAATTACCCTCACTACTGATCCATGAGCCTACTTACATAAATTTACCTTTGTTCATTTCAAAGCCGTGTTTGTTTTTACCGGATACGTAGGCATGTTTTGGCCATCTGGGTGGACGCTTAACACAGAAAAAATGGGTGGCTTATAGAGTAACAATAGTACACTTGTGGTTGCAGCCCTGACCTTGAGCGCAGGAAACACCGTCATCTCCGTGGCAACTGGTTGGCCTACTGGGAACACGAGCTGGGTATGTTTGTCCACCATGCCTGATGGTCATTGGCCAGCATCAATTCTAATGCTTGTTCAGTGATTGGGCAGGTTTGCAGTAAACCTTCCTCCACACTTCTCTGTATTTTGCCCATAGTCATTTTTACGCGGCTGAAGAAAGAATGGATGATGGGAATATAGTAGTGGTATCAACACATGACGATAGAATATAAGGTTTGAGAATGTCCAGCCGTGGTAAACGTTTGCCGTGGCACGAGGGAACTGTTTGAACCCCAAGGCCGTAGGCCGCAGGTTCAAACATCTCCAGTTGAATTTATTTATAGAAATCCGGTCCATCATCCATTGGCTGTGATAATGTAATAAATTCAGTATAATAAAAATTAATAAATTTATCCTTAAATTGAAAATTTCTCCCTCAAAGTATACTTTGCAAGATAAGTATACTTTTCAATGTTGGTGAAATAGGCTACAGAAGTGCAGCCGAGGGGGGAATATAGCTTCAGACAGGCAATATGACACCATGTTGACTTTGTAGAATCACAGTAACATAAGTAGACCTTGAGCCACCAATAACCCCCCCTGCCCCCCCTGTGGGATTTTTGGTCAGTATGATTTTCGGATTCAGTAACCTATTGTCTATCAAACCTGATTGTCTGCGCCTACAAAGCCGATGGATGAACAAATGGCGGCCATTTTCCAAAATGGCCGCCATACAAAACTCGGTGGTTTTAGAACAGGCCGATATGTGTCATTTAAATCACGTTCTTCCAAGTTAAGCGATATCATTATTTTCACCAATTGAGTATAAAATGACTTACAATAAGTTTTATATTGGATACCATCCTCAAATAGCCACAATTATCAAAATGGCCGCCAAAATACTTAATTGTTTATGCTTGCAACATTTTCTTTCACCACACGATGAGCTACCTACAATTTAATCATGTCAGTAGCAACATATTCACATGGTAGATCCTTTTTCACATCGATTTGCATTATTTCTGGTGTACTATCAACGGTAATTATTTTCAAAATGGCCGCCAAACAGATATTATATAATGGCCCTTTCGGGTATTTTTGGAGATTATTGGAGTTCATGACAAATGACAAATGCATGAAAGCATTGTCATCATACTCGGAGTTTCGAGACAGGGTTAGTGAAGGGAAACTTGGGAAAACGGCACAGTTTTGGCTGGGATACATGGATTCGGTGCATACGGTGTTGCAGTTTCTCTGAGCCACCAAAGAAAACAACTTAGACCTTCACATAGCATATCTTCAGAAGATGTGTCCATTGTTCTTCAGCATTGACCATCCCAACTACGCACGGTATGCTACAGTATATCTGCTGAGTTTGTTAAACTTAGAGCAGTTATATCCTGGGATGGAAGATCTGTTAAGGAACAATGGATTCAGCGTGAACCGTCTTCACACAAGGACACACGAACTTCGGAAATATCCAGAAGTGAAAATTATCAATGCAATAGGAAATTTTATAGATCCATTTGAAGCATCAGATGAATCGCTCTATTGCATATATTCAGGGGCGTTAGCTCCTAAAGATGTCGTTGACGATCTGCTGTCTGCAGAAATGACAGGAAAACAAAGGTTTGTGCGGTTTGTCCAGGAGCGGTTTGTTGAAAAGTCTGTCAGCTTTCATGCACCAATAAAACAGTTGCGCCTGAAAACATTTGCATCACTCGCTAAAGCTGTGAAGCTCACTGGTACGCAGATAAAGATAAAGGAGTTAGTAGCTGAACGAAATATATTTGGGCAGCTAATTTCACTTGCTCTCAAACACAACATTGACATGGAAAAGGTGCTTAGCTACCCATTGGGACCTGTGCCATGGTCGCTCGCCACTGCGGATGGCTCGCCAGCAAAAACTGATAAAGCTAAACTCATGCACCAGCTTGAAGGACAATCACATAGTGTTGATGTACCTCCGACGGGTCAAGTGAGCTATATTATTGACGGCAATGCACTGTTACACATGTAGACCGCTTTGCCAAACACATTCGCGGATCTTGCAGATAACATATATAATCAGCTCCCGAAAGTTGAGCGTGTAGATTTTGTGACAGATACATACCAAGACTTGACAATAAAAGCATCTGAGCGAATACGCAGGGGTACATCAAAGACTTACATTATAAAAGGACCTCTCACAAAAGTTCCACGAGATTGGAAACTGTTCTTGTCAAACAATTCAAACAAAACACAACTAATTAGACTTCTCATGTCTGAATGGATGCAAGATAAGTACGCTCCAAAGCTGATCGGCAAGACTATTCAGTTTGTAAGCGGGGAGCAATGTATGCAGCTAACTAGCACTGATGGTAAGACTACACAAACTGTTGAGATAGAGGAGTTGCACTCATCGCAAGAGGAGGCGGATACACGGCTAATCCTGCATTGTGCGTACCATGCACTGCATACACCAGAGAACAGCACCATTATTGTGAGATCCCCAGACACGGATGTGTTTGTTTTGATGTTGAAATTCGGACAGAAGCTGAAACAACAACTGCTGTTAGATACCGGAGTTGGGAACAAGAGGCGGCTGGTTGACATACATGGTGTCATTGGAGACATAGGAACTGAACTGTGTTTCGCATTGCCTGCACTCCATGCTTTTACAGGCTGTGATAGCACAAGTGCTTTCGTTCGGCGTGGTAAAGTTACTCCTTTGAAAACACTCCAGCGGCATCCAGAGTTTATTGAAGCCTCCAGAAGTTGGGAATGTCTCAGTCAGTTGATGAAAAGCTATTTCAAACGCTTGAACACTTTGTATGCTTGCTGTCAACAAATCAGACATTACAGATATCAACAAGCTACGAATGGAGCTATTTCTACAAAAGTGTAGCCCCAGGTCTGGCGATCTTCTTTCGACGTAGAATGGGGCTGACCTGAGCCTTTTACCACCATACAGATCGTCAATGAAAATGCATGCAGCAAGAGCCAACTATCAAACGCTCATTTGGAACAATGCTGACCGGCGTGATGCAGACATACCGCCACCAGATGAACATGGATGGGAAGTTAACAATGGCTTGTTAGAATGCAAGTGGACAGAAGGAGATCACCTGCCAAGTGAAATGGTTGATCTGTTAATAGAGGAACGGGATGACGTACCTGATACTGATGAAACAGAAGATCATGAAGCATAGAGCCTACGTGATGCCATGTTTGACACTGATGACGCGTATGATTAGTCTGGATTTATCTTAACCTACTCTCACAATTAGAACTTCACATAACTTGCCTGATGTTGTGACGATCGCAATTTGAATATTGTAAACCATGATGTATTTTGCCTCTTGAATTGTATTATATGTGGCTGGAACGTTTGCACATTGTGTTTCATCTTGCCTGATGCTGTGATGATTGCCTCGCCATAGATGCAATGTTTTGACATTAACAACATGTATACTTTTTTTTTTGCAAGTTGAATGCTGTAAACCATGATATATGTTGCCTCTTGAATTGTATTATATGTGGATCAAGCTGTTGCCTATTGTGTTTCATCTTGCCTGCTGCTGTGAGGATTACCGCGCCACAGGTGCGATGTTTTGACTTGAACAACATGTAGAATATTTTGTATTGCAAGTTGATTACTGTAAACCATGACATGTGTTTCCTCTTGAATTGTATTATATGTGGATTACATTTTTGTCTATTGTGTTTCATCTTGCCTGATGCTGTGAGGATTGCCTCGCCACAGGTGCGATGTTTTGACTTGAACAACATGTAGAATATTTTGTATTGCAAGTTGATTACTCTAAACCATGACATGTGTTTCCTCTTGAATTGTATTATATGTGGATTACGTTTTTGTCTATTGTGTTTCATCTTGCCTGATGCTGTGAGGATTGCCTCGCCACAGGTGCGATGTTTTGACTTGAACAACATGTATTTTGTATTGCAAGTTGAATACTGTAAACCATGATGTATGTTGCCTCTTGAATTGTATTATATGTGGGTTCAGTTTTTGCCTATGGTGTTTCATCTTGCCTGATGCTGTGAGGATTGTCTCGCCACTATAACGAGATTATTAATGTTGTAGATCAACTACTGTTGCCGATAATGATCTAGTGCCCCGAAATGTTTGAATATTCGGATATATTTCAAAATCGGTACCGTCAATTTTTATTTGAGAAATGTCCGTACAGACGGACGAAAACACGGACTCATAGTATATTTAGTAAGTATGGACAATAATGTTACATATTTGAGTTGTTTTCAATCCATAGTAAGCGGTTATAATGTTGTTAAATTGCATAATATTACATACCTGTTAAATTGCCATTGTAAAATGAGTGGGTGGGGAATGGTCGAAAATACGTTATTTTTCACTTTGTATATTTTGTGGTAGACACTAAATAGTCGACGTATATACATTGGATATGTTCAATTGGCCCTACTAGACTACATTGACATTGATAAAATGAAAAAATGCCAACAACTTTTCATAAAGTTATTAACATGTATATTTTACCATTGAAATTGGGTGGGTGGGGTAATAAAACCTGTAAAATATGACTTCTAGATTGTTAAATTTATTTCAATTGTATATTATTCTATTCCATGGTGTTCAAAATCTCGGAAAACGTACGAAAATACAATCTTATTCGAACAAAAGGATATAAGTTAGGCAATATTTATTAAAAAATGCGATTTTTCAAGATACTAAAAATACCGAGGGTGACATACTTGAAAATGGCGCCATATGTTCATCCATCGGGTTACAGAGCGCAGACAACGGATTAACACTCATAATTGAATGTAGTTTCAGGAAATATATGTCTGCAAAAATCCCACAGGGGGGGGAGGGTTTCGGTTATTGGCTCACGGGCTAAAGTGTCATACCACAGATTCTTCACATTTCTCCAAATTTAATTTCATATAAGTGTATTGGTACATGTTTAATATTATAGAAATGTGGCGCCAAACGGTACGACGTCATGGCGTTTCAAATATTACCTGACGTCATCCTGACATACGCCAGTCGAAATTTGTTAATAACTTGGCCATTTCTGGACCGATTTTCAAATTTAACTGTTGTGTTCTTAGTTTATAGGTCATTACCAGTCCCTATGGCTATGTTTTGGATGTTCCAAAAAATGTTCGTTTTCGACTCCGCCTCGATCTACCACCATTGTAAGTCGAGCCATGTTGACATGCTTGAGAGGTAATATGGGCTCTGCAATATGACAAAGATCGTTATCAGGCTACAGGAGTGTGCAATTTGATGAGAAACTACACTGGTCACAAATCCCATAAACTCCATTTCTCCAGTCACAGTCACATATAAGCACATTACCATATTATGATCATTTGCATTGCAGGTCTGAATGAACGAGACACAATGTTTAACTTCAAACAGATCAAGTTACAGACATTTGTTGGTAAGCTACTCGTACTTGTATAAATTTGTCTTTATACCCCCCGCAACAAGTTGTGGGGGGGGGGTATACTTGAGTCAGGTTGTCCGTCCGTCCGTCCGTAAACTTAACATCAGAGAAATATTGTTATATAACTTCTATTTCCTTTATCTAAAATGCTTAATAGTTCACACATGCATTCCTGTAAGGCTCTACTACCATGCTGTGTCAAATCCACGACCGTCCAACCCCCGCTGATCCCAAGGTCAAATACTTAATCTCTTTACAGAACTTAACATCAGAGAAATATTGTTATAACTTCTATTTCCTTCATCTAAAATGCTCAATATTTCACACATGCATTTCTGTAAGGCTCTACTACCATGCTGTGCCAAATCCACGACTGTCCAACCCCACTGATACCAAGGTCAAGGTCAAATACTTGGTCACTTTACAAAACTTAACATCAGAGAAATAAGTTATAACTTCTATTTCCTTCATTGAAAATGCTTAATATTTCACTCGTGCATTCCTCTAAGGTTGTACTATCATGCTGTGACAAATCTGCGACCGTCCAATCCCCGCTGATCCCAAGGTCAAGGTCACATACTTAGTCTCTTTACAAAACTTAACATCGGAGAAATATGTTATAACTTCTATTTCTTTCATCGAAAATTCTTAATATTTCATTCATGCATTCCTCTAAGGCTCTACTATCATGCTGTGACAAATTCCCGCTGATCTCAAGGTCAAGGTCACATAGTTAGTCTTTTTACAAAACTTAACATCAGAGAAATCGGTTATAACTTCTATTTCCTTGCTCAGATCTGCTTCACATTTCACACACACATTGCTCCAATGGACTTCTACCACCCTGTGACAAATTCACGTTCATGCCGCTCCCGCTAAGCCCAGAGTCAAGGTCACAAGCCCACACAATTGGAAATTTTTACATATTTTAGGGGTACCTGGGCCCACGCGGGGGGTATTCCGTAAGCCTCGTTTACTGACCAATCTAGTTTTCACATGACTTGTGACTATTATTTATTTTCAAACTAGTGATGGCTTGATAGTCTAGGGGTAGACAATTGGACTCATAATATTTCCTTGCCACTGGTCTTTTGGATCAGACTTGAAATCGAGATTGTTTCTGTGATGTTAAACCCATATCGCCTTCCGTTTCAAACTTGCCCTATGTTTACAATACATATACAACTTACTTGTATAAAGCTTCAACCAACAGAGATGGCTCAATGTTTTGATTACATTTATATGTAGGGTGATTTCTAAAGGAACTCGCTAATGTCTGTTTCACGAACCATGCCCAAATTTTACAATGTAAAAACAATTTTTTTTGGGGTAATATTAAATTATAACAAAATTTAAGAATGTTTGTTTTCATTTTATTTCGTGAAATTTGGTCAAATATTATATTTTATTACGAAAAACGATTTATCTATGGGAATGTTACATTTGGGTAAAAGAGCTGGAGTACGAGTCTATGAAAAATATTTGAAATTGGCTCTGAAACCTGGCTAGATACAGCTAGGAAATGATATACTAGTACATGTAACTGAGAATACAAAAGTCAAATTTTAAAAATTGGTGCACCATTGCTGAGAATAGAATATCTGTGAAGATGTCTATGTGGATTTTCCATGGGGGAAATTGTTTCTTCACAATAAAATCAATATTGGACCAAACTGCACAAAGTAAAAAGAAGGCTCATTCTTAAATTCTGATAAAATTTTATATTCTCAAAAAAAAATTGTTTGTGGATTGTATATACATGTATAGCCATAAAATGTGGGCAGGTTTTGTGAAACAGACATTAGTGATTTTGCAAGTTGGTAAACTATTTATAAGACTGGTCTATTGCCCCACATCCTACCACAGTATCCCCTGCCTGTTACAGGTCACACCAACAGTATCCGCTCCCTAACGGGCCTCGACAGTGAGAACTCGTTCATCAGTGCCAGCAAGGACAAGACGGTCAAGCTCTGGTCACTAAACAGTTTCGGGGACGGGTCTGGCCGCTGTAAATACCAGTGGTCGTACGAGGAGCATAAGAAGTCTGTGTTCTCGGTTGCCTATCTAGAGAACATGAGGCTGGTGGCATCATGTGATAGCACCGTACATGTGCGTACCATTCTCTAATGTTTATAAGAAATATTTCTAGAAACTTGGAAGTTTTTATGTTCAGGATGTGATATAGAGAATAGTAGGTTAGTGCCGTGAATGGGAAAAAATATCTGGCAAGGCTTAGGAAACGGAATGGGCGAGGCTCTGCTGAGCACATCCCGTTTCCGTGCCGCGTCACGGCACTAACCTACTATTCTATTTAACCCGTCGACACCTACAAATGGCTTTAAAATGCAAAAAAAATAATCCCAGCCACCGCACATATTCATACACAGTGATTAGGTCGTATTGACAAGATATCAAAAATGTTTCACGGCACCGTGTTTTACGGCACATACGCACTGTGTTGACGGGATAAAACGATCATCTTGCTTTTCTTTGATGTTACATCCATCCGTATATATTTACAGCTTCTATAAATTCATAATGCAAATGCCCATTTGACGTATTGCGTTTACATCCCAATACAATACATTAGACACACGTGATACCACACGATGTTGTTGATTGGTTAAAGTTTGCACGTCACTGTTCCAGGAAATGCGACAAAATGACGTAAAACAAGATTATTGTTAATTTAACTCCATATTTGGTTATTTACAGTTTTGAAACTATCAGAAAATGCAGTGTATATATAAGTAATAAAATCATGGGCTGTTGCGTTTACTGGGGTTCCGACTCCACACACTTTAAACGGACCAAATGTATTGTGTACCCCAGTAAACGCAACAGCCCATGGTTTTATTCCTTACGGATGTGTGTGTCGTGCATGGTAATTGGCATCAACCTGTGTGTGGAGACAGATCCAGACACGTGACAGTTGAATCCGGTTATACCCATTATACAAGTAAGATTAGAGCTAATCCTATTACTTCTAGGGACTGGGGCGAAGTGACTGGTGTGGTGAAGACCTAGCACCAAGTCGGGTTATTCTGATTTCAGGGTCAATTTTCAGTTCTGATTTTGGGATTTTTCCCCATCACAACAGGTGAAATATGGGATTTGTTAACCCGACCTAAAATGACCTTAGCTGTCGACAGGCCACTAAACACCATTAAATAGATAAATAAATTACCCACCAAACCATATCTTCTATATAACCACTACTCTGACAATTGATACTGGTTCTCATAATTGACACACTCGTCCTGCCATCACATGACCTTACTAAGGTATCTGAAACACGAAAAAAACTTTTTGATAGTTTCTTTCTTTTTTTGTACGTTCTTTGTAAAACAATAATTTGCCAGGTCATATCAGAAATGTAAATGTACAGGGAACCTCCCAGGGTGTCCGGTTTAGAGATGTTTCACTGTAAATGAGAGGCATGTGACCATTCAGAGACGCATGTTTTTGCTTAGCCATCATGGTTATGCATTATCATCTGAAATAACTGGCCAAGACAACCTTCAAATTGCGATCACATATATTGTCTTGGTGTCCGGTTTAGAGGGTCCACTGTAAATCATACCGATGTCAGGAAACGCTGTTTTATCCCGTCAACTTAGTGCGGTTACACGGTGCCGTGAAACATTTTTTATATCCTGTCAATACGACCTAATCGCTGCGTATGAATATGTGCGGTGGCTGGGATTATTTATTTTTTTGCATTTTAAAGCCATTAGTAGGTGTTGACGGGATAAATAGAATAGTAGGTTAGTGCCGTGAATGGGAAAAATATCTGGCACGGCTCGGAAACGGGATGTGCTCGGCAGAGCCTCGCCCATCCCGTTTCCTAAGCCTTGCCAAATATTTTTTCCCATTCACGGCACTAACCTACTATTCTTTATTTCCATGATTTGATATCAATAATGTAATAATTTATTATACCCCCCGCAACGAGTTGTGGGGGTGTATACTGGAGTCAGGTTGTCCGTCCGTGCGTGCGTCCGTCTGTCCGTCCGTGCGTGAGTGTGTCCATCCGTGCGTCCGTAAACTTAACATCAGAGAAATATTGTTATAACTTCTATTTCCTTCATCTAAGATGCTCAATATTTCACACATGCATTCCTGTAAGACTCTACTACCATGCTGTGCCAAATCCACGACCGTCCAACCCCCGCTGATCCCAAGGTCAAGGTCAAATACTTAGTCTCTTTACAAAACTTAACATCAGAGAAATATTGTTATAACTTCTATTTCCTTCATCTAAAATGCTTAATATTTCACACATGCATTCCTGTAAGGCTCTACTACCATGCTGTGCCTAATCCACGACCGTCCAACCCCCGCTGGTCCCAAGCTGAAGGTTAAATACTTGGTCTCTTTACAAAACTTAACATCAGAGAAAAATTTTTTAACTTCTATTTCCTTCATCTAAAATGCTTAATATTTCACACATGCATTCCTGTAAGGCTCTACTACCATGCTGTGCCAAATCCACGACCGTCCAACCCCCGCTGGTCCCAAGGTCAAGGTCAAATACTTAGTCCCTTTACAAAACTTAATACAGTGGAACCCCTCTAAACCGAACACCCTGGGGACAGGCTGAAAAGTTTGGTTTATAGGGGTTTTCGGTTTAGAGGGGTTTTATATTTCCAGTTAAGGAAATGTATGTTTTCCATCATTAACTCTTGGATTTGTATAGTATATACCATTATTACCATATTGAAAGCAAATGAGACGATTCTAAAGCACTCCCAACTTGCCATTTGTATGGATAAATAAGAAATGTACCCCCAAATTACGCACCTTAACGGGGGCTCGGCTACCCAGTTGTGTTTTATCATGTCGACATGTGTAAATTCCCAATAAACAGAGTGCAGATGACATGGGATAAAGGCCCCTAAGTATTTTCTGCCACTGTGGAACTTTCTCGATCAGCTGGAGCGCTCTTTTAAGACCAGAATGTGTTGTTTTTTTTATTGAAATTGCAAATAGTGCAGATTCGCAAGGGGTATAGCAAATAGTGCAGATTCGCAATGTAATCTGAGTCTACGGTCTACACTGGTCGCAAAGACCATATGACACATTTCGCGTGTGCTGTGTAGTTACCGCGAGCTGCTACAATAGCCCACAGGCTACAGTCACGAGTTTACAGCCTCGTTAAGTAATTATCAGATTATCTCAATTAATCGGTCGGTGGGTTCACAAATAATGTGCCGATTATTTTATTTCCGTAATTGTTACGTACGCGTATAATTAAATTGTGAACCATGCTATTGCAAAACAGCAAACATGTCTCGTATTTAGGTCGCATGTATTGAATAGATTCTTAACTTTGTAATTCCGCTTATGACGTTCAAAAAACACGCCGCTTAGCGCATTACACGCATGGATAGCGCTTGTACAAAGCTCAAGTTAATGTGCGTAATTTGATCAATTTCGTTATTTCTTCCACACAAATGTCAAGTTGGAAGTCCGTTAGAATCGTCTCATTCTCGTGGCTCCGCATTTTGGGAACCAGAGCTGAACAATACTACCGGGAACCGGTGTGATTTTGACACCCGCATTGAAATTGGGCGCGGTGTATTTCTTGGATGACATCCTGACAGGTGACCGTGTTTCCGGTTTTCCGGGGTTATTTTAACGCTGAAATATGGTTTTGGGACTTGAAATGGCGTCCGGATTACGGAGTAGAGGGGTTCCGGAATAGAGGGGTAGAAACTAATGTGTTTATATAGCAGAATATTCGGGACGTGGTCGTATGTTCGGTATAGCGCGAATTCCGGTATAGAGGGGGTCCGGTTTGGAGGGGTTCCACTGTATCAGAGAAATATTGTTATAACTTCTATTTCCTTCATCTAAAATGCTTAATATTTCACACATTCATTCCTGTAAGGCTCTACTACCATACTGTACCAAATCCACGACCGTCCAACCGCCGCTGATCCCAAGGTCAAGGTCAAATACTTAGTCTCTTTACAAAACTTAACATCAGAGAAATAAGTTATAACTTCTGTTTCCTTCATCTAAAATGCTTAATATTTCACACATGCATTCCTGTAAGGCTCTACTACCATGCTGTGCCAAATCCACGACCGTCCAACCCCCGCTGATCCCAAGGTCAAGGTCAAATACTTAGTCTCTTTACAAAACTTAACATCAGAGAAATATTGTTATAACTTCTATTTCCTTCATCTAAAATGCTTAATATTTCACACATGCGTTCCTGTAAGGCTCTACTACCATGCTGTGCCAAATCCACGACCGTCCAACCCCCGCTGATCCCAAGGGCAAGGTCAAATACTTAGTCTCTTTACAAAACTTAACATCAGAGAAATATTGTTATGACTTCTAATTCCTTCGTCTAAAATGCTTAATATTTCACACATGCATTCCTGTAAGGCTCTACTACCATGCTGTGCCTAATCCACGACCGTCCAACCCCCGCTGGTCCCAAGCTGAAGGTTAAATACTTGGTCTCTTTACAAAACTTAACATCAGAGAAATATTTTTTTAACTTCTATTTCCTTCATCTAAAATGCTTAATATTTCACACATGCATTCCTGTAAGGCTCTACTACCATGCTGTGCCAAATCCACGACCGTCCAACCCCCGCTGGTCCCAAGGTCAAGGTCAAATACTTGGTCTCTTTACAAAACTTAACATCAGAGAAATATTGTTATAACTTCTATTTCCTTCATCTAAAATGCTTAATATTTCACACATTCATTCCTGTAAGGCTCTACTACCATACTGTACCAAATCCACGACCGTCCAACCGCCGCTGATCCCAAGGTCAAGGTCAAATACTTAGTCTCTTTACAAAACTTAACATCAGAGAAATAAGTTATAACTTCTGTTTCCTTCATCTAAAATGCTTAATATTTCACACATGCATTCCTGTAAGGCTCTACTACCATGCTGTGCCTAATCCACGACCGTCCAACCCCCGCTGGTCCCAAGCTGAAGGTTAAATACTTGGTCTCTTTACAAAACTTAACATCAGAGAAATATTTTTTTAACTTCTATTTCCTTCATCTAAAATGCTTAATATTTCACACATGCATTCCTGTAAGGCTCTACTACCATGCTGTGCCAAATCCACGACCGTCCAACCCCCGCTGGTCCCAAGGTCAAGGTCAAATACTTGGTCTCTTTACAAAACTTAACATCAGAGAAATATTGTTATAACTTCTATTTCCTTCATCTAAAATGCTTAATATTTCACACATTCATTCCTGTAAGGCTCTACTACCATACTGTACCAAATCCACGACCGTCCAACCGCCGCTGATCCCAAGGTCAAGGTCAAATACTTAGTCTCTTTACAAAACTTAACATCAGAGAAATAAGTTATAACTTCTGTTTCCTTCATCTAAAATGCTTAATATTTCACACATGCATTCCTGTAAGGCTCTACTACCATGCTGTGCCAAATCCACGACCGTCCAACCCCCGCTGATCCCAAGGTCAAGGTCAAATACTTAGTCTCTTTACAAAACTTAACATCAAAGAAATAAGTTATAACTTCTATTTCCTTCATTGAAAATTCTTAATATTTTGCTTGTGCATTCCTCTAAGGTTGTACTATCATGCTGTGACAAATTCTCGATGGTCCAACCCCCACTGATCCCAAGGTCAAGGTCACATACTTAAATTCCCGCTGATCTCAATGTCAAGCTCACATACTTCGTCTCTTTACAAAACCTAACATCAGATAAATCGGTTATAACTTCTTTTTCCTTGCTTGGATCTGCTTCACATTTCACACACGCATTGCTCCAATGGACCTACCACCCTGTGACAAATTCACATTCATCCGCTGCCGCTAAGCCCAGAGTCAAGGTCAGAAGCCCACACACTTGGAAATTTTTACATATTTTAGGAATACCTGGGCCCACGCGGGGGGTATTCCGTAAGCCTCGCTTACTGACCAATCTAGTTGATACATGTCTAGAAATACAGGTAATTCTCATTATCTCGAAGTTGACCGGACTGAGCAAAATATATTGACATATCCGAACTTCGAGATAAAAAATCGCTTAAAAAATACCGACTTTACTTTGCTTCGCGCATTTTCTAATAACGAAACACGCATGCGTTGTTACTAAAAATAAATATATCGCATACGCATGGCACAATTACTGGTACACAACATTTGTTTTGCTAATCATAGCCAATACACATCAATGAATAAGCGTTGCATCAAAATATCAACACTCGTCGTCTTTTCTAACGATGTTGTTATTCAATCGCAAAATGCAAGACCCGCATTTCGTCCCCAAACCACGACGGACCTAATCTCGTCGGCCACAAACAAATTCAGCCCAAGTCGAATCAAATCAGCGTTAAGAAATGTCAAGTTCAATTGATTTGATTGCCACGCCGTTTATGTCATCCTCATGTTAAAAGGATATCACATTGATTAATTGGTTAATTATGGTTTAAGTGAATTAAGTTTTTGCAACGTTTTTTAACACATTTTAGCGGCGGCATTTTTGATTTATATAGACGTGTGAAAACTTACCGGAGATAATCTATCTGAATCAGACTTGGCGGTGCCAGGCGCTTATTTTTCACATCGAGTTATCAGAATACAAATATGATGGAAACATGCTATCGGGACTCGACTTTCACCTCGACATAACCGAAATATCAACATTTCCGATATCGACTTATCAGGAGAAAAATACATGATCTTTGAGATATTAAAGAGAATCAGCTGTATAGGCATTAAAATAAAAAGAGCATGTGCTGTTTTCCGTGGAAGATAGATTTATATTTCATAACACCAAATGATGTATTCTTTTCTCGTGAAAATACATTGTCTGGTGTTGACTCGATATGGGAAATAAATCAATCCTACACTGAAAACAACAAACGTCCTCTACTATACTAACCCCTCAACTATCTGCCATGTATTCTGCTATTGCGGCATGCGGCCTGTTGTTGTTGTAGATCTGGGACCCGTTTACGGGCGACACGGTACGACAGCTGGAGTCGAGTAAATACAGCCCCGTGATCGCACTCACCTCCCTGCCCAGTCCCAGTACGTCCGTTATAACGGCCACCACCGACACCACTCTCAGGTAACATAAAATCCCCATTGCAGGCCTCGACAAATACACTCAAGCGGCGAGTGAATTTTGGATCTGTAGCCGATTTCACCAACATTGCAAAGTTACTTATCTAGTAAAGTATACTTTGTGGGAGAAAGTTTCAATTTAATGATAAATTTATTAATTTTTAGCCAGGTTTTTTGAAAAAAAATCCAGGCTATTGGATTGGCGAAAGCCGGGCGGGCGGGCGGGCGGCGGGTGGCGTCCACAATCAATGTTAAGTTTTCGTGTTTGAGTCCATTTCTTTGTTACTGTACCACCTAGGACCACCAAACTTTCACAGCTTCATAATCAAGGGGTGCCCACCACATATCACTATCCAACATGTTACTTTTTTTTTAACTTCACCCATTTTTTCCGCGTAATCGACTTAGCCATTTTCAATGTTAAGTTTTCGCGTTTACAATGTTAAGTTTTCGTGTTTAAGTCCATTTCTTTCGTACTGTACCACCTAGGACCACCAAACTTTCACAGCTTCATAATCAAGGGGTGCCCACCACATATCACTATCCAACATGTTACTTTTTTTTTTAACTTCACCCATTTTTTCTGCGCAGTCGACTTAGCCATTTTCAATGTTAAGTTTTCGCGTTTACAATGTTAAGTTTTTGTGTTTAAGTCCATTTCTTTGGTACTGTACCACCTCGGACCACCAAACTTTCACAGCTTCATAACCAAGGGGTGCCTACCACATACAACTATCCAACATGTGACCATTTTTTTACCTTCACCTATTATTTCTACGTAATTGACTTAGCCATTTTCAACGTTAACTTTTTAACGTACGTCTGGTTAGAGTTTTTTGGTTAAAAAATTTTCGTTATACTATATCTCTGCAACTGCTTCGCCCATTACCTTGAAACTTCACATGGGTGTTTATCATCATCCATATTTTCATTCTAACCCCCAACCGTGCGGCCCCTGTGCCCAATGTCAAGGTCAAATTACTTTGAATTTTTTTGTTGTTAAAGTCGTGTACTATATCTCTGCAACTGCTTCACCCAATACCTTGATACTTCACATGGGTGTTTATCATCATTGTCGCACCTGCTTGCGGAAAGCGCGATCCTGTGCCCAATGTCAAGGTCAAATTACTTTGAATTGTTTTGTTAAAGTTTTTTCGTGTACTATATCTCTGCAACTGCTTCACCCAATACCTTGATACTTCACATGGGTGTTTATCATCATTGTCGCACCTGCTTGCGGAAAGCGCGATCCTGTGCCCTATGTCAAGTTCAAATTACTTTGAATTTTTTTGTTAAAGTTTTTTCGTGTACTATATCTCTGCAACTGCTTCACCCAATACCTTGATACTTCACATGGGTGTTTATCATCATTGTCACACCTGCTTGCGGAAAGCGCGATATCGTCAGCATTTTGGCATACGTCCGTCCGTTCGTCCGTGTGTCCGGTTAAAGTTTTTTGGTTAAAGTTTTTCCATCTATTTTTTTAGTGTCCATACCTCGCCCCAAGGCGCGACATGCAGGCCACGGCCATCTAGTCTACAAAAAGTGGGTATAATTATGTTATCCAAGTGTCTATGCTTGGAAAAAACCTGGCCTTCGTGGCTTTGCCTCGTTTCTTGTTATTATGCTGAATTTATTACATTATCACAGCCATTTTGGCTGTGATAATGTAATAAATTCAGTATAATAATTCAGCATACTTTTAATCATCAAATATATGCAGTCGTTAGTTCTATATGACAATGCATTTAGGGAAAAATAAATGATTACTCCCTCAAAGTATACTTTGCTAGATAAGTATACTTTGCAATGTTGGTGAAATAGGCTACTGGACGAGTGCTAATTTGAAGTAATAATGCAGCATTAACATTAAAGGTACATGCCCACTCAGTAGGCACAAAAGGTTTGTTATATCAGAGACATTTTCTGGTAAAATAAACATTAATTCACCATTACCCCACGTATTGATTGGCATTATTATAATTTTATATCGGCCGTAAATTTACACACTGATATCAGGGGCAATAACCGTATTTCCTTAAAATGTTAACGGACATTAGTATTTACTCTCTGTATTTATATTTTGATGTGCAATGATCATACTTTATATTCTGTCGAAAATATTATTTATTCAGGTGACGCATTTAATTCGTATAAATAATAAGAAAAAATACCATGCCTCATTTGCATATGAAAATAGCCTGATACCACCGTGTGTCACTATCAGTGAAATAAACATTACTAAATGATTATATCTGTATAGCGGGCACTTGTAATTGTATCCCCCGGACTCCGTCGGGGGATACTATGGATTTGACAGCGCGCCGCGTCCGCGTCCGCCGCAGACACTTCTTGTCCGGAGCATAACTCGAACACCCTTTGGAATATATTCATGAAACTTCACACATGCATAGACCACGACCCGAAGGTGTGTCACGCACAAGAATGACAACTCTTGCATAGCTAATTTTTGAGTTATCTCCCTTTTTTGTTTCTCGCACCGATTTCGTGTCCGGAGCATAACTCCACCACCCTTTGGAATATTTTCATGAAACTTCACACATGCATAGACCACGACCCGAAGGTGTGTCGTGCACAAGAATGACAACTCTTGCATAGCTAATTTTTTAGTTATCTCCCTTTTTTGTTTCGCGCACTGATTGACCATAACTCGACCACCCTTTGGAATGTTTTTATGAAACTAACACATTGAATTAGACCACGAACCGAAGGTGTGTCGTGCACAAGAATGACAACTCTTGCACAGCTAATTTTTGAGTTATCTCCCTTTTTTGTTTTCGCTCACTGATTTCCTGTCCGGAGCATAACTCGACCACCCTTTGGAATATTTTCATGAAACTTCACACATGCATAGACCACGACCCGGAGGTGTGTCGCGCACAAGAATGACAACTCTTGCGTAGCTAATTTTTCAGTTATCTCCCTTTTTTGTTTTGCGCACTCTACAAACTGGACAATAATGCATGAAGACCTGTTTTCTCATCTGCTCTGTACACCTTTTCTCGTGTGCTCTGTACACCTTACCTGTAGAGAACAATAGAAACTGGGAGAACCATGTGCTAGCATGGGCTAGCATGTGCAGATGTCCAGTGCTTGACCACTGCTGACCAGGTAATTTATACAGGTAAATTACTACATTGGGTACTGTGTTGAAAATATTGTGGCATTATGTGGACCTGTGCAGATATATGTAGATAAATATAGGACTATTAACAAAAAATCTGGTCTCCAATAGCAAGCATTATTATTTTTAAACTTTTTTTTTTCATTTTTTTTTTCATTTTTTTTTTCAAATTATTTTATTTTTCAATTTTTGTCTAGTAGCATAAGGTCGTAAGTGCTATATACAGACTATTCACATGTGCATGTGCTAGCATGTGCAACTGACCACTGACCACTTACAGGTAATTTATACAGGTAAATGATTATATTACATTTCCGTAAACTGTGTTGAAAATATTGTGGCATTATGTGGACCTGTGCAGATATATGTAGATAAATATAGGACTATTAAAAAAAATTCTGGGCTCCTGTAGCAAGCATTATTATTTTTAATTTTTAAACTTTTTTTCCATTTTTTTTTTCATTTTTTTTTGTCTAGTAGCATAAGGTCGTAAGTGCTATATACAGACTATTATCATATAATAAAACAATTATTGACTAGTGAGCCATAGAATATAATCTGATATTCTATGGTTCACTAGTCAATAATTGTATAATATGTTCGGGCCAGTGAAAATTGCTTTCGGGCCCAGGCTCGAGGTCAAGGCGGGACAAGGCGAGGCATCTGATTCCGCGGAATTCTTGTTTACTTATCTCCCTTTGTTGTTTCATGCTCTGATTTTGTATCCAGAGCATAACTCGAACACCCTTTGGAATATTTTTATGCCCCACCACGATAGTGGAGGGGGCATTTAGTGTTACCCTCGTCCGTCCGTCCGTCCGTCCGTCCGTCCGAGTTGACGAGGGTATGCTTGTGCTGCAATTTCTGAGAAAAAAGTATGCTTGTGCTGCAAATTGATCTTGTGTGACTGTCACACAAGAAAATGTGTCTAAATCATCTAAAAAGTAGCCTGTGTGACTGTTTCAATGTGTCCCAAAAATCGCAGCAGAAGTGTCCCAAAAATCGCAGCAGAAGTAAGTTGGACACTCTCGGTCATTTGGATGCTATTAGGGTCCATGGACATGATGGAGTTTGGACGATACCGCAAATCTTCAACATTGTCTGGTTTACGAATCTGTAGCTCCGAGGATATGAGACGCTTGGATGTATGGTGCCGTGCGTACACTTTTTGAATTGACACAGAAGTAAAATTTGTTGCCACACAAGCAGCATTGTCACACAACTACCCCGCAGTGTGTCCGTCCGTCCGTCCGTACAGACGAGAGCTACATTGTGAGGTTAACCACACAGTGATGGACTTGTTAAGAGATGCTTATTCCGTTTTAACCCCGTTATAAATTGCTCTTGTGGGGTTATTTTGTCTTGTGGGGTTGTTTTTTTCTGTACGATTGATGTTTACGGGGTTTGATTTAGGATGGGTTAGGGTTAGTAACCTCACAATGTACGTCTCGTCAGTACGTCCGTCCGTCCGTCCGTCCGTCCGTACGAAGAATACAATAGATTTATTCCGTTGACCACTTAAGCCTATTGTTCCTTAGGTGGTCATTCCTTTGATCTTTTATATAGTAAAAACCACCTAAGGGATGTCACGTAAGGACGTACACACGAATGGGTACTTGTTGTAAGCGTACGGGGATCTTATTGGGTAGGGTTAGGATAGTGTTGGGTACTCTTGTTGGGTATTTTTATACAGTAAAAACCCAACAAGTATTCATTCGTAGGAACGTGCGTCCCGTCCTCCCGTCCGTCCGTCCGTCCGTCACAAAACTTTAACACTCGGGTAAATGTCTCATAATTTCTTCATCCTTTGACCGATCTGCTTCATATTTCATATACGCATTGCTCTAATGGTCCTCTACCGCCCTGTGCCAAATCCACGTTCATTCTGCCCCCGTCAAGCCCAGGGTCAAGGTCACATACTTAGTGCTTCAAAAACATTAACGCTTGGGTAAATATCTTATACTTTCTGTTTTCTTTCATGGATCATCTTCATATTTCATATACGCATTGCTCTAATGGTCCTCTACCGCCCTGTGCCAAATCCACGTTCGTCCTGCCCCACCAATCCCAGGGTTAAGGTCACATACTTGGTGCTTCAAAAACTTTAACGCTCAGGTAAATATCTTATAATTTTTATTTCCATTCACGCATCAACTTCATATTTCATATACGCGTTGCTCTAATGGTCGTCTACCGCCCTGTGCCAAATCCACGTTCGTCCTGCCCCGCCAAGCCCAGGGTCAAGGTCACATACTTAGTGCTTCAAAAACTTTAACGCTCGGGTAAATATCTTATAATTTCTGTTTTCTTTCACGGATCAGCTTCATATTTCATATATGCATTGCTCTAATGGTCCTCTACCGCCCTGTGCCAAATCCACGTTTGTCCTGCCCCCGCCAAGCCCAGGGTCAAGGTCACATACTTGGTGCTTCAAAAACTTTAACGCTCAGGTAAAAGAAAATTTTGACTTGCAATTTGGCCTCATTTATTATCAAAGCGATATGTGGGACATCTGTGTTCTATGAACACATTTTCTAGTTTATTAAACTTCACACATGCATAGAAGACGACCCAAAGGTGTGTCGCACGTAAGAATGACAACTCTTGCGTCGTTAATTTCTTAGTTATTTCCCTTTGTTGTTTCGTGCACTGATTTCGTGTCTGGAGCATAACTCGAACACCCTTTGGAATATTTTCATGAAACTTCACACATGCATAGACCACGACCCTAAAGGTGTGTCCCGCAAGAATGACAACTCTTGCATCACTAATTCTTTAGTTATCTCCCTTTGTTTTTCCGTCACTGATTTTGTCTCCGGAGCATAACTCGAACACCCTTTTTTCAAACTACTTGTGTATCTGGGGAGGGGGATACACATGCGCTTGTCGACAAGCGTCCATTTCTAGTTTTTTCAACTGGTGGAATAGTGACACAAATATACACTTATTTAATTTGTATAAAGAACAGTGTGTGTCTACTGAGTGGGTATGTACCGTTAAGCTATATTGGATTGGATTATTTAAATTCCAATCTGGATGAGTGGAAAATTAAGAAATTGTCAAGGCCTGGATTGGAGAAATTGGTCTCATGGGTTTGGCGACCAGTGTAGATCCGTATCAGCCTGTGCATTCACACAGTCTGATCAGGATCTGCACTGTTTGCCATTACATCAATGAAACAGCTGTCATGCTTCTAACAAGCAATATAGATTGGTATCAGGCTACAGGAGTGTGCTGTTTGATCATGAGTCTCGCTGGTCCAAAAACCTATAAGCCAAATTCCTTCAGTCACATCCACATATGTGGACCACCGGCTGAAAAAAAAGGACCTTCCAGCCTTTGTGACCAATGTAACCCAAGAATAGACCGCACTTCACACAGTCTGATCAGTGTTTACATTGTTTACCATTCAGTTACTGTAGTAAGATATCTGCCATCAGTGATCAATTTAGATATTATTGTACATGTGTGATTAGTGTGAATTAATACACAAATATAATTCCAGCACAAAAATATTTACACAATTTCCTAACATTTGATTGGCCCGTAGCAAGTCTCTGTCCAAATTTATATCCCAGTAAACTCCCACGCCAAACTTCTTTCTACAGGTGCGCTGTCAGTGCTGTCAATGTAAACAAATGGCTGCCGTCTGTCAAGATAAACACATTTTCTTGACAAATTTATTTCAAATGCTGGAATTATAAGGAATGAATGGCCTTTTTGTGGAATTTATCGGGGATATAAACTTGGAAAAGTCGTGGGAATATTGGACGAGGCCTTCCGGCCTTTGTCCAGTATTCCCGCGACTTTTCCAAGTTTATACCCCGATCAATTCCAGAAAAAGGCCATTCATTCCTATAATGTCGGCATCTGCATAAACAACGAGTAAATAAAGCGAAGAAGTTGTTTACGTGAAAGCCGACGTACACGAGAGTGTTATTTCAAGCTATTCGAACTTATCCTACATATATTACGAATATCCTATTTATTACATTTCTGAGTCACATTTGCAAACAAAAATGCCGTTTATCCATGCACATAATAGCTTGAAATGTAATAAATTATAATCTTACTGAGTGAATGTGTTTGATAACTAAGATCTTCAATTGTTGCATATGCCCTGGGGCCCGTTTCATTAAACTTCGTACGACTAAAATGTTTGTAAGTGCAAATTTAGGATCGTCTAGAAATTTTAATTGATGGATTTAAATTTATTGATTTTGCAGCCTATGCTCAATAAATGTAAATCCAATAGTTGTTTGTAAGAAAACATTGTTAATATGAAATTTGCACACTATCATAATTTTGCACTTACACATATTTTAGTCGTACAAAGTTTAGTGAAACGGCCCCCCTAATGTCGCTTAGTTGGCAGCCCATCCTCAGACAGACAGTCAAATGTTTTTCCATTGCAGGTTCCTGGATTTGCGGTCGGCCAGTTATGCACATGAGTATAAGTGCGCGCTCGGATCCCCAGGTAAGACTGGCCAGTCCAACTACATTCTGTGCACTAAAGACAAATCTGGGGCCCGCTTCACTAAGCTTCACTTCACTGTAGCCTGATAGCACTTTATATTGCTTTTTAGAAGCATGACGCATGTTTCATTGATGGCAAACAGTGCAGATCCTGATCAGACTGTGCGAATGCTGCATTATTCCTTGAAACTAGCACTCGTCCAGATTTCTTTGATGGAGTGGCAAACAGTGCAGATCCTGATTACACTTGTGTGGATGCACAGGCTGATCAGACTCTACACTGGTCGCAAAACGCATAAGCCCCGTTTCTTCAGCCACAGCCACATTTGAATTTGCTATATCCACATTCCAATAGCTATGTTTTTACCTTTTTCATCATCACAAAATAATCGTGTTAATTTTGATACTCCTTGGCCTGTGCTTATTAACCAACCTTTCTGAGCATGTACTCCATTCCCATGCTCAAAATCAGGACGTTTGCTTGGTCGAGGCTGAGCTGTGCTCGATCTTGGCCAATCAAACTGCCTGATTTCGTGAGCTGTGCTCAGTTTCAGCCAATCAAACTGCCTGATTGCATGAGCTGTGCTCAGTTTCGGCCAATCAAACTACCTGATTTTGTTCACTGTGCTCGGTCTCGGCGAATCAAACTTCCTGATTTGATGAGCTGTGCTCTGTCTCGGCCAATCAAACTACCTGATTTTGAGTACGAAAATGTACTCGGATAGATTTATAACCACAGGCCATGTTCTGCTGCAGGAATCATTCGGTGTATAACAGTGAGCCCCGATGGATCATGGGTTGCTGTCGGATTTTCGTCGGGAATTATTTCGCTGCTAGACCTGAACACGGGAGTAATGTTAGGTAGCTGGAAAGGCCATGACAGCGAGATACTGCAGGTATATACGATGGAAACCACTTAACCCTTTCAACAATGCAGGCCATAAACCCAAAGTGTGAACACCATGTAGGTAGATCCAGATTGGACAGCTTGTAACGAGCCGTCGCATCAACATCTACAGTATTTTTCAGAATTTTAACAAAATAGTCCTTTTATGATTAATAATGAACTATTACAATAATTAGCATGTAATATCCTATGCCAGTTATTTATAGGTACAAGGGTTTATGCTAGTTATTGTCGGAAAGTGAGACATATGTTTTGCTTTTTCGGAGTCGTCAACGTCGGCGGCGGCGGCGTCATCATTCAATGTTAAGTTTTAGTGTTACGGTCATTACTTCAACACCTTGTCAGCTACAGTCATCAAACTTTATACATACGTTTACTATGATATGTACATTATTAAAAACATTTTGGCGGGCCCCAGGGTCTTCAGGGTCAAGGTCAAACTCTATTTGTTAATACATTCAATGTTAAGTTTTCGTGTTACGGTCATTACTTCAACACCTTGTCAGCTACAGTCATCAAACTGTATACATACGTTTACTATGATATGTACATGAATATAGGACTATTAAAGGAATTTGGCGGGCCCCAAGGTCTTCAGGGTCAAGGTCAAACTCTATTTGTTAATACATGTACATTCAATGTTAAGTTTTCGTGTTACGTTTCGTGTTACGGTCATTACTTCAACACCTTGTCAGCTAGTCATCAAACTTTACTATGATATGTACATGTATATGTATATGATATGTACCGGCGAGGCGGTTCAACTGAGTGGTAACAACATACACTTTGGGTGGATACCGGGGGCACCCAGTAGATTCGCCGGACCAATCGTATGATGCTTCCGGCGTCCTTGGGTATATAGCTTCCTTAGATGCGCAAAGTGAATTTTTAGCCAGGTTTTTTTAAAAATAATCCAGGCTATTGGATTGGCGAAAGCCGGGCGGGCGGGCGGCGTCCACAATCAATGTTAAGTTTTCGTGTTTGAGTCCATTTCTTTGTTACTGTACCACCTAGGACCACCAAACTTTCACAGCTTCATAATCAAGGGGTGACCACCACATATCACTATCCAACATGTTACCTTTTTTTTAACTTGACCCATTTTTTCCGCGCAGTCGACTTAGCCATTTTCAATGTTAAGTTTTCGCATTTACAATGTTCAGTTTTCGTGTTTAAGTCAATTTCTTTGGTACTGTACCACCTAGGACCACCAAACTTTCACAGCTTCATAACCAAGGGGTGCCTACCACATACAACTATCCAACATGTGACCATTTTTGTCGCGCCCGCTTGCGGAAAGCGCGATATAGTCGGCACTTTGGCGTACGTACGTGTGTCCGGTTAATGTTTTTGGTTAAGTTGTTTGGTTAAAGTTTTTGGTTAAGTTTTTTGGTTAAAGTTTTTGGTTAAGTTTTTTGGTTAAATTTTTTGGTTAAAGTTTTTTGTTATACTATATCTCTGCAACTCCTTTGTCTATTACCTTGAAACTTCACATGGGTGTTTATCATCATCTATATTTTCATTCTACCCCCCTCCCGTGCGGCCCCTGTATCTTCACCTATTATTTCTACGTAATTGACTTTAATATAGCCATTTTCAACGTTAACTTTTTAACGTACGTCTGGTTAAAGTTTTTTGGTTAAAAGTTTTTCGTTATACTATATCTCTGCAACTGCTTCGCCCATTACCTTGAAACTTCACATGGGTGTTTATCATCATCCATATTTTCTTTTCATTCTACCCCCCAACCGTGCGGCCCCTGTGCCCAATGTCAAGGTCAAATTACTTTGAATTTTTTTGTTAAAGTTTTTTTGTGTACTATATCTCTGCAACTGCATCACCCATTACCTTGATACTTCACATGGGTGTTTATCATCATTGTCGCGCCCGCTTGCGGAAAGCGCGATATCGTCGGCATTTTGGCATACGTCCGTCCGTACGTCCGTGTGTCCGGTTAAAGTTTTTTGGTTAAAGTTTTTCCATCTACTATATCTATTTTTTTAGTGTCCATGCCTCGCCCCAAGGCACGACAAGCATGCCACAGCCATCTAGTCTACAAAAAGTGGGTATAATTATGTTATCCAAGTGTCTAATCTTGGAAAAAACCTGGCCTTCGTGGCTTTGCCTCGTTTCTTGTTATTTTTGATTCAACACCAGGACATGGAATTTAGACTTGCAGTTTTTGCAATTATGCCTCATTTACTATCAAAGCATTATGTCGGATATCCATTTTATATGTCATATTGTCTATATTGCAATGACAAATAGTGCAAATCCTGATCAGACTGTGCGGATGCTCAGGCTGATCTGGATCTACACTGGTCGCAAAACCCATAAGTCCATTTCTTCAGTCAAAGCCACATATGTAAGTTTATCTTGCTTCTTTCAAATCTGATATCAGTGTCTGTCAAATTATTGAATTTATCGTTGATTGTTTATATCCAATCTACGATTATCCCACCAGTTGAAGGCCTACTGTAGCCGGACGTTCCTGTCGACGGCATTTGACCTGAACATGAAGCTGTGGAATGTGGAGGACGGGCAGGAGATCTGTACGTTCCGGGGCCACACGGAGCCTGCCCACTGCCTCACCTTCTACCGCTCCCAGGTCGTCAGTGCCACCACTAACAACAAGATTGGTGTCCACACGTCCGTCGATGCTCAGGTAATCAGAATTGGACAAATTTAAGTGGAACAGGCGGGAATCAGTATTGTTGTTCAGAGCTCCAGATAAGCTGCGTATTTGCATAAATACCCAATTAAAATTGCCAAAACCCAAATTGAAATCAGAAGTAGCGAGTATCAAAAAGCAATAACAAATGTGTGGTACCTGATCTTCATTCTACTGAAAACAATAAACAGACCACAAATATAGCATATTTTTCTTATTTTCAACTAAACACATCTTGGTATTTCATTAGAATTGTCTCCAAGGAGACAATTCTCATGAAATACCAAGACATATTTTCATTTCGAAGCAAACTATTTAATAATTGCTGTCTGTTGATGTGTAAACAGTAGTGTAATTTTATTTTACCCAATTCAAATATTGAAATACCCAATTGCTTCAGATAATTATGATGGAGTGAACATACTCAATTACGAATTCCTTATCTGGAGCCCTGGTTATTTTATGAGTTTTATAACGGGACATTATGTATTCACATTGTATGGACGGGGGATGGTTTGTGTCCAAGTGTTGGAACACCTGACTTCCAATCTGGAGGTTGTGTATTCAAACCTCGGCTAGGGCATCAGAAACTACTTTCATAGTATTTCCATCCCACTGGTATGTCGGATGAGACTTTAAACTATGGTCCCTTCTCTATATGACCTTAGCTGTTGGTGGGACGTTAAACCCTTTCACTTTCACTTTTCTTTTGTACAGGCGGGCGGGCTGGTGGGCAGTCACAGCTTGTCCACACAATAACTAGAGTCCTACTTGACCAAATTTCGTATACACGTTTATCACTACAAGACGAAGAAGCCTATTGATTTTCAAAATTTTTTAGTTATTTAGCTCCACTTGGCGGCCATAGTTAATTTTCACACTCTGTATCCTTGTCTACGCAATAACTTGAGTTTTACTTGACGGATCATAACCAAATTCGGTATACATATTTACCAAGGCGAGACATTGAACCCTATTGATTTTCAAAAATTTCTAATGACTATAGCCTTGCTGGCCATTTTTTATTTTTTCATACCTTTTATTTCCACAACACTTACTCTGATTTACTTCAAATAAATACACTCTGAGACCATCAAATCCCTTAGCGAGTGCAGTATGTGGGCCACTAACATCTGGTTGTTGTAAACAACAGAAAAGAAAAAACAGCAAATGACAAAATGTTTTACGTATTTATCGGCTTATTTCTTCACAAAATGTTTCTTGCCAGCACATGGGCATCATCTCTATTGGATGCATCTAACAAAACAACAGGAATCGGGCTATAATAAAATAGGTGTCTGTTTCCCATCGTCCGACTGAAACGCTAACATCTCTAATTTTCAGTTTGTCCCAGTGTCTACCTACGGTCAACGATTTAGCCTATGACTGGCGCAATCGGAGATAAAAATAATACCTACCTACCTACCCAACTTGAAAATGCAGGGTTGGGAGATGGGGACACAAATATTATGTTAAGTATGGCCTCGGGCTTATCATGACATAATTGTTATGTTCACTTGCAGGCGAACTTCTCGAGTACCAAGCTACAGTCGGAGATGTTCAGGGGTGTACTGACCAGTATGGCCATTCTGCCATTAAACCGCACCTTACTGCTGGGGGCTGACAACGGCACCATCCGACTGTTCTGCTGACCACTCCAACATATGATTTCTTTATTTAGTTCTCCATAAAAGTATATGTTGTTACCACTAATATGAACCGTCTCGTCGAGACGGTTCATATGAGTGGTAACAACATATGCTTTCAAACAGAAAGATAAGATAAGATAAGATAAATTTTATTTAACGTCGGCAAGATATATAACAAGTAACATAAGTTCTCAAGAACTTTTGAACCGACACATATAAACAGATAGGACAGTACAAAACAGCACAAGTTTGGACAGCACAATTACATGTAACATGAATATCACAATTAAGTTTGGTTCAAAAATAAAAAAATATAAAAAATAAATAGTACAATATAGCACAATTTTGGACAGCACATTTAAATAGAACATGAATATCACAATTAAGTTAAATTTAAATAAAAATGGATAAAAAAAAAAACGACAATTTTAACAAAACCTGATATAAATAATGCTCACTCAACCGGCTATGGCAAAACTAGTTGTTTCATCTAGAAGTTTGCACAGGCTGAGCATTTACAGTCAGTGCCGCTCCAGGATGACATTAACTGCTTAAACTGATTGAAATTTGTAATCTTTCTGAAGTCTTCGGGTAAGGAGTTCCATAAAACTGGCGCTGCATATCTAAAGGAGTTCTAGCCGTATCTGGTTGAGTTCACCTGAGGTATACTTAGAATATTTGAGTACCTAAAACTGTATTCTCTCGTTTGTGGATAAGATCTGTTAAAACTGGCAGAGCCAGATCATGAAAGATTTTGAAAGTTTCTATTGCAACCACACGCATTCTTCGAATGTGTAAGGTTGGCAATTTAGCTTTCAGCAAAAAAAAGATCATTATATGAAAGATTGTAATCATTATACACAAATCTAAGAGCACGTTCCTGTACTTTTTCGATTTTTTTGGTATTCGCTTCAGAACAAAAGTGCCATGAGAGGGGACAAAAGTTAAAATTAGACAAGATAAAAGTATAAAAAATAGTAAGCCTGTTCAGTTTTGAGAGATCTTTTCCAATACGTTTGAGAATATTAAGTTGCTGTGCTGCTTTCTTCAGAAGCTTAGAGATATGACCATCAAAATTTAATTTGAAATCAATGTCTACACCTAATAATTTTTACAACTTCATCACAAGAGATAGTTACTTCCCCTATTTTAAATGCAGGTGATCTATCAGCCGTTTTCTTCCCAACTGCTATGGCCTGAAACTTGTCTGGGTTTGCCTGCATGCAGTTAAAATCAAACCATTCAATAAGGACTTTACTCTCGGATTCTAAAACATTTGTAAGTTCATCAAAATTTGGTGAGTTAAATGAAAGTGTGTTATCATCAGCGTAATTATACAATGTTCCTTTTTTAATAAAATAAAAAATGTCATTTATAAAAACATTAAAAAGAAGTGGTCCGAATGAATAGAGCCTTGGGGAACCCCCTTCTTCAGATTTGCCCATGTACCAACAATATCCCCAATTTTGATCTGCTGTTTCCGCCCGGACAAATAACTATTCATCATACAAGTTGAGTTATCTGACAGACCATATGCAGATGAGTTTATTGATTAGGATATTGTGTGGTAAACAGTCAAATGCTTTAGAGAGATCCATTAAAATTGCCGCTACAAATTCATTTTTATCTAGAACTTGTTTCCAGTCTTCTAAAAGTTTTATAAGAGTTGTCTGGCATCCGTGTCCCTTACGAAAGGCGCATAGAAAGTTATCAAAAATGTTATCAAAAAAATCTGACAGCTGATCTGATAAAACTTTTTCAAAAATTTTGGAGGTCATAGGTAGAATGCTTTCAGGCCTGTAATTAGTCTTTGACATTGGGTCATTCTTTTTGAAAAGTGGACTAACTTGGGCTTCTTTAAGTCTATCAGGGAAAATATTAGAAGTAATTGACAAGTTTATTAAATTTGTGAGGGGCTTGACCAGAGCCGGTTTACCATTTTTTAGAAGTTTAGCCGAGATGCCGTCGACTCCCGTTGCCTTTTTTCACCCCCAACTTATTTATTAATTTTGATACAGTTTCCTGATTTGTTTCCTTAAAAGTGAATGCATTAGGAGGAAAGTTTTTATCTTTAATAGCATTAAGACTAGGATGATTTTCAGGGTTAAAATTGTAATCTTTACCTATATTTTCTGCAACGTTTACAAAAAAGTTGTTAAAAACCTCAGCTACTTCAGTGTTTTCAGTTATTAGGTTATTATTTTCGGAAATAATTATTTTTGACTGCGAGTTACAGGATTTTTTCGACAGATATGGTTTAATTGTTTTCCAGAAATCTGTTGATTTACAGCCCCCAATACATCGTTCATGAAAATAATTATTTTTTGATTTGGTTTTAAGTTTATTTACCAAATTTCTACTTTTCCTATACAGTTCCCATGATTTGTTTGTATTATATTTTAAATATTTATTATAAGTCATTTTCTTTTGATAAATAGCTTTCCTTAACATTTTATTCATGTACGGTAACGGATTGTTTTTTCTGTAAGCCTCTTTAATCGGTACGTGCTTATTGAAAATTTCAGTTACATCTACCTCGTATTGATCATAAGTTGAATTCACATATAATGATCGAGTCACTGATATTTGAGCTATTTGGTTTTATTTGGATCTGAGATAATTCACAGTTTAAATGCTCAACATTTAGGTTTTTAAAACTTCTATATTTAAATTTGCTTTTTTCTATGTTTGGGGTTGTAGTATTAATTACAGTGCTTATCATATTGTGACAATCACTAACACCAGTAGGAAAATTCAACGTTCTGATGTATGTGCATGAGCAATTTGTAAGTATGACATCCAGTAGAGAAGGCTGGCAATTTTTCATAAAACATGTGGCTTCCTTAATAAGATTGGACAAGTTGAACAATTCCATCAAATCAAACAATGTTTTTCCTTTGCCTTTACATAGCATATTGTAGTTTAGATCACCAATCACTATGTAATTATCATATGCAGAAATAGAGATAATACCGAAAAAATTCTCAACATTTTCCAATAATGGGGTAAGCATTCCTAGCATGTTCTCATTCAGCCATTGAACCATACCTTACTGCTGGGGGCTGACAACGGCACCATTCGGCTGTTCTGCTGACCGCTCCACATGTCCTATAACTCATTGAAGTCATATTTTTTTATTAAAAAAATTACTTTGTTTATTTCTCCATAAAAATGTATGTTGTTACCACTCATTTGAACCGTCTCGGCGAGACGGTTCATATGAGTGGTATCAACATATATTTTTGAACAGAAATAGAGAAAATAGCGAAAAAAATCTAAAATAATTGTCCTACTGCTGTATTAAAAGGTCATACCGTATCTGTTCTATGTTAAGTGTCCACCCAGTTGACCAAAACCTTCCTACGTATCCGGGAAAAACAAACAAGGCCTTGAAAAAAATGAAGGTAATTTATGTTAAAAACTTCCTCAACCCTGCACCCTGCAAAGGGTTGAGGAAGTTTTTAGCATAAATTTAAATTTCAGCCAGAAAACTTTAGAAAAAAGAAGAAAATATTCTTATTAAACTTATTAAGTGGACATTCATGGACGGATTTAATACTTGAACAAGTCCCCCAATCAGTTTTCATATTACTTCACCAGTAAATAGTGTAAAATAGCATACACATTGTGTTTGTTTGTTTGTTCACAGAACCACTTTCAAAACCTACCCGCACTTGGACACTTAACAGAGAAAGAACTTGCTATGACCTAATTGTAATCCGGCCTATAATGGAGTAAGCATTGTTTTTGTTCCGCCATTAAACCACGCTTTACTGCTAAGGGCAGACCACAGCACAATCCATCTATTCTGCTGTCCGCTCCACAGGCTTCTGTTGTGATAACCTGTACAATACTGAATTCTTTTGTGTCGTCCAGTGTCTATTTTCCATTTTTCTCATCAAAAACATAGTTGACAGCACTTTAGAAAGATTTCCAATGGAAATAATTCTTAAGTGCTGTCAAACCATATTTCCAGGCAGAAATAAGAAGATATATAAAACATCAGCAGACAATAATATTTGTTTCCCGCATTCTAAGGGATAAAGTTGGTTGAGCATGTTCTCTCGTATCTCCTGCTCGAGTTGTTGTGAGTGGGTAGCAGGTGGGAGCATGTGATGGGTAATTTAATGATCGGGGTTCATCCTTACGGCATCCCGACCGGAGACCTAGTTTAACCCTCACATACGTGTTTGGCATTTTTGTATGTGACAATTGAATCTGGTTATACCCCTTATGTGAGTATTACGATTATTCGTAATCCTATTTTAGGGGAAGGGGCCATGTGACTTGGTGTGGTATGGACCGGGAACCAGGTCAGATTATTCCAATCTCAGGGCTGAATATATATATAATTTTCCGTTCTGATCTTGGGATTTTCCCCTCAATGCAGCAGATTAAATACGGGATCGAACCTGTTAGCCTGGTCTTAAATACCTTAGCTGTTGATAGGCCGTTAAGCACCAAAATATCAAATCAAATTGAGTTGTGGATATAATTCTGCAAATATTGCTGTACCATCAATCTGGTATCGTGCAAACATGTTTGCAGTGTTATGTCCACAACTATCGTACGAGATCTAGAGGTATGGTTGGTGGTGTTATAAAAAAATAGGTCCATCATGTTGTGCACCGTGCAATGAGGAACATAATGTGGTTTTGACTGGAGAAATGGAGGCTTATCTCATTTCTGACCAATATAGCTCCTGATCAAATAGCACATTCCTGTAGCCTGATAACGGTCTAGATTGCTTGCTTGAAGAAGCATGGCGGGTGTTTGGGTGGAATGGCGAACAGTGCAGATCCTGATCAGACTGTGCAGATGCACAGTCTGATCTGGATCTACACTGGTCGCAAAGCCCCATTTCTCCAGTCACAACCACATATATGCCGTGATCTACCAAAACTAGGGAGTGTTTCCATACAACTTTCTAAAGCACACTCTCCGTTCTCTTCCTCAAAATCAGGAAGTTTGGTTGGTCGAGACTGAGCTACTGTGCTTACTTAGCCTCCGCCAATTATAATGTGAGGTTTTGAGCGCGAAGTTGGAGAACATGGTCAGCAAGTTTCATAAACATCGTCGCTGGCTTCTGGAGGTTGAGAGGGTATGTGTATGAATCCCCGAATCCATACGTACTGAGATTCATACCACAGGTGACTGAAAAGTTTCCAATGCCAAAGTATCATTTCTAGTATAAGTGTTTATTTATATTATAAACCAGATATAATCCGCTGATTTTTTTCCCTGGCGCCTGTGATTCATACCCAACCGGTGAATTTACTGCAGCCGGGAATAAACCTTGTTTACTCAGATCATTGTGTATATTTCAATGTTTGTTTTTACAAAACGCTGATAGTCATATTAATTTTAATCATTTTATAATAGTCATATTCATTTAATTTCTAGTGAATTATCACAGATTTAATACACAAAGGGATGGCTGGATTGTCCAGTAGTAGAGCATTAACGAAGGTCGTGGGTTCAATACTTGCCATGTGTATGAAGAGTTTCCATCCCACTGGGGTCAGCTTTACTAAACTGCATACCACTAAAATGTTCGTAAGTGCAAATTTAGGATCGTCTGGAAATTTCAATTGATGGATTTATATTTATTGAACATAGGCTGCATATATGCAGCCTATGCTCAATAAATGTAAATCCAATAATTGTTTACAAGAAAAAGGTTGATGTGAAGTTTACAGACTATCATAAGTTTGCACTTATGAACAGTTTAGTCGTACAAAGTTTAGTGAAACGGCCGCCAGGTCTCTCGGATGAAACCGAAATCCCATTTCTGAATGACCTTAGCTGTTGCTGGGACAATAAACCCTTTCACCTTTTAATACTCAAGAAAGTCAACTAACCTACATGAACAAGTTTAATTTATGTCCATTCAACGCCTGTTAGTACGTTTTTTTGTGGAACCCACTTGCCAACATCAAAACCTAGAGATTACGACGACATCAAACTATGTTCGCATCTTACCCCACAAACATCTAGCATTTGTGTCGAAGAACCTCTGTTTGAAAACAGTGTAGATCCAGATGAGCCCGCTCATAATGAGCCGGCTCTTCAGGATCTGCACCGTTTGTAGATAGCTTATGAAATATAGCTTATGAAATATAGCTTCTGAAAATGATTAATTTTGTGCCATTGGGTACAGCATGTAACTCGTCATCTGTAGCCGATTTCATCAAAATTGCAAAGTATACTTTAATAGTGTACTTTAAGGGAGTAATCATTTATTTTTCCCAATATGCATTATGTCATATAGAACTAACAACTGCATATATTTGATGTCAGATTAGAAGTATGCAGAATTATTATATGGAATTTATTACATTATCACAGCCAAAATGGCTGTGATAATGTAATAAATTCAGTATAATAAAAATTAATAAATTTATCCTTAAATTGAAAATTTATCCCTCAAAGTATACTTTGCTAGATAAGTATACGTTGCAATGTTGATGAAATAGACTACTGGTTTTTCATCAGTGAACATTCTATGATCTATGTCCACATTTCAAATATCAGAGCGATAATGGCAATATAAACGTGCAATATATTGTTGTCTCGCCCGTGAAAGCGGAAAGCGAGACATAGGTTTTGCTTTTCCGGAGTTGGCGGTGGCGGCGGCGGCGGCGGCGGCGGCGGCGGCGGCGGCGGCGGCGGCGGCGGCGGCGGCGGCGGCGTCGGCGTCAGCGGCGGCGTCGTCATTCATTGTTAAGTTTTTGTGTTACGGTCATTACTTCAACACCTTATCAGCTACAGTAATCAAACTTTATACATACCTTTACTATGATATGTAGATGAATATAGGACTATTCTCGGGGCCCCAAGGTCAAGGCCCCAGGGTCAAGGTGAAGACGGAAGAAGGCGAGACATTTGATTCCGCGGAATTCTTGTTGTATATAGGGTTATGTTTTGTTGTCTATATTGCAAGTGATATGAATACATTGCAGTTTTATTGTCGAGTTCGCTTGCGGAAAGCGAGACATAGTGATCACAATGACGTCCAGGTGTTCGTACGTCCGTCCGTCCGAAATCTGCGTTAAAGTTTTTCACAATACCATCAAATGCCTCGGCGGGCTCGACATGCGGGCCACGGCCATCTGGTGTATATATGTGATGGATGTACAGTCTCTTATTGCACTGAAAAGGTATAGTGGCATTTGAATTTATTATTAGATATTATATGAACCGTTACTTGAATTATGATGGTTAACCCTTAGACCGCTACACACAACAATTTTCGTCTGCTGTTGCATTTATATCTTGCCTTATTTCTCAATAATAATAATGTTGTAAGCTATTCTAAAGTGCTGTCAAACCATGTTTTTAATGATAAAAATGGAGAATAGAAAACAGCAGACGACAAAATGGGTTGGAGAGGTTTCCCTCATTTCCGCCACACGTGACTTTGGTGTGGTATGGACCTGGCACCAGTAGCCTATTTCACCAAAATTGCAAAGTATACTTCTTTGGCTAAGTACACTTTGAGGGAGAAATTTTCTATTTACGGATACATTTATTAATTTTTAGCCAGGTTTTTTGAAAAAAAATCCAGGCTATTGGATTGGCGAAAGCCGGGCGGGCGGGCGGGCGGGCGGTGGGCGGCGGGAGTGGGCGGGCGGCGGGCGGCGGGCGGCGTCCACAATCAATGTTAAGTTTTCGTGTTTGAGTCCATTTCTTTGTTACTGTACCACCTAGGACCACCAAACTTTCACAGCTTTCAATGTTTCCATTTTCAATGTTAAGTTTTCGTGTTTTCAATGTTAAGTTTTCGTGTTTAAGTCCATTTCTTTGGTACTGTACCACCTAGGACCACCAAACTTTCACAGCTTCATAATCAAGGGGTGCCCACCACATATCACTATCCAACATGTTACTTTTTTTTTAACTTGACCAATTTTTTCCGCGCAGTCCACTTAGCCATTTTCAATGTTAAGTTTTCGCGTTTACAATGTTAAGTTTTCGTGTTTAAGTCCATTTCTTTGGTACTGTACCACCTAGGACCACCAAACTTTCACAGCTTCATAACCAAGGGGTGCCTACCACATACAACTATCCAACATGTGACCATTTTTTTTACCTTCACCTATTATTTCTACGTAATTGACGTTTTCAACGTTAACTTTTTAACGTACGTCTGGTTAAATGTTTTGGTTAAAACTTTTTTGTTATACTATATCTCTGCAACTGCTTCGCCCATTACCTTGAAACTTCACATGGGTGTTTATCATCGTCCATATTTTCATTCTAACCCCAACCGTGCGGCCCCTGTGCGCAATGTCAAGGTCAAATTACTTTGAATTTATTTGTTAAAGTTTTTTCGTGTACTATATCTCTGCAACTGCTTCACCCATTACCTTGATACTTCACATGGGTGTTTATCATCATTGTCGCACCCGCTTGCGGAAAGCGCGATATCGTCCGCATTTTGGCATACGTCCGTCCGTCCGTACGTCCGTGTGTCCAGTTAAAGTTTTTTCGTTAAAGTTTTTCCATCTACTATATCTATTTTTTTAGTGTCCATGCCTCGCCCCAAGGCGCGACATGCAGGCCACGGCCATCTAGTCTACAAAAAGTGGGTATAATTATGTTATCCAAGTGTCCATGCTTGGAAAAAACCTGGCCTTCGTGGCTTTGCCTCGTTTCTTGTTATTATACTGAATTTATTACATCGGCTGTGATGATGTAATAAATTCAATATAATAATTTTGCATACTTTTAATCATCAAATCTATGCAGTCGTTAGTTCTATTTTTATAAAAAACATGACCAGACATTATTGTCAATAAATTGCATAAAAATTAACCCATTTTATCTGGGATATTGATTCACAGACAGCCAAAATTTCACAATTTGTATGCCCCACCACGATAGTGGAGGTGGCATTTAGTGTTACCCTTGTCCGTCCTTCCCGTCCGTCTGTCCGTCACCAAGCTTATAAGTCGTACATTTTTTAAACCGTACTAGCTACACACCTGAAACTTGGTATGTAGCTGCCTTATGATGGTTAGGTATGCAAAGTTTATTTTTATTTTTGGTTTGACCCCCGGATCATGGATTATCTCCACCCTTTTTGCTTCGAATTTGGCAATTTTGCCTTGTAACTCGTAAAACTTTTAAACCCTAATAGCTACACCCCTGAAACTTTGTATGTAGCTTCCTTATGATGAGTAGATGCGCAAAGTTTATTTAGATTTTTTATTTGACCCCGGGTCATGTATAATTTCCCTTTTTAGACTTAGAATTTGGCAATTTTGTCTTGTAACTGGTAAAACTGTTAAACCGTAATAGCTACAGACCTGAAACTTGGTATATTGCTTGCTTATGATGAGTAGATTTGCAAAGTTTATCTTGCTTTTTTATTCAACCCCCGGGTCATGGATTATCTCCCCTTTTGGTCTTGAAATTTTGCCTCGTTTATTATCAAAGCGGTATGTGGGCATCTGTGTTCTATGAACACATTTTCTAGTTTCTATTTTCTTTATTTTTGCACTATATGATGTGACAACTCATTTGAACTGTCTCGGCAAGGTCGTTAAAATGAGTGTTGACAACATATACTTCTGTTAAAAAATAAGCTAAATGTTTAGAAAGTTTGGTCGGCAAAATGGTAAAATGGTATTTGGCATAAAATGGTTTAAGTACAGGTATTCAGGATTTCCAGAGTATATTATAGGAATGAATGGCCTTTTTGTGGAATTTATCGGGGTATAAACTTGGAAAAGTCGCGGGAATACTGGACAAAGGCCGGAAGGCCTCGTCCAGTATTCCTGCGACTTTTCCAAGTTTATATCCCCGATAAAGTCCACAAAAAGGCCATTCATTCCTTATAATTCCAGCATTTGAAATAAATTCATCAAGAAAATGTGTTTATTTTCCGTTTTCATAAGAATTATTTTAACTGCGCCTGACGGTTACGGAAAGTAGTTTGGCATAGGAGTTTACTGGGATATAAATTTTGGACAGAGACTTACTATGGACCAATCAAATGTTAGGGAATTGTGTAAATATTTTTGTGCTGGAATTATATTGTTTTTGTTTTAATATATTATACTTCAAATACGGTGAGATATTTGTTGAACAAACTGGTATAGAATGTTTATCAGTGACTTTCAATAAAAAAGTTTACATGCACATGTGAATTCAATGTTATTTCTTTTTTATGTGTCCAAATTGGTAAGAAAGTATTTTTAGCTCATCTGAGCGAAGCTCATGTGAGCTGTTGTTACCGCAATGTGTCCGTCGTCCGTCGTCGTCCGTGAACATTTTCAAACGTCTTCTCCTCGGTAACCATTGGGCCTATAGTCACCAAACTTCGTGGTCATGGTCCTTAGGTAGAGGGATTACAATTTTTTTTAGATGACGTCATTACATAATCCAAGATGGCCGACGTCTAAAAATAGCACAAATTCTTCAAAAATCTTCTTCTCAAGAACCGCCAGCTGGATTTCAGTGCCTGCTCCGTGGGTCGATCGATGGGAAGGCGGACACGCCCGAACTGTGGTCGCCGAAGGATGAGACTTACGCGATGATGAAGGAGGGGTTGGTCGGTGGCCCGTCCAAAGTGTTCTCCAGATACGCAGAGGCTGGCAGGTCGACGATCAGGGGCCAGGTAGGGAGTTGGGAGGAGAAGATGTGCAAGGCCGTGCTGGGGTACGACGCCAATGCGCTGTACCTGTCTATCCTGTCGAAAGACATGCCGTGCAGGTGGAGAAGATATGGACGTGGGACGACCCGGAAAGACAGTCGTATATAGACCGTTTCGTGAGGAGAGTCGGGCACGACGAGTGGTTCGGATTTGCGGAGTTGGATATAGAGGTCCCAGAAACGTTGCGAGACAAGTTCTCTGAAATGTCGCCGCTGTTCGTCAATCGAGAAGTCGGCGAGACCGAGGTTCCTCAGCACATGAAGGACTACCTGACCAAGACCGGGAGGAAAAGGGTCGAAGGACAGAGAAAGCTTGTGGGGGCACTGTCCGCCGAGAAGATGATAATATACTCCCCGATGCTAAAGTGGTATATGGAGCACGGTCTGGTCGTCAAGGCGGTGCGGTGCATAGGACTACACGCCCAGCAAACCGTTCCAATGGTTTGTGGAAGAGGTCACCGTCGCCAGACGGACGGGGGACGTAGACAAGAGCAAGGCGGTGTTGGCGGAGATATTCAAACTGGTTGGTAACGGTATTGTGGCAAGCTGATAGAGGCTCGAGAGAGACACATGAACACCACTTATACGAAGGATGAGAAGACTGCCGACCAGGCACTGAGGTCGGCGTGGTTCGAATACCTGGATTGGGGAGGCTTACGAGATATCGAGCAGGAAGACTCGAGTGGTGATCAACAGAGTGTTTCGTTGTGGCATAGCGGTCTACCAGTTGGCCAAGCTCCGGATGCTGGAGTTCTACTACGACTTCTTGGACAATTACATGGATCGCGGAGATTTCGAACTTATACAGATGTACACTGATAGCATGTACTTCGCTGGCGAAGGTGGTGAGAAAGAAGATGAAGAGAAAGTTCAACAAGGAGAAGGTCGAGTGGTTGGCGTGGGACGCGTGGAGCAACAGAACTCTAGGACTGTTCAAGCTGGAATTCGAGGGAGATAGAGCCATCGCGCTGTGCAGCAAGTGTTACTACGTGATCGGTGACGAATAAACTAAACACTCGGCCAAGGGGATGTCGCGGAGATCTAACAATTTGACTTGGGGGAGGTACAAGAGCGCTCTCGAAGGGGGTAGGGACATGGCGGAGAACAGGGGATTCCGGATGGTTAACGGTGTGATGAAGACGTACAATCAGAAGTTGGGGTTATCGGAGCACTACGACAAGAGGAGAGTGATGGAAGACAGGGTACACACCGAGCCTATAGGATAGGTAAAAAAAAAAAAAGGAAAATACTAAAGACTCTGACGGTCAGGGCGTAGCTGGGTGTCAGAAGGCACCGCAAGAAGTTCTTCGCGAACAAACCCGCGCGATGGACCATCAACCAAATAGTAGAGCACGGGCTCATCGGGTTTGGTAATAGTTAGATCTAGATGATAAACATTGAGAGACCACACGGGATCAGTCGCGCGGCGGCGGCCACCTTCGAGCTCTCCCGGTTGATAGAGGTATCGGACGTCAACATCCGAGGGAAGTCGTTTCTCCGCTAAGCCAACGGGTCGCCCGTGCGAGACGGCGGAGGGCTTGTGCGCCACCTTTTTAGACTTCATGGCATCTACGGCCTTCTTGTCACCTCGCCGTTCAGTGCAGAGACCACGGCGGGCAGTCTGGTCACCCACTCGGTCGATCGCGTATGAGGGTCTACAAGCTCTTTGGCATATTGGTGCACGAACAGTCTCTCAGCCAGGGTTCGATTGAACCTCTCCACGATCCCCTGGTCCCGGTGGATGTTGACACGGCCGCGTCTGATAGAAACGTCGTGTTTAGCCAATAGATGAATGACCGCGCCCATGAACTCGCGGCCGGGATCGACCTGGAGAAGATTCGGCCAATTGAGAGGACTCCTCTTATATATTCGGGAAAGAGCCTCGGCCACCTACTTAGACACTTTCGTGGCCAGCGGCTCAGCCCCCTTATAGCGACTCGCTACATCAACGACTGTCAGTGCGTACTTGTACGTTTTGCGACCGACGCGATCGTGAGGGAGAAACAGGAGATCTGCTTGGTGGACTTCGTTCGGCACCGGCACGTCGAAATTCGGCCGCGGAATATTGTGAGGTGCGGGTAAATAGATGTGCCAGATGGCATGCTTTTTGAGCCATTCCTTGGCAGCGTTTTCGGAAACCTTGGTCGCCGCGGCGATGTTCTTGATGGCCGCGAGTCCCTTCCAGTAGCCGCGGGGGCTGTTGTATGTGTTCGCTAGCTCGCGCTAGGCGAACCGATAGTTTGGTATCAAGCTTGCACGTGTCCATCGTATGCGAGGTATTCTAGTAGGTCGAGCAGTCTCTAACATGCCCTCGCCAGATCGTCCGGTAACTACGTCGTCGCTACTAAACATTTGTTAGAAGTTTCGCTGCAGCTGCCGGTTAAGTTCTGAAGGAACTCGGGGGAATCTAACTCCGAGGAATCTAACTCGGAGGAATCTAACATCCGCTTTGCGAAAAGGGTGGCCGCTTTTTCGTCCTCGCGCCACGTCTCGAGAGAATTTTGGGCCAGACGAATCAGACCCTTTGCGCCAGCTAAACGGTGTTTAAGGGCCGTGTAGCCTACATCGATCAGAGCAAAAGAAAGCTCGTCAACTAACATCGTTCTATATATATATATATATATATATTATTTAAACAATTTTTTTAAAATAATTATTGCTTTTGCTTATTGTTTTTGCTTATTGCTTTTCCAATATAGTAGCTGACGAGACCCGTCGCAACCATCCCCACGACGATGAACACGATCTCGCGGTCCTTTTGGGCCTCTGACGGTACATAGAAATCTGAAAGTTGGGGCTCGGGTTCCAGCGCAGCGAGACTTCTCTGCGGATATACCAGCGCGTACTTGCGGTTGGCTTCTTTAACGTTCTGGAAAGTTTGCGCGGCGTGACTCTCGCGGCGAAGCTCTTCGTTGACCCAGTCCAGATGGGCGGTTCGTTTTTTCGACCATGCTGCGTCTGCGCTCTTGACTTGTTCTGCAGCTAAATCGTGACGCTTGCGCTCCTGATCATTGGGAGCGGGCCCTCCGAAGGCCATCTTTGATAGTCCAGCAAACCCGACCACCACCAACAACCCACGGGATGATCCAGGTAGGAGCTACAGCAATCGGGGATTGCACTTCCAATTGCACAGGTGTGGTTGTAGCTGTCTTCGGATGTTTTGCTGTCTCGGTCCCCAACTCCAATTTCGATTGGGGCTCCCTTTCCAATTTGTGATTTGGGGGAGCAATCCCCGATTGCAACGACTGTTTGGCCCCTCGAAGCCCGCCCAGCTGCCTGTCTTTTTGGGTTTTTATGTCGTGCAACCCTCAACGCCGTTTGAGGATCAATCGGAGTTGGAAGTGCTGCAATCGGGTTCAACAGTGTTGAGGGTTGTTCCGTCACTCTCGCAGGTGCGTCTCGTGTCATCATTTTCTGAGCTTATAGTTCGTGGGCATATATGTCAAAATTGACAGTGCTTAGCCGTGGTCAACGTGGTTGTCAGCGGAGCTAAGTACATTCCAAACTTGTGATAAATTGAGCAGCAGGCTGTTCTACGAGTGTGTCCTACAAAAGGGTCAGTCTCTAGATCGCCAATCAACCCCGCGGTGTCAGATATTGGAATAATTGCACTGACAGCGGTAGCGTACAAATGAATAGCCGCCGATCCAAGAGTTTTCGTCATCTCTGCACTCGTCATCTCTGCACCTAACCTAGATTCGTATCGCGCATACATTTTATCAATCTCCGCATCAGACATCTTATCCACCTGACAAACTGAGAGACGCCTACCGAGATAATGCTCCGATTGTCCCCCAGCAACCAGCGCAGCTAGCCGCTCGCGTCGCGCCGCGTTTTAATTTTCTTTCATCCCACTGCCGCTCCTGAGCTGGTGCGGTTGGGCAGATACCGTATCGGTAGTCGTGCCAACAGGTGTTCCTACAGTTTCAGTCGTGTCGGCAGTCGTACCGACAGTCGGCACGAGTGTTTCTTCCATTAGCTGATCGAGAAGTTCGTCGCAGTTCATTATTTTATTTATTCCAACAGTTTTGGGTGTACTATTCTGACAAGCCTCATAAGTTTAACATATTGCCAAGTGCACCACCCGATACGTATGATCACCGTTATGCTCGCAACAACGCAATACTTGCTGAACAATTATTAAGCGGAGCAACACATTGATTCCCACATTGTTCAACATTTGTTCAGCATTGTTAAGCAATTGCTAAGCATTTGTTCAGCATTGTTGAGCATTATTCAGCATTGCTCAGCATTGCTCAGCATTGCTCAGCATTGTTCAGCATTGTTAATCATTTGCTCAGCATTTGTTAAGTATTTGTTAAGCATTGCTCAGCATTGTTAAGCATTGCTCAGCATTTACTAACGAACGTTAAGCAATTGCTCAGTAATTAATTGATGACTTTGTAAGCAGTTGGTTGATCAGTGTTCAGCAGAAGCTTGGCAAGCTTAGTTTCCGAAAGCATCTGTCGAACCTCTATGCGCTCCTCGCGCGTTGGAATAACGTCGTTCTCTCTAAGACCGTCATCGAATGAGTCTCTATCCTTACAGTGAAAGAGGACGACCCATTTCGTTTTACTCGCGCAGATATTTGAGGACGGCGTTGTACTTCTGAGTTGAGATCCATACACTTTGCCCCGCATGGCGGCCAGAAAACGCGAGCTCTGAGAGCATGTCCTTCTTTTTAGTCATCGCCGCTTTGGCTGAGCAGTCGTCAATCACGTAGAGGGTGGCCTCGCCCTGTAATCGGTGGTATAACCCACGCAACCAATCGTGAAGTCTGTCACCCGGGTCAACAACGTATACCTCGGGATCAGTCCATATCCACGGGCGTCGCTGATAAATATCGTTGGTCTCACAGTGGGACACAGGATCACAATGTGACGAAAGGCATTGCGGTAGGACCCCTCGAGCAAGTCGAGGATGAAAACCGTTTTTCCGCATCCTGTCTGCCCACATATTATGGCAGAGTGGGCATCACAAACTTTATTTAAATCTTTAGAATGATTTTTTATTAAATCAGTAGAGTGCTGAGACGTGTCGACCATCTTCGATGTTGAGTTGTGCGTCTGTGATTATATATAGATACACGTTCAATGCGCCAGCTCCATCCGCCTCTTTGGTTATCTGGATCGTCACACCCTCGCAAGCGTTCTCAACTTGGCGCCCACTACCGTGCATTTGGTCGTCGTCGCTGACTCGCATGTCTAGCCATAACACGTATTTGGTTATCTGCCTTGTTACCAGCCCCGATTCTAAGTCTGGTTACGTTCCTATTTCGGCTGGTGTCAATACCCTGATAGCCCGCGTTTTCGCGCTCTTGCGCCGTCTTCCACAGGTACTGATAACAATGGTAGACGTCGCTGTCTTCGATCGACATCACCTCATTACCAAAAATATTTATCGTGGCGCGACCCAGGTTCTGAACGACGGTTCGGTGCGCGTCTGTTGACGTCAGCGAAACAGTGAAAGCGAGGCGAACTGTCCCCGGCACAATGACGTCGTTAGCTCCGAGGTTGGGGGAGCGGGCTAAGAGCTGCTGGTTCTGGTCGATCTTTGATGGGTTGTTTGTAATAACGACGCTCTGTCTCACGCCTTTCTCCCCGAGGGGCTCCCGCAGTCTGCGGGATGGATTGAATTTGCGACCGTATTGACTCGAAGACATATATTCAGTGTAACTAAATACCTCTATTAAACCCGTATGGGTTTGTCTTTAATACATCGTTAAAGACGGCTGATTACGATATTGGCATGGACGAATTCGGCAGAGACGATGCCCTCAATGACAATGACCTCGATGATGATGATAACTTCGAGGATTCCATCACGACCTTCGACGAAACACCCGTCATAGAGACTCTAGTTCCAATTCGTGAATTGGGGGAAATAGGTGGCGCTACCAACACCATTAGTCAAAGTCGGGAATTACTCGAGGGAGCTGTAGACGACTACTACAACAGTTTGGCAGAAAAAGGTATGGTCCCATCAGTCGGATGCGACTACTCCAAGTTCGAATTGGATCTGAAGGGTAGGTTGCAACTAAAAGCATCAAATATCCCAATCGTCAACATGAAGACCGGAAAACCCCTAGCGCTGAGCACCATTGCCGGAAAAACCCGGGGCGGTGGCCAAATCATAAAGAGCGAACTAGGATACCCAGATTGGAGGCGTGGTAAAACAATTATGCTGGCCCGCGCTGTAGAGGCCCTACAGTCTACCGACGAAACGATGGTGAAGACAGCCGCTGCGATAGAAACTGTCGAGCTCAGCGAGGTCCCTCGTGTAGCCACCGACGCTATTCGCATAATGGAGACCACGTTCAGCGAAAACGAAATACTCAACCTCGACCAAGGGTCGAACGGTGATCCACCGTTACCTCTTCCCGAACTCCGGGGACTCGATAAGGCTCTGCTAACTGTCCGGGGTGAACTGGTCCATAACCTCTCCAAACTCACGGCGCTGCATGAACATATCGCGCTAGAAGAAAGAAAACTGGAGTAAGCCCGTGGCGATAGAGAATCTACTGAGCGGATCACCGAAAGACTGCGGTCGTTGCGGGATGAAAGAGAAGCTCGCTTGGAGGCTGCATCGGCTAACCGTGAGGCTCTCCGCACCCAAATAAGTCGGGTCCGCGAAACAATCTCGAGGGTCCTGCACGAGGAGACGACACTCGGTGAGCGTATTCGCACTCTGTTCAGAGAGCAGGGCGTCACGATAGTAAGCATTCTCGCGGCTGTCGGCATGACTATATCAACCATAGGTCTAGCTTTCACTGGTGGTGCGGTGGCTGCACCTGCGCCAGCACCCGCGCCAGCACCCGCGCCATCCGGTGGAGCCAAGGAGTGGGTAAAAAAACATATAAAAGCCCTCGCCAGTCTCCCGGCTAAATTAGCCGGAAAGGCAGCTGCCGCGCTGCCTGGGCTGATCTGGGGTCTCGTCTCATACTTGTTATCTATATTATCAAAAACAGCCGGATGGCTCGCCGAGAATGCTTGGCCTCTAATCGTGGCGTTCGCTGGTCTACTATTCTCCGCCTGAGAGTTCCTAAAACCAAAGCGCAAATAGTTCAATCGCCATGAAGGTGACGACGAGCCCTAATTTCTCCTCTGAGTGGGTTGTAACACTAGTTCCCGCTCCTGAGCTGGAACTGGTGGAACTTGATGAGACACTAGTTCATTTGGAACTGGGGGAACTTGATGGTGCATCCAATTCTTCCAATCGCGATTGGATTGGGGGTACTGGGGTGGGTTCTTGTGGTTTTATGAAATCGGTTCCACTTCCAACCTCAACACTGTTGAACCTGAGCATGTTGGGCGTGCGCTTGATGATATCCGCGTTCACGTTCCCGTTGTGGCCAATTTTTTGATTGATGGTGACGATTACGATCTGATTATTGTAACCGTCAACTGGGTCGTCTCGTAGTATCATATTGCTCGGCGCCATATAAAGACCTATTCCAAATACATAGTCTACTGGGGTGCTGGCATTCTGCAAAACGTCTTGATAATTCTGGATCGCCTTCTCCATGTCCACCTTAGCTGAGATGGCGTCCTCTACAAGTGACAATAATTGTTTTTACGCGTCAAACGCCGTTCCCGTGCCCAGTATAGAACTGCAAGTTTGCTTCTGTGCGCCGAGGATGGCCCAGACGTATGTGCGAATGGAGTCGTTGAGGCGGGTAACACCGGCCTGCGTAAACCATAGACCGTCGTCCAATATAAAGGTTTCTATACCCTTCTGCATGTTTCTGTCTTGTAAATTATACTGTACGTGAGCCTTTGATGGTGATAACCATGCACAGTATTTGGAATCACACGTGTGCCCTCTAGCCATCAGCCCCGAATGTCATGATTAAAATTGCTTTCCGTCCAATTTACCGTGTTTCTGAATGGTGGTGGTGGTGTGTAACTCGGAGTATGACCCCCGACCGCCAACCCTGTAAAAGCAGGTTTCGTTCTGGCATAGTATGTCCCGTGCTCTAAACCCCTAAGATGAACGGTGCCCAGGCTGTTGCTGTTCGGGTATACTTTCTGTCTCCAATCAGAATTTTTTGAAACGTTAAATTCGTCACATATCCGTTCGAACGCCTTACGGTTGTATGTGTTGGAAATGGGATTCCAGCCGTCGTCTTGAGGTAGTGGAGTACCTAGTTCTTTGATAATCCTCCTAATAGTATAATACACATGAACGTTGTAGACGCTACTGCTCAGCATGCTGTTCCTGTATTGTATGTGGTCTCTGAAAGAGACACCACACCCCGGTTGTGGCACACCACACGGCAAAATCTAGTTGGTTCTGACAGAACTGCATAGGGTTGTTGTTCCAGTTTGTTATGAAATCCTGTGTAATGGTTTTAGGAAGTCTGTACTTTTCAAACATGTTAGGGAAATTGGTGTTGATACCCATGCCCAAACTGGCTCTTATTTTGGGGTGCACAAGCCCACCAATGGTGTTCTTTGGAGTGTATACACCTCCGACCAGGTACTTTGCATTATAATTAAAGCTAAATGCTTTGGTATCCATTGAAAGGTATTATTATGTTTGCTACTATCACTAATGTTCAAAAAGAGAGTTGTGAACTTAAACAGTCAATCGACAACTGCCGGGTATGCCTCAGATCAATCACCTTCACGGTTGGGTGGGGGAGAATGTGGGGAAGAGCGAAGTGTTTGGCTATGAGAAGGATGGAAGCTCAGTAGGTGTAAAGGTGCCTCCCGGACTGTGGAGTTTTAGACAGCTCAAAGATTTTGTCACCTCAGAGCTTGACGGTAAAGCCAACCTCACAGTATCGAAAGCTACCGGGCTCGCAACAATGACCATCGGCCCAGACAGCCGGGTAAGGATCTCCCCGACGTTGGGTATTCGACTCGGTTTTAGAGAGACATACTCCGCGAATAAAGGATTGTTTGATCCGAGCGAGCACATCGGTGATAACCCGGTGGACTTCACCTTCACGAAATATCTCAGGGTGCACCTGGATCGGATAAACACATCGTACAGCATGGTAGACGAATCCCCCAGCACATTACTGAAAACCATGCAAGCCAGTGATTTTGAGTATATACGGACCAGGTAGTTCTTCCAATTCCAATCGCGATTGGGTGACAGATATAAATTCAAAGAATCAGAGTAACAATGATGTTCCAGACGGATCCACACAGGTGATTTTTTAACTACCGAGGAAACCGTAGCACTGATCAATAAAACTATGTTTTTGAGCGCAAACGCTCTTCAGATGAGCATATCTCGCTATAGAACAGACATCCTGACGGCTACTGCACAATTTCGCGAAGAGGTAAATACAGGACTTAAGGATCTCGGAGGAAAAATAATCCAAGTTGGGGAAGAGGCCCATACAGAGTGTATGGAATTTCCGATAAACTGAAACGTGTTTGTAGAGCCGCGAACAAAGCACTTGAGGAGACCTCTGAAAAGGTTCGTGTTGAGGCCCATACCGCTATCGCGAAGCTTGCCACATTGTTGGACACATCTGTAGAGCAGTTTAAGTTATTGCAAACACAAACATGTGTCATGACAGTTTGGGCTGAGAAGCGGGGCCCATTGCATGAGGGGCTCTATGAATATTCGTTCGGTGCCAAAGCGAGCAATAACTATGGGGGATACGCCATGACAGCTCCAGGTACACTTCTCCGAATGGCTGTCTGCTCGATTAATTATAATGGTAAGTCTGTGGGCGTGGTTGCCGTGAATCTCGTACTGGATGGGGAAGAACGGGCGATTTGAGTCAATAGACTCGCTGGATATAGTTCCGCGGTGGTTTTGTTCGCCGGTGACGATCCAATTAGACTTTCCGAAGGTAGTGTTATTAACTTTGTTACGAAAATCGCTGACCCAGCGAGTTCTTCCACTATTGTGACATTGTTAATTGAACTTGATTTATGACGAGTGAACATTTAATTGCACATGTGCGCTGCATTGTTATCTACAGTCGTGACAATTCCTATTGCCGCGGGTTTGAGTGGTGTAGCCGCTGGGGAAGGACTGCTGTGTATGGCGTTTAGGGTAGTGGGGAGAAAATTGGAAAATAAAAGTAGAAAGCACGACAGAATATCGGTTCTCGCAAGGTCTAAGAAAAATAGCATCGACGTTATCGTTTCCAAAGCGTTGGTCGATAACAATATATCGGATGCTGAATTTGAGTCGGTGGTGGACGAGATTTCTCGATATGAGGATTTAAAAAATACTATTAGAACTAAGGCGCACGCCACCCTTCCCAAGATTGAGAATACTGATTGGGATAAATTTAGGTTAAAACTGGGAGATAAAGTGGGGGGGGGGGAAAGTTACAACAGCACCTCCAACACCAATACCATACAATTTCAACAGTGTTGATGGATTGGGGTTTGACAATTGGAGGGAATTGTGATATTTTACAATTTTCTTAAAATTAATTATAAAATTTATAAGTATTTGATGAAATGTTGCTGAATTTTATTAAATAATAAGTAATACGCAGCAAATAATCAGTAATTTTATTAAATTATGCATTAAACTATTCAAATAATCCAATTAATCCAATAATATTGGTGGTTGAATAATTATGAATACATATTGAACATTAATAACACGCTTGCCAAAAAAAGAGAAAAGTTTTAGGTCCAGCCGAGGCTCGAACTCACAACCCACGTCTTCATAGATTGGCGCCTTAGCCCACACGACCACGAAGGCTGTTATGAAATATAAACACAACCTAGTGTTGTGCAATAATCGATAAGGTGAAATACACCCTAATAGAGATACAAATCCCTATGATATACTCAGTATATGTATTCACACAATGGTTCTAGTTAATTGTGCGTGGTTGAAGACAGGTAGTCACGAGAGGTGTTATCGTACCGGTATTTACGAGTATTGCTAACATCACCGTGCATGGATGCAAAGAGGTTCCGTTTTGCCTCGCCCATGTCGGCGTTGTGGGGTAGGGACCAAAGCCGAGTCACTGCTATGTCCACCATGCGGTGGCACTCAGGCTACTCATCGAATGGTTAACAAGGGATTACGTGCTCGCAAGTATTATCGTTTAGTAATAATTCAAATCAGAAAGTCATTTATAAAGATAGAACCGATCTGATGTGTAGTTTGTTTCCTCAAACGCGTCACAACACCAAGCAGACGACAATGTTCCAATTACACGGGTTATGAACATGTGTGTATTTATAGCCGAGGTAAACAGACGGTACATACACGGTTATTTATAGCCGAGTGTATTTCTCCTTATCGAGGTTACACAGACGGTATGTATACGGGTTATTTATAGCCGAGTGTAGTTTACACGATATCTTCCGGGATGGTTCGTTATTTTATTTTTAATAATTTAAAACTGAACACCCCCTATTATTACATAGAAAACATAACCTAATATAAGAAAACAAATAAAAAAACATACTTAACTGCCCCAACAAAGTTAGGTTTATGTACGAGAAATAAACACATTTAAAGTGCTGGGACGCCAGCAATAATAGTCTCAGCGTTGAGATCGGTTTCGCCACATGTATTTCACTCTGGCTGCTCTACACATTATAGCGGATGAAGGTAATGAGGAGGAGGGGTCCAATGATGGGTTGTAATGGATGTGAGCGTAACACATCGCTAAACCTAAAAAAGAGAAGAGAAGAGATTTAAAGCGAAGGCTTAGCGATGTGGGCCCAGAAGGGTTTTGTTGGCGCGAGTTCGAATCTCGGCTAGACCTAAAACCTTTTTTCTTTTTTTCCTGTGGGAGTCGCCGCGCATAGTGGGTGGCTTCCATAGAAACTTGTATCATTTTACTCCTCATATACTATTATTTCTGTCAGCCAATCAAAACTAGACATTGAGAAACATGCGTCCAAAGAAAACCATACATTGAGCCTAAAACCTGGTTTAACGTCAATCCGTGGTTTAAGCTATCAGAAACTCTATTTTGAGTGTCTAAACGGTGGTTTCTTCCGCCAAGTGCACAATAATGGCCCAACACCAGGGTTTAAGAAAACTACCATTTGGGATCAAACTAGGGTTCAAGATTTTTATTTCATTACGATGTCAAACGGCAATTTCTGGCCAAATGCGCAATAACTGCTCAAACTGGGGTTCGAGAGCCTAAACCATGGTTTAGACTCTAAAACGGGAATTTAGTGAATTGATGTACATTTGGCGAGCCTAAGCTAGGGTTTGGGCAGTCGAAACTGGGGTTTGAGCTCAAACGGTGGTTACAGCTATCAGAAACCCTAGTTTGAGAGACTCAGTAAACGGTGGTTTTTGCCGCCAAGTGCACAATAATTGCCCAAACCAGGGTTTAAGACCACGATCACGATCACGATCGCCAGTATGTATCGTAAACTATGGTTTGGGTCCAAACTAGGGTTTAGGCTTTTTATTGGCTTACGATCTCAAACGGCAGTTTCTGGCCAAATGCACAATAATTGCTCAAACTGGGGTTTGAGAGCATAAACCATGGTTTAGACTCTCAAACTGGGGTTTAGTGAATTATTGTGCATTTGGCGCGCCCAAACTAGGGTGTGAGGAGCCTAAACTAGGGTTTAAGCTCCAAACCATGGTTTAGGGAATTATTGTGCATTTGGCTTGACATACTTGTGGAGCTTAGCGACCGCGTAGCCCTATATCAGGCGGACGAGAACCAATTTAGCGTCTTATATCAACAACTGAAACTATCACTGAGAAATAAACGCATTAGACCCAGATCAAGCTGTAACACCGATGCGCGCAGTCTGATATGGGACTGTTGGGAAACAGGTACCATTTTTCGTCATGGCTCATCATTATTATTTCTTCATGTTAAATCCACGTATACATACATCATGTAATCATTGCAACATGTATTGTATATTTATGTATGTATATGCACTTCTTAAGAGGGCCTCTGGGAAGATTGGTTCCGACCAACCGAGTCACCCTCTATAAAAATCAAAGGACTGAAAGTCCTGAAATCCTTCGCAGTTTGTGCTTGTGGAGGACACATATACTAATAATTCATTTGTTGGAAAGTACATTGTAGTTTTAAGAATTGGCACCAGGAGGGATGCGGAACTTTGCGGAATAGATGTATTGCGGCTTGTCAGTAGTTGAGACAGCAACTTTTCAAATGGTCAGCTACATACAAGTTTCACTTTGCTCAATAATTTCCCGACTATATATACTCACAGGATATATTTCTTTGTCATATGTTATTATACACTAGTTCTGAAATATATATGCATTGCCATAGTAACCATGGTATCCAATATTGGAAAACACAAAAATAGTATTTGTTGAAAAGGTGTTTACTTTTTGAAAATCAATGCAATACACCCGAGTACTGTTACCATCTTGCAATACATTTAACATGTGAACGTTTAATAATATTGGTTGTCATGGCAACCATTTGAATATTTCACACAATAAATCATATATACTCCATTTAAAATAAATATATTCGTCGAATCAGTATACATTATCAATGCTGCAAAAACAATATTTATCTTGACAAACATGATTGTTCAAAGTCATTTCACCTTGACATTGGACATGAAGGCCACATGGGTGTGGTACATGTATGGAATGAAAATATGTATGATGCTAATGAAGTATATGAAGTTTGAAGTCAATCTGACTTACGGTTGCAGAAAACTGTAAGGCAAATCGTACGGATGCAAATGTTAAAGTAATTTGACATTGACCTTGAAAATGAAGGCCGCATGAGTGTGGTATGGAATGAAAATATGGTTGATAAGGAAGTATATGAAGTTTGAGGTCCATCCTACTTTCCGCCACAGAGATAATGGGTACCCAAACTCTTTAACGTGGACGGAAGGAATTACGAAAACTATATACCCCTCGACATACTTTGTATGCCGGGGTAGGTGGGGGTATATCTATTGTTTTGTATACACAGTTTAAACTTTATATATTTTACAACAATTAGAAACAAGAGCGAGCAGTCATGCATGGAACACGACAGGTGACATATGTCATCAGTCCCTTTCTTCCTATCACAGTTATAGCTCAGGAACTAGACTGGTGACATATGTCATCAGTCCATTTTCTCCTGACACAGTCTCATAATACAAATTCTCTAGAGATACTTATTATCCTTATTCAAACTCAAGACAACGTTTCCTTTGTGAAGTGTATCGTACTGTATATGCTGTGTAACGTCAAGTCGCAAGACTGTCGGCAGCGTATGCGCTAACACAAACGACGTGTAATTATCAAAAACATTATTGCACCTCTTTGGAAAGTTTGGATTTCCGCGCGAACAGTTTTACGAAATTCATTATAGATCAGTTGATTTCTTAAGTAAAATGGACACTGATTAATAATATCGATGGCTCAAGATGATTAAAACAGTAAGTAACTGTCAAAAAGCATTGATTCTGCTTTAAATCATCATCATTTCTCTGTCAAATGTCGGATTTTATCGAGCCATTGACCTATGTAAAGTTCAGAATGTAAGCTTTAATCTGATTGGTCATTCAAGAAAAACGTCAAAGGGAAATCCCGCCCCCTACTATATCATTGCGCAAAATATCAACATACATAACAAAGAACTCATATTAATACATAACAGTTAATAGTTTATAAAGTATACAAAAACATTTGCAATAACACACATATAGCACACAAAATCAAACAACACATGTATTACGCTGAAACGGTAAGATAGCTCGCTGTTTTACTGTTGTTGAACTACTTTTTGTATGGCGTAGTACCGCTTGTTTTTCTAAAGTTAAACCCGCAAACAGTGACACTGCGATCGCCGCTTAACTCATTTTCATATCTGCAAAGACTGAGCATTTTCATATAGTTACTAAATCCGAGCTAATAGCTCGGATAAAAATAATATCTATCTATCTATCTATCTATCTATCTATCTATATCTTATCTATATATCTATCTATCGATCCATCGATCCATCGATCGATCAATCCATCCATCCATCCATCCATCCATCCATCCATCCATCCACCCACCCATCCAGCCCCAATCCATATCCACCACCATCCAATCCATCCAATCCATCCAATCCAATCCATCCATCCATCCATCCATCCATCCCTATCCACCATCCCATCCATATCCATCCATTAATTCCCTACCATCCTCCAATGCCATCCATCCATCCATCCATCCTCCATCCATCCATCATCCATCCCATCCATCCATCCATCCACCATCCACCATCCATCCATCCATCCACCTCCATCCATCCATCCATCCATCCATCCATCCATCCATCCAATCCATCCAATCCATCCATCCATCCATCCATCCATCCATCCATCCATCCATATCCACCATCCATCCATCCTCCATCCATCCATCCATCCATCCATCCATCCATCCATCCATCCATCCATCCATCCTCCATCCATCCATCCATCCATCCATCCATCCATCCATCCATCCATCCATCCATCCATATCCACCATCCATCCATCCATCCATCCATCCATCCATCCATCCATATCCCATCCATCCATCCATCCACCCACCCACCCATCCATCCATCCATAACAATAATGGCGTAAGGGTAATTTTCTTTTATTTATTTCCTGCTGATATCACAGAATATACAAATGTTTGTCTGTTATTGATATGCGGTTTTTATGTTCCGTTATTTTGACATATAATATTGTCTTTGACATAGTTTAGAGATAACTGTCCACATTAACCATGTTAACTGCTACCGACCACCATTTACAGGTGAAAACTCTGTGTAAGCTACATTTTTTATTTACATACAGATGGTCGCCGATCTTACATTTATTGCAGATATTATAAGGTCCGTTTTTGCAGCAGGTGGTCCAAGTACAGCTGTAAGCGGAACGATGTCGTGAACATTCGACATTTATGTTGTCTGAATATGAAAAGTTTAAATCTGAATGCACACTGACGTGTGTCATTTTAATATAATAAATAGATACGGTGGGATGATATTTCAAGGCAACATATGTTGGAGACATTAGCATCATGGAAAGTGATCTGCACCACTTGAGGATATTTTTTATTTTTTGCAAAATAACCCCCTTTTCTGCATAATGGTAGTCTCAAACTTAACATGAAACAGTTCATTTCAGTTACTTAGAGGGTTACGTGTTAATCGTCAAAGGTTGTAGCAGCATTGTCAATGAAACAATAGCAGTATTGGAACAATCTAATATCATATCCACAGGAATCTTCGGAATATCAAATTCTTGGTGGATTCACTGTACAGTTGGTCATAGACATGCACAGACGGACAGATGGATTGACGCATCCAGACATGCACAACGTGTGATTACTGGCATTTAACTCATTTAATTTATGAAGTATCTCCCCTGTGTATCACAGTATATTATAGTATATATATCAAGTAAAATAAAATACAAAGTCCTCGGATTTTTATCAAATACAATAGTGTGTATTGTGATAATATAAATAGAAAATTTGCATTATGGAAAGCAAAAAAAGATATAAAACTTCCTGACACATCATCAGGGCCGTAACCAGGAAGCCAAAATCGAGGAGGCAGTGGTCATGCCCCTCCCCCCTCCACACACACACGGAAATAAAATTACGAGTATTTATTATGAAATCTAAAACATATTTACAAATAGAGCAGATTCTGATGACACGGCTCGTTATGAGTTGGCTCACCTGTGTCTACACGGTTTTGTTGAAACTTTCGAATTAACTCGGGTTACCACATCTTTGAAACACTTCCTGGTGTTGGTTCTGTATTAACACAGCTCGTGTGAAAGGTATGTGCATGAGGATGTGATAAATAAGTTGGATCACGTTTTTGTATGAATAATATCGTCTAGCATTACAGGATCCGGATTCGGATACGGATAACAAAACGTCTGCTCGAATATCAACATGATTAATGGAAGAAACTATTTTTAGTTGAAATTAACATGGAAATAAGACACACTACACTTATTTTCACGACCATGGCTTTGAACAGCATAATAAAGGAGATTGAATAAATGCTGTTTATATCTGAAGTAACCTAATATGTTATACCTGAAGTAGCCTAATATTAGTCTCAACAGTAAATTCAAGATGACGGCGAATTTTAAAATCGAAGTCGCTGTCGGTGCAGCTGTATTGTGTCCATTTTTACAGTATATGCGACGTAACCAACGACACGGACATGTCCATTATGATTGTAATGCTTATTATGACAACTGTGTAGTCTAACTCGAGCCAATATTGAAGCGCATCGTAAATAAATCGGAGATTTAATCGGATACAATACCGAATCTACTTAGCGTGGACGCCGCCATCTTGCTTTGAATCACGTCACTGGATTTGTGACGCATAGTGAGGGAATGACGTCAAAACATGACGTCACGCACGTTCAAGCAATTAAGTTTAGTATTTGGTATAACTTAAAAACATGGTTAGTGCTGTAGAATATAAAATATATTCATTCGGTTTCGCCCCGACAACTTTATAGGGACTCGCTAAAGCTCGTCCCGATAAAGCTGTCTAAGGCTCAACCGAATATATTTTATATTCGACGGCACTAACCATGTATTTACTATATATGGGCCGCGCCATACGAAAACGGCGCTTAATGACAACGTCATGAAAAGCGGTAAACGACGTCGGAAAAACGAAGTTTCAAATTGTCTAGCGTCGCCGTAAAAGTTCACAGTTTGCCCTCCCATTTACGTTTACTGGTGTCAGTTAACATTAAGTGTGAACATAAAACGGAAAATGATAACTTACTGAAACTTTAACTAATATGAGACGCGATACCTTGTACCTCGGTACATATATAATGACGTCATGACTTCACGTCACGTACTTGTGACGTCATTGAACGTGAATACATGTTTGACGTTATGGCCATGGTGTCGTGACAAAATATTATAGCAAGGATACTTGCACGAGTTCCTCGGACATCAATGACTTAGAAATGCTTCAGGCGCTGTACATTTTCACCTAACTGTCGTTCTTTGACATTTTTACTATTTTTCGTCGGTTGTCCTTATCAATTCAAAATGGTGAATGCATAATTTAACTGGCTACATATCAGAGAAGTCTTCGCTTACACTGCACTTTGATTCCTAAATAATATTAAATATGAACAACTTAGTGTATGCCAACGATATTACCATCTATTATCTTGGTAAATTGAGACTTTGAACAATTCTATCCTGTACTTAGCGAATGATATGCCATTTAATGCCACTCATTTTATCATAAATGGAGGTAGACAGGCATCTATATAATGACATAAATATCCGGGGTTTGTATTGAATTTAAAATAAATGCATCAACATATTAATTGGAAATATCATAAACTTCCTTTTGTAGTCGAAAGTGCTTGTGTAGTATCAAATCATCAGTTTATCACTTGACTGCATAATAATGTATATCAGGCGATGGTAATGCGATCTCAAGAAAGACACACGGCGACAATTATAAGGTATCTGCACGGTATCGTGTTTTGTCACAAAGCTAATGGTATAAGCGACCTACTGCCTACTTTAAAATATGTCGTCGTATACGAAATGTTAAATGATGTCGCTATTATTCCCCAAAATTATTTCAGACAGCAGCAAACAACAGGGAAACGCTTCACTCTGCCTTATTTGAAAATTATTCATACGAAATTACGTTACTTGGGCCGCAATCCAAAACATGACGTTACATCAGAAACTGCAACACAAGCCATAAACATTACTTTGTCTTGGCCTAATGGGAGACACTTGGCCAGGCTACGAGATATCCAAATTTGGTTGACATGCGATAAAAGATGACAAATCTATAGGACTTGTCCGGATCAACACCCCTTGTATACGCCGTTGATATTAACGTCGCAATTTCGACGTCATTGATCTAAAACGTCATATAAGTTTTCACCACGCGTCATAAAACTACTTATAAAAAGAACCATAATTGGGATACATTGATAATTTTGGCGGCATATGGCTTTTAAAAGATGTACAATTCAGAATACGCGAAAAAGTAAAAACTGAAAATGTTGTCATTAAGCCCGGTTTTCGCACGGCTCGGTTTATATTCTGTAACGTCGTTTGACGTGGCTTTTACGTGACGTCTCATTTGCTCAAACGACCTGCATAGTGGCGTTGTATTAACTATAATATCTTAATGAATATTGCAGATATCATGATTTAATAAAAAGCATTCAATTCATCATACAAATACCATTGTCATAGTAACAAAATGTTAATTTGACCAAGAATTTCCCGAAGACAGGTTTTCTCGCGACGCGGCTCATATGTTTTATCATGTTTTATTGGCTAAGTGAATGCACCGATTTTAATATATTTATTCATGGTGGTCACCGCGCGTCACTATCAGTAAAATAAACGTCAGTAAATGATTATATATGTATAGCGGGCACTCGTAATTTTTAGAACTGGTGGAATAGTGACACAATTATACACTTATTTAATCCCTATAAAGAACAATTTGTGCCTACTGAGTGAGTATGTGCCTTTAACGAATATCATGAAGATGTGCGAAAGGAATCGGAAATTAAAATAATTTACCCCGATGTTAAGTTCTAATATTTCTGTTTCAGCATGTTTTATTGGCTAAGTGAATGCACCGACTTTTAATAGATTTAGTCATGGAGTAATGCACATGATAATCGCCTCCATGTGGTTACCTGATGCACTGGATTTATTAGAATCTTCTCGTGATAATTATAATACATATGGTACCATTGTAATTCAATTTACTAGTGCTATTATAAGTATCCGCTAGGTCTGATTACCGGTGCAGTGTGACGGCGACATGCCGATCCGTTGATTGCTTGTGTAAACGTTTTGGGACCATATCCCGGTAGGTTATCGTCATATTTTGCATTAGCCGCACAAGATGCACTATATGGCTACACCACGTTCAACGGTAAACAATTGCGTAATTGAATTTACTTTTCGCTCACTAAAATATAGAGAAAACCTGCAGGGCGTTGACGTTCATAATTCGCTATATTGTTATACCAGTTGTGTGTACACCCTGAAGGAGTGCACAATGCGAAAGCGAGAAATCCGAAACTCAAATGAAATGTCATGCAAAGCATGAACTGTATTTGGCGAAATCGATGAGGTGATTCTAATATGTTGGAGTAACAAGCTTTAGTGGAGAAATATTTGAAATATTCAAAACAGCAGATGACAAAGGGTGTATTACTGCTAACTATCTGCTGGACATCAAAGGGAACAGCGGTCAAGAAATCTCTCAGTAGTGATCATTTGGTTAGTTCTGCCAGCTTTCAAGGATTTCGCATATTCATGAGAAAGTTAAGAAACAATTATCTACACAGGTCTTGCACCTGGAACCAGTGTTGAACCTGCGACTCACAGTTAAAGTCTAGTCTATATGGAAAACCAATTAACCGATTTAGCTGAAAATCGAATCACTTCTTCCGATTATCATTCCTGACCTATGTAGCAAATATCATGGCGATACATTGAAAAATACGACCTGTATCCGAAAACAGATTAACAGACACACACACAGACAGACAGACAGATATACAAACATATTTGACGAAATTCTTTCGCCAAATAACAAACAGCAATTATGTGTTTGAGTACAGTTTGGTCAGTGTAGGAGATGCTGCATAGCTTGATAACGAACCAGACTGGCACATTTTTCCGAAAACCGACTGCTAGCATTGTGCAATTCCCACTGTTGCCATGGTAACATAAAAAACAATTGTTTCCCCTTAGCTCTGCATCCCAACTAGTTGATCACCAATTCCCACTGTTGAGGTAACTATTTTCGGTAACAAAAACAGACCGGTTGTTATTCTATTTATTACACACTATTTCTGTGCTTGTACATGTACTTGTACATGTACTTTTTCACTTTTGGTTTTATTTTATGTTTTGAGAAATTTCCAATCATTTTGAAAAAATTATTTGTTTTATGGCTATCCATGAATTACCGTGTTTTACCCGTGACATCGAAATCTATCTTACACCCGTGAAATACCAGATGCGCCCGTGAAATATCGATTTAAAAAAGTCACAGTTTTGCTAAACTACTTTCTTAGGCTCCGCGCGTTCTCGGGAATTTTAATAGTTGCATTATTATGTCCCTTGCACACCTGCGATTAGCTACCTTGCTGGATGCGCGCACCTGGCACTCGAGGTGCATTTTTTATCTGCTACCGAAGGAGGAAATCGCGGAACTCAGCTGGACAATTTGCTTTCGCAAATATATACGAATCAAACATGAGAACCCTCAAATAACACCCTACATTTGCCCTACATTTAGCATGTTTAGTAACAAAAAAAGTAATGGTTTTAAATCAAAATATTAAGTAAAACATGATGAATATCTTAAAATATCCGGCAATCTTCATTCTTGATCTTGAAATTCTCCGTGATGAATCAGGTGCTTGTATATATGCTTGCAACACAACTGTTCTACCTTATATTCAAAAGAACAGTCGCCCCAAGAACGGACATTTCCAACCTGTACGACAACGTTGACATTTTCTGTGTAATCCACCAGAGCGACACTGAAATTCCCTACATTCTGTCATTTATCTTAAATCTCTATACTATAGTAGTCAGAGAAAAGCATGTCAAATTTAACTCTTTGAATGCTAGTGGTGAAAATAACCTCCAGATATATTGTGAACTTTCATTATTTTCAGAGAGCAATAAGTAAACAAACATCATTTTGACTAGTTGCGAACCGTAACTTGCAATATACGCCCGTACCGTCCGTAGCCAGTTATAATTTCACTCATAGGCCTTCTCTGCAGAATAGCGAATCAGGTATGATTCGCACTTTAGCAGTTTATTGTGAAAGATTGTCTATAGTTTTGAACTGAAATGAGTGTTAATATTATGAAAATAACATATTCAAGTACTTATGACATAAATTTACATATGTAGTTGACCTGATAAAGTAAATTTAAGCTATTATCAACAAGTGATCCAGTCAGTGGCAGCCAAATTCCAACATGTAAAAGTTAAGATGGGCTGCATTTTTTGCAAAGGCCAAAAATAATAGTAAAATGTGTTTCAGAATTATTAGTACGTATTACTATTATAATACTAATATTTTTTTCATATGGAACTTCCGAAAATATCTCCAATATGTCACAATTAACTGCTAAAGTGCGAATCCGATCCGATTCGTTATTCTGCAGAGAAGGCATATGAGTGGAATCGTAACTACATTTTGACAGGCTGTCTCAAAAATAAAGATAAAACACCGAGAGTTGTCCACATACCAGTAATTTCAGTTTGACAAATCGAAACAGAGTGCTACACAAAGAGCAAAAATAGTGAAAAGCAACTTGAGAATTAACAATTAATTGTATTATTGTTCCTTTCAGTGCCAGAAAAAACTGATCCAAAAGTCAACCGATGATGGCGTGCCACAAAATCAAATAATACAAATATCAAGCCACACAAAAAAATGCTAACAGTTTATTTAAACAACTACAGCCATCTGAACACTTGTGCAAACAAGAAACATCTCCGACATACTTTGTAACCAACAAAAAACATAATCTAAAATACAACATCTGAGAAAACATACCCGACCCACCTACTTTAAACATGTCGCACGAATGAATATCATTATTAATCAAGGCGCCAACCAGTCTCTCACCTTCCAGGATTTTTTGTTCATCCAACATTCAACGGAAATGTTAGCTTCACGTTTTCGAACCAGTCGCTATCCAAACAAAATACCATGAATCCTTCCCCGTTGTTTCTAAAATGGGGACATCAGTTTCCGCAACACGATATGAGTATCCACTTCATTCCTCGCCTGTGATCCTAGTCAAAGACTAATGCACTACAACGACAGTGAATAGGGAGTGTGTGCAGGCATCAACTGCTGTTCCAAACACTGTTAAACAACTGTTTGTGACACTATTCTCGTTAGTTGGATAAACGTAAAATAAAAGATGGCGGCACGTTCTGAATCCGCCCATGCTTTCAATTACAAGCAGACGTAAATTATTGCACGTGACCGCGTTTTGAGAAAAGTAGATAAAGCTTGATCTAAATTAATTAATATTGGTTTTATTGGTAGTAAAACGTGCCCAAATGCCCCGCCACTAGACGAGTTTTCCCGGCCGTTCTTCAGCGACAAAAACTGTCACTAAACTAGCGTCCAGTATCCAGTAATTTCTCGCTTTCGTTATTGAGAGACAATTCTACAATATAACACAGAACAATTACCATAAACTTATCTAAGAAGGTGTGTATTAGCAAGATTGTTAGGTCACTCTCCATGAAGCAGAAATGAAACAAACGCACATTTGGAAGGACTATTCCGTCATAACGCTTATGTAATGCATTGTAATTAAATGCATTTAGAGGTATGTACTCGGAGTCAGAACTAACAGTGTATGTTTGTAAATAGTGTTTTGTACATACATGTACGCCTATTTATCCTTGAATGATTTTTGGTTCAATCTGTCATTTCACTTGATCAACAGTTAGGTGATCTACTGTGCGAACATGTTTGGTTCATGGTAATCGTCTCCTTTGCATTGCATTCTCTGCATGTTGTTGTATTTATCCGTGAAATGAAGAGTCCCGAATATTGTGAACTGCAACATTTCACTACGGGTTTGTTGGATCCATTGTGTGTGCAATAGTGTGTAAATGTTATGTAAATAGAAATGTACTGTATGTTTCAGAAATAATCTGTTTGTTGATACAACAATTATACAACCGCAGTTCGTGTCCCGTGGTGATGCTTTCCACTACTTGCGTGACGCCAGCATCCCCTCACACATGTGCTAGCCGGAAAGGGGTTACCACATTACACGTGTCTTGTAGTGAAACAAACTAAACTGATAATTAACTCTTAAAAGGCCACAACCGGAGATTACAGTCTGCTTTTTCATTTTTTCAGTTGTGTTTTAACAATGTACATGTTGGACAGCACATGATAATTGTCTACATTGGAGACCATTATCATGTGCTTACAAAACAGGTTTTCATTACATACAAGAACATGTGGCCTGTCGGCACACGAATTCCACTGGATGGCAGATTTATTTTCGAAAATCCGGCGAACTTGTGCCGGATGGACACACGGATACACTGTCCAAAAACGATATGCCATCTGCTCTACCGAGACCGGTGGCATACTAAATACTAAAATTAGAAGGCAGACGAAAAAGGGGAATTCAGCATTGTAAGGGTTAATCATGCATCCATACATGAATACCGGCGCAGCATTTATCCCGCCCCCATCGTTTTTACCGCCAATAGTATGGAACATCTGATTGGCTGACTGAACGTATGAACCCATTAATTAGATAACCGACCCTGAATGGCACTTGGGTCAGCCTGGACTGACCATGCTTATAATTTCGGCGGCTTGTCTCACTTTCCGTTTTGACTGCGGAACACCGGATTTTACGCAGGCATGTATACGTTATTTATTTTTGCTTAGGGCCAAACCTACACACAAGTATTGTGTTAATCGTACCTACATGTATACATACCTAAAAGTACTTCAAGGTGGGCGTCATTTGCGCGTTATGAATTTCATATGGGTTCTATATTTAAGGGGCAATTCCTTTTGGACTTTCTTTCTAGTTTGCACTGTTTCTGATCATGACTTGTGACGTAATGTTTGTCATACATGTATATAGTATGGTCACCTTTTAACTCGTTTGTTTATATGTTCAGAGGATATGATACTACAGGAATAAGTTAATCTATTTGATGGAACGAACGTTTATTTCTGATTCCTGATGCGTAAGGAAGACAAATGATAGTTGGTAACGACACATGTGTATACATGTGAGTTAGAACACCATGTCCGACTGTTTAAGGTCAATTTCACTGAACTATTTTGTTACTTGCCAACACTTGCATGTATGTCTAGACAGTATGCTTTATTGTGCAACTGTATTTGTGTATTAGACCGGACAAACGAGGCTTGTCAGGTATGGCACCAGTGTAGTATGCACATCCGTGTAGTCTGATCAGGGTCTACACCGTTCGCTATTCCAAGAATGACACGCCCGTCATGTTTCTAAAGCAACATACATTGTATATCGTTATTAGCTAAATAGATGTTATAGTTGATCAGGAACTACACATAAATCGCATAAACCCAATGTTACCAGTCACAGTCACAAGTGTGTTTCTATTTCTGTTTGCAATAGCTGTTTCAATCACTAATATTTAACAAGAATGTGTGTCTAATCATGTGTCTAAACCTTGGTGTAAGAGTCATGTCAGTTCTTGTTTATTGCACGTGCCACAGTTATGGTATAATTCAGAGAGTCCGTTAACTTGACATATTGTTGGAACAGTAACATTGTGACAATTAACCGTCAATAGGAACAATTAGTAAACAAAACTGCATTTTATGACCAAGTTCTTAGTGACAAATGCTTGTTTCGAAAATTGTGTTAACCTTTTCATATTGATCTCATTACATGTATGTGCTGAACAACGAGAATATAATTGGCATGTTACGTAAGTGCGCTTTATGATTTCATAGTGACGTTTATGAACATTTTCTTTGCTAATAATGTTTGTCAGAGAACGGAAATATTATGCAAATATTCATAGCGACTAATGTTTGTCTGAGAACGGGAATGTTAGAACAATTTCCATAGCGGCTACAATATGTGGGAGCGATGGTACGTTTTATGAAAAGTTTCATAGCGACTAATATTTGTCTGAAAACAGTAATGTTATGAAAATTTTCATAGCGACTTCAATATGTGAGAGTGATAGAACGGTTTATGAAAATTTTCATAGTGAGAGGTATATTACAGATATATTACATTTTATGAACATTTACCTAGTGAGAGCGATATATTACGCTTTATGAAAATTTTCATAGCGAGAGGTATGTTACATTTTATGAACATTTTCATAATGAGTCAGGCCCGTAGCGGTGTGTAAAATAATGCCACGGCAGCCTTTTTAGCGGGAAATATTCCACTTAGGCCCTCAAAATCGCATTTCCTACATTCTAATGTCACCGTGGGAGCATGGATTATGCTTACATTTAAATACATAACTTCTGTTATACAGAAAAAAAGACGGACGATGATTAAAAAAAAAAAAAAAGAAAAACAAAGGCCAAAATAATGCAACAGCAGCGCCGTGCTGCCGTGGTGGCCGCTACGGCCCAGTGAATGATATTACGCTTTATGAACATTTTCATTGCGAGAGGTATATTACATTTTATGAAAATTTCCATAGTGAGAGTGATATTACGCTTTATGAAAATGTTCATAGCGAGAGGTATATTACATTTTATGAAAATTTTCATAGTGAGAGCGATATTACGCTTTATGAAAATGTTCATAGTGAGACGGATATTACGCTTTATGAACATTTTCATAGTGAGACGGATAGTACGGTTTATGGACATTTTCATAATGACTGTTGTTTGTCTGAGAACAGAATGTTATGTAAATGTTCATAGTGACTTCAATATCTGAGTAACAATGGTAATTGACCTGGTGAGCAATTAATATGAAAATTTTCATAACGCTTGAAGGCTAATGGGATTGTAGAGAGAAGCACTCTATGAAATCGTTCATGGTGACATCAGTCGTATGCTACTAAAATGTGGTGAAATATTATGATAATTTTCATAGTCACGTCCAGTCTGAATATTTCATAACCTCCTTATGCATATGATGTCGTTATATTCAACAACTGCAATAGCTCAAACAAAACTGGAGCCTGTTTCATCTGGAACTACACTATTTCACGTCTTGGAGAAAACACCAGTCTATTCAGTAGGGCCTCAAAATTTACAAAACAAAAACAATGGCCTAATAAATACTGTCATCAACTTATTACGGAGGACCGCAGGGGACATGCATTTTTTTTATTAATTCGTTCCCACGAAATAACAATTTGTTCCCTCAATTTATTAATTCGTTCGCACAATATAACAGTTCGTTCTCACGATAAACAATTCATTCCCTCAAATGGTGGGAACGAATTGTTAAATTGAGGGAACAAATTGTTAATTTGTGGGAATGAATTGTTATTTGGTGGGAACGAGTTAATAAATGGAGGGAAAAGTACAGTGCAACATCTACAACAGCCACAGATGGGAAGACACAAAACTGGCCATTGTAGACGTGGTTATTATATGGAGGTTAAATATAGAGGAAATGGTCCATTTGGGATATAAAATTTGTGGAGGTAGTTGTTTGAATTTTAACATATTAATGGCAATATCAATGTTTGCACTTACCTTTGGCCTTGAAAGTAGGTGGAATTAATTAAAAAAAAATGTTGATTGCTTCTAGTTCTTATTGCTATAAACTACTATATCAAGATTTGTTATCAAAACGTGTTGAATTTCTTATTCTTATTGTGTACATTGATATTATAGCGAACAACCAATTTTCCCAAAAAAAATGGCAGCCATTTTGGACGCCGTCTTGAATTTTGTGACATATACATACAATTTGAAATGGCTGTTGTCAGATTTCGATAGCTGGTTCATTTCTGCAACTATTAATAAACAAAAATGCCAATTTTCATATCATCGTGTAGACATAAATTTAATATTTAGAGGGAATGTGTGAGGTGCACTCATTTGACCTTTGACCCTAAAAGTACGTCAGACTACACAGATAATTTTGGTTAATGTTTTGATTTTGAAATGGCATGGCCTAATCTACAACAATCAAGTCTCAAGCTTAATGAGTAGTATGATGTGTACCTAAGCCTAAGTTTGAAATATGGCCCCCATGACTATACTGACTGTAACTTGTAAGCCACATATTAGGGTAAATAGTGTACGACAACACCGTTAATATATCGTATACATTTACGGTAAATGTATATCCTATATAGTACATTTATACCGTACACACATATGGTATGTTAGTACGATACAAACGTATCAGAATTATACACGTGTATAAACAAACGTACGTATGGTATGTCTATATGATATTGGTTGGTATGTACGGTACGAACTTACCGTACGTTTATAATATATGCATATCCTATAGAAAACATATCCTATTGGTATCGTATGCGTATAATATTACAATTCGTTCCCATGATATAACAATTCGTTCGCTCAATTTAACAATTTGTTCCCTCGAATTAACAATTAGTTCCCACGATATAACAATTCGTTCCCACGAATTAACAATTCGTTCCAGTGGGTATGAATTGTTATTTCGTTTGAACGAATTGTTAAAGTGAGGGAACGAATTGTTAATTCGTGAGAACTAATTGCTAATTCGTGGGAACGAATTGCTAAGTCGTGGGAACGAATTGTTAAATTGAGGGAACGAATTGTTATTTCGTGGGAACGAATTAATAAAAAAATAATTCTACGTCCCCTGTGGGACACCGTAGGATCGTACACGAGTGATAATTTAACACGAGAGATACATGTATATACTGAAACGATTTAAAAACGTAACACGGAGGTAAACATGTAACCGGAATGAATACATCAAAGTCACGTGATACACTGTGGTCACATGGATAATCATATAGGCGTGTTCAATAACATGTCTACCTCCTTGTATTGCGTTTATAAATCCAATGTGTATGATCACGTGGTTACAACAACAACAACAAGTACTGAAACTTCCAGAAGCCCCCCCCCCCCCACCCGCCCCGATTCAAATTACGTATTATTTTATTTTAACCTTATTATGTAACGGATTTTGATGAAATATCACTCATCAAACGCGTCTTGTTAAGCTAAATTTGGTGGTCTCGGTACTTTGGCCCAAACTTATGTCGTTTTTGCGAAGAAGAAATCGACATAAGTATGTGCCAAAGTTAAAATCAAAATCAAAATCCGTTGCCTATTAAGGAAAATATCACTTTGGAGTGGGCGAGCTTTCAACACTTTCAGCCATTGTTGTTGTTGTTGTAACCACGTGATCATGCACATTCAAATAGTTGCAGTATATAACATACAATATCATACGGCACCTTAAGGAGACAATTCTCTAGTATTCAACTCCCAACTTGTGTATCATGTTACAAAAAAAGTTAGAATTCATTTACAATTGTGTATGCTCATAAAATGTGGCTGTGACTGGATAGATGGGGCGTATGGATTTTGTGACCAGTGTAGATCGAGATCAGGGACCCGTTTCACTAAACTTCGTACGACTAAGAAGTTGGTATATGCAAAACTAAAATGTACAACACAGTTCCAATTATGTGATTGATTTATTCAGAGTTAGTTACCCCTACACGTAGGTGGGAAATGGTAGCATTACGGCACCACGTTAATGTATACAGTGAATATATAGAAATATTCGTATGATCATTGTTGTCGTACGAAGTTTAGTGAAACGGGTCCCAATATCTGCACCGTTCGCTATTATATCAATGAAACACCCGCCAACCGACGACAGGCTGAACTCACAACTTACATTTCCAGTGTCTCTCTCCATTTGTATTTGCCATGTATGTAAACGACTTGGAGGATGAATTTTACCTACAAGGAGTAGAAGGTATTGATACTGGTATGATTAAGCTATTATTACTCCTATATGCCGATGATATCATTATTTTTGCCGAGTCTGCTGAAGGTTTACAGCACGGTTTAAATGCATTCGCCGAGTACTGTCAATAATGGAAGTTAACATTAAATACAGAGAAAACAAAAATAATGTTTTTTTCGGAAGGGTGGGGTGTTGCCGAGACAATTACATTTTTCATATCAAAACAAAGAAATTGAAATGATTTCACAATTTTCATACCTTGGAATAGTTTTCTCATCTGGAGGTTCTTTTTCACAGGCACAGAACACACTGTCAGGTCAAGCACGGAAGGCTGTATTTAAATTAATACCTGCACAGTTTTAATGAATTGACACCAAAACATGTGCTACAGCTATTCGATAAACTTATATTACCGTTTTTAAATTATGGAAGCGAGGTTTGGGGATTTGCACAAGCGAATCAGATCGAGCGTTCCCATTTTCAATTCTGTAAAATATTAATTGGAGTTAAAATATCAACTCAAAATGATTATATATATGGAGAACTTGGAAGAACAACATTACATACACTCAGATTATTTAATATAGTTAAGTATTGGCTGAGAATGATAAAGATGCCAGAAAATAAGTATATATAAGTTGATGTTAAATGAAATGAATGATAGGCCAACTATACGTAACTGGGCATCAATAGTCAGAAATATACTTACACAGTTAGGATTTGGTAATGTGTGGATAGCCCAAGGGGTAGGAGATATAAACAATTGTATGCACATTTTCAAACAGAGATTACATGATAATTTTGTCCAAAACTGGATTTCTAGATAAAACGAGTCTACACGAGCAGTGTTTTATAGAGGTATTGCTAGATTTGACTATCAACCTTATCTTGATAGAATTACTATTAGGAAATTTCGTGTAGGTCTTATAAAGTTGAGAGTATCCTCACACAGGTTAGAAATCGAGGCTGGTAGATGGCATAAACCTGTAAGCACTCCAGTTGATAGCAGAACATGTTCAATATGTAACGTTTTAGAGGACGAATTTCACTTCCTTTTTGTTTAGCTTATATTTAACGGCGGCACTGGCTCTATGATCTTGCATGCCGTCTCCCAAGAATGGGAGAAAGAACGGAGGTAAATATTTTTGAGAGAAGCCGGTAATTCGTATTTACAGAGCAAATACGAATTATCGGTACCCATTTACAGCTGGGTGACTGGAGCAGTGTGGATAAAGCTAAAGGACACAACGCACGCCGCTATTCAGGCTCGAACCCACGACCCTTGGATCTGTAGTCCGACGCACTAAGCATTACGCCACGGCGCTCCACATTTCACTTCCTTATTGAAAGCCCTTTATATACTGAGTTACGTCGCACATATATTCGTAATTATTATCTAAGCAGACCAAGTATGTATAAAGTCGTTGAGTTGTTTTTATCTGCTAATAGGAGCATTATTAGAAATCTCGGAATATTTATTACGAAATCGTTTGAAAAACGGTCTGAATTCTTGTTGCAGCTGTGAAATACATGATGATAAAGAATACATTTACTTCATATATGTAAGTATAGCACTATGTAAAGGGTTTGGCATCTCCAACCACAAGCGCATAGAGCAATATTTGTTCTTTATAGTACTGTATGTGGCTACAAAATTGACATATAACCCCATTATAATGTCATATTGCTATAAGCGAATACGTGTATGTACCATACCAATTATGGTCACATAACCATATTCTCGAAATAACTTTGTGTCTACACTCCTACACGGTATACTTAAACCGAGGCTTTATTATTATTTATGCTTTTTATTTTATTAATTGTGAGTATGTCCTAAACGGCAAACTGATAGTGAGAAAAACTACATGCACTTACTTAGTATGCTACTGTAAATCCTTCTGCGTGCATTCTCCTGGTGCATGCTCGGGTTGGCGATTTCGAGTGGAAGAAAATGAGCATAGCTCAGCTTTGGTCGGTCGAACTTGCTTATGTCGTTCGTGGAAACGGACCGTGTGATCGGAGAGCTGGATATCACGGTAACTACATGGTATTCACATCGTTATAGTTTGGCACTCATGTTGAATGTGCATGAATTTACTAGTGAATCAATACATACTTCACCACTGTTTGTCGTCTTGTGATAAATATTTTGTTGTATTATATTGTATGCTCAAGGGTCAGTAGGCCTATTGCTGAATAAACATTACCATGTAATGCAATATGTATGCGTGCGGGATTAACCAGTTTGACTTATAAGTGAGCACACGTGTCTGGGTTGTATAGCCCGATACATGGGTAGTCGCCTACTCTGACAAACACCAGTATAATTATGGTGGATACACACCAGGGGCGTGCCTAGCTCCCATACACTTGTAGGAGACATTGGCGTGTACAGTGACGTCACTGTATCTCAGCATATGCATGTATCTCAGCGATGAATCCAGCATTACCGGGATTCATATTTTAACCCTTTCAACACTACAGCCCTCTATATATAGCAGTGTTTGACACAAATTTCAGAGTACATGCGGAAAATAATAATTCCGCATATACATTCTGTCACCTTTTGACCTTATTTATAAAAAATAGTGTAAGTTTTGTGAACGTATTTAATGAAATGTCCGGAGGTACAAGCTCACATAGCGTGTCTCCTATGAATTAGACCGGCTATGCGAACTGGTGTAGTAAAGATGACTGGCACCAGCTCAGGAAATTGCAGTTTCAAAGATGTCAATGCATGTAAATTATGACCATGTTTATGCTGATCTATGATATATAGGTCCATTCCCGTATGCAAATGGTTTGATGTCGTACACACAATATCAATCAATCAATCGATCGAACAACAAACAAATAAATATAAAAATAAAAAAATAAATGAATAAATAGTACATGTATGTCGATAAAACGTGTCATAATTACACATTAGTCTTAGTCGAAATTGCAACATTCAAACCGTGGATCGTTTCAGCCTAGGCCGGTATTGTGTTACTGTGTGTATTACTGTCATATATATTTCAACTTAAACCTAGACTCCCACATTCTAGGTTGTAATATAGAGAAACATAGTTTTTCTCCCATTATTCATATTAGATATGACAATTGTTCGGGCAAAATACACATTACTTTATCATTACTGGATGTGTTAATTGACATTATTGTACGTTTTATATCAAACTTGAAGTGCTACTGTGATAGCATGGGCGATAACCATGCTTCCTTAAAATGTTAAAGGAAACAACTATGTATTCTCTTTATTTATTCTTTATGTGCAATGGTCATACTTTATAATATGTCGATAAAAACGTTAGTTGATATGAATAATTTAAGATGTACTGCCCCATTTGCATATCACAATAGCCTGGTACAATCGCGCGTCTCTAGCTATCAGTAACTTAAAGATTACTAAGTTATTATGTATATGTATAGCTGGCGCTCGTTATTTTTAAAATTGTTGAACTAGTTACACATTTATACATTTAATTAATTTCTACTTAAATAACAGTGTGTGCCTAACAGATGGGACACTAACTTTAAAATTGGACAGGCTGTCAAATGGTAGTCCAGAGAAATCACAAATTATTGAACGGCTAGCCTGTGTCGAGCGTGGGATTTACTTTTAGCAATGAGCAATGCATAATTGGTAGCTAAACATGATTAAAACACATCCATTTAGTTTGTAGCGGTTCGCCCTTATGACATTTGCGACCAGTGTAGACCATGATCAACCTGCGCATCAGCTCAGCCGGACCAGGGTCTGCACCGTTCGTCATTCATTCAATGAATCAACAAACAAACCCTTAACAAACAGTTTAAATCTAGAAGGCGATAGCAGCTGAGGACTCATCGTATGACCCCAATATCTTCATCACGATCACAAATCATATGTAAGAGGGCGTGGTCAGGCCCACCGCTATGCCACAATCTGGAGACGCCCGTGCTGACACATTCGGAGTCACCGCACTCGGCAATCCTCCAGTGATCGTTGCGTGAACAATACCGCCGTACTTGCATACCTGATTCATCGGACAGACACAGCCATGGTGCGACGCTTTACATGCCCGGTAAGTTAAATTATATATTGTATTATAACATTTCCTTGTTCTGAGTACATAACTATAGTTCCGTTGCATTACATAACAGCTATGATGAAGTGGTATTTACAAATTTGCGTTTGAAAAATTATTTGTGTACTTTTTACGTCGTGGAGAGTGACCTCAGACATGTGCTAATGCGCACTGTCAGTTTATGATACTTCTGTCTCATAGTGTTGCCTTTACTTTCAACAAGACTTTCACAGCTAACTATGAACGTGAACGTCCAGTGTATCGCTACATTTTAGTGCGTGATATGGAAACCTTAGTCCACAATTTACAGAAAATTAAATTCCCATAGACTTACATGTATTTCCAGCGATACTCTCAATTCTCTAGCTTAGTACATACTTTACCAATTTGAATGACATATAAAGCGTTTGAAAGAAAATAGATTTAGTGGAACAAAAACAATATTATGAAAAGCTCTATAAGAAAAAAAGTTAGTTTAGATTCAGATATAAATTTCTTTACAGACGTTTTTAATAATAAATTGAATAACGAAGAGAAACTTAATTGTGAGGGATTATTATCTGAAGACGAATGTGTTAATGCACTAAAGGAAATGAATAATAACAAAAGTCCAGGGTCTGATGGAATAAATGTAGAATTCTATAAACTCTTTTGGAATGATATACAACCGTATCTAGTAAAGTCCCTTAATTTAAAGGCGAGTTAACGGCTCTCCAAAATCAAAGTGTAATAAACTGAATACCAAAGAAAGGAAAATATACAACTAATCTCACAAATTGGCGACCAATATGTTTACTAAACGTAGTTGATAAAATTGCTGCTAAATAAATCGCAAATCGAATTAAATGTGGCTTAAATACATTAATTGACTCATCTCAAACTGGTTTTATTAAAGGTAGATACGTTGGAGAAAATATAAGGCTGTTAAATGAAACTATTGATCACGTAAATGAAAAGGAAATTCCTGGTCTCCTGTTTTTCGCCGGCTTTGAAAAAGCCTTTAATAGTATAAGTCATGAATATATAATAAAAGTATTAAAATTCCTGAATTTCGGACCTCATATTATAAAACGGATTGATTTATTTTATAGTAATATTACAAGTTGTGTAACAAATAATGGATATCTCTCAAATTTATTTAATCTTGGAAGAGGAGTAAGACATTGTTGTCCTCTGTCCCCATACTTATTCATTATAGCAATCGAATTACTTTCACACAGTGTTAGAAATAATAATATGATAAAAGGAATAGTTATCAATGAAGAAGAAATTAAAAATACTATGTTTGCAGATGATGCCACTTTTTGTATGGACGGCTCTAAATAATCATTAGTAAGAAATAATTAGTACAATTGATAATTTTGGAAACTTTTCGGGTCTACGCTTAAATTATTCTAAATCAATAATATTTAGAACTGGATCAATTAATCATTTAACTACTACATACTGTGATGAAAAAAAATTATCGTGGATTGCAGACAGGGCAAAAAAATTAGGTATTTATTTGTCAAATGAGAAAAACAGAGTGCATGAATTGAACCTAATCCCACAAATAAAGGAATTCAAACAATGCTTAGATGTTTGGAAACGTAGGAAAGTTACGACAATGGCGAAAATAACCGTTATTAAGAGTTTTGCATTTCCTAAACTAGTATTTCCTCTAACATTATTAGATAATCCAGGAAAAGATACTTTAAAATAAATTATAAATATTATGTTTGACTTTCTCTGGGATTCGAAACCAGACAAATTATTGTTCAAACTCTTAAAAAAGGTGGACTTAAAATTATTGAACTGGAATCATTTAGTAAAGAATTAAAGCCTACATTGGTCAACAGTCTTACAAATGTACAATCCCATGCACAATGGAAAATATTGTATTTAAATTGTTAAATCGTTTTGGCGGTGTTGATTTGTTTGAAGGAAATGTTAATACAACGGATGCAAAAGAAATGGTAAAACAAAATGTTTAACGGAAATTCTTGAAGCCTGGATTAAATTAAATTGCATAGACAATCCAGAAAATGTATCAAAGCAAATTATGTCGAACAATTCGAACCTAAAAGGAAATGTCAGAAAGTTTTTCCATAAGGATTGGTATACTCGTGGGATTAAATATATTTATTATATACCTACCCCTGCAAATAAAAGTCATATGTTCTCATTAATGAAATAAACAACTTCCGGTGAAAATGCGACTACTTCCGTTATCTATATTCATAACGCGCACCTGCAGTGCCGGACTGCAAATAGGCTGCAAATACACATTCATTACCGTATACAGTCTAACAAACTGCTTATTTCTATGGAGCGGTATATAATAAATATAATATTCATATTTTTGCAACGAATATGACATATATGTTCATCTTGTGGTGTGGAATGTCCATATTTCACTCGTGCCTAACGACACTCGTGAAATATGGACATTTCACACCACTCGATGAACATATATGACATATTCATTGCAAAAATATGAATTCCTCTATATAACAGTTATATGACTATAGAAGTAAAGCATTTTTTTGATTTCTCGCATGTAAGGCAGTTATATGATATCAGTACTAATGACTATTTCAAATAATTCAAAGTAATTACAAGGATCACGCAAGACTGGCGGAGGCGGATTAGGAATGAAGAAATAAACGCAGTAATCACAAACATACCATTATTAGAGAGAATAAAATCTACGAAAGAATGTAACAAAATGTTATATAATATGTTTCTTAATAACCATGAGAATATCGTTTATAAAGCTAGAGATAAATGGAATACAGAATTGGTAGATAAACATATAAATTGGAAGGTGGTAAATACACATTATTATAAAAGCACAATCAGTTTCTATTGAAAATTGTCGCAAATAATGATTACTTCTAGAAATGTAATATTGGCAGCTCTAAGTTGTGTGATTTTTGTACCATGGCTCAGGAAACCAATAAACATCTGTTTTGGGAATGCATTAAAAGTCAAAAAATTTTGTCGCAATTAGGAACCTTCTTAAACGACCACGAAATTAACTGTAATCTCGATTGGAATTTAATATGTTTTGGACAGTATGAACAAAAATATATATTTTTAAACCTTTGCATTATACTAGGAAAATATTTCATCTATTCTTCCAAATTATGAAATATGGAACCGAAATTAATAAAAATAAAGTGACTTTGCATGAACGAAAATGAAATGGCATTCAATTAGAGTAATATCGTTGTTTGTTTTGTTGTTTTGATTTTGCACTGCCTACTGATACAGTTTTATTTTAATACTTTTGCATATATTACATTATATGCAGATCAGAAGTTGAACAAATCCATACATATGTTCATTGCGATGTTGCTCAACTCAAACATTCAACTCTAGTAGTAGATGGGAGTCAATATTATACGAGTTCCTCTGGAAGCCACCCGCTACGCGCGGTTGGTTCCCATCAGGAACTCGTATCATTGTTGACTCCCATATACTACTTAGATTTTCCCCCACTGTTCACCGGGTATGGATGAGAAGAGTGGAAAATGTTTTTCATCAACCACGAGACCATATACTTCCTCGAGCGGTCGGATAGGAACGCCGTTGTCATGCTGTTGTTTACCATAGCGATCTCGTTTGTAAGGCTAGAAGTTAATATTTGTAGCAGACGTCAATGTTTCAATTACACGGTTATGACCATGTGTGTATTTATAGCCGAGTGTATTTCGTCTTATCGATATTGCACAACACTAGGTAGTGTTTATCGTCAGGTTTATCTTACATAACAGCCTTGGTGTTTGTGTGGGCTAAGGCGCCACTCTACGGAGACGTCTGTTGTGAGTTCTTTTTTTGTGAGTGTGCCCGATATAGACAAGTGACGGTCGGATAGGAACGCGAGACCATATACTTCCTCGACTTGATGAGACGAGATGGTGATGTCACTCTATTAGAGATAATAATCCCTATGTTATACTCAGTATATACAGCAATCTGCCATACATCGCAGGACTGTCATACATATCAAGTCACAACAACTTGCACCCTATTAGAGATAAGAATCCATTGGTTATACTCAGTATAATACAGCAATATGTCATACATAGCAACAACTGACACCCTATTAGAGATAATAAACCATTGGTTATACTCAGTATAATACAGCAATCTGTCATACATAGAAACCAATTACACCCTATTAGAGATAAGAATTCCATTGGTTATACTCACAGTATAACACAGCAATATGTCATGCATAGCAACATCTTACACCCTATTAGATATAAGAAATCCATTGGTTATACGCATCATAATGCCTACCATAAAGCAAATGAGAGAGCAAGCTAAGAGTTGGGGAATTTCCCTAAGAGGTTTGAGACTCAAGAAGCTATAGTAGATAGGATAAGTGATGCACGGGCCGTCGTTCGCCAGGAGAGGCTGCGGCGTGCGGTTTCGACCGGACGACTGCCTACCGACTTCGAAAAACGAGCCGAGAAATTAGAGGACGAGACGATGGGCAGTATGCGTGCCACTGCTTACGCGCAGCGTGTCAAAAACGATCACAGCGCACTCAGAAAAGCACTTTGCAAGGCGTACTACAATGAAATGTATCAAGGTCTGATGGGGAGACCTCCTAAGAGTAGGAGAGATATCGCCAGAGATTTGGTGGAGGAGAGTCCCAGGTTCTCGCCGAATATGCCGAAGCAAGAGAAACTGTTGATAAGGGTAGGAGGAAGATAGTCGTCTGGACCTTCGAGAGAGGGGTAGACGGGGAGATCGCTAATCGCATGATGAAAATTAGCTCAGAGATGACCACGACATCTGTTATCTGAGGTATTCGTGCTCGTATCGTATTAGGAACATCGAGACCGACGCTACTATGATCTTTCACAAAAACTCACCCCCCTATTGGTTAAGACAGAGAAAGGGAATGTATTACATCGACATGTACGACGACTACTTGTGTCTGTTTAGGTGCATAGCCATCCCCCGTGGAGGGAGACCCGAATGCTGTTGTAGGGAGGCACGAACTCCAGCTCGTGAATTCCTCGGTCACGATAACGGACCGGATAGTAAGGGTGGTGGGGTTCAACTGCAGCAGGTACGACCTGAACCTCATCAAGCAGTACCTTGTCGAGAAGATGGCGGCCACCGTGAATAAGGTGATGGTCGGAAGAGGGCCACCACGACGATGTTTCTATTTACCCCGGAGTTTAGATTTCTCGACATCATCCAATATCTCGGACCCGGTACCACGTACGACAAGTGGTTTAAGGCGTACGACTGTAAAACGTAAAGTCCCACTTCCCGTACGAGTGGTTCGATTGCGCGGACAAGCTCGACCATCCGTGGCTGCCAGAATATCTCGAGTGGTACTCGAAGTTGAAGGGTGAGTTCCTACTGTCGTTGTCCGAGTGGAAAGAGTGCAAGAAGGTCTTCCGAGAAAAGGGGATGAAGACGTTCCAGGAATGGTTGCAACACTACATCGACTTGGATGTCGAACAGTTCCTGGAGGCACTGACTAAAATGACGGAGTTCTACAGGGGGAGAGGTGTGGACATACTCAGGGACGCTGTGTCTCTGCCCTGTGTTTCCCTTCAGTACCTGCTCCGCGGGACCATCGGTGGGAAGGCGGACACGCCAGAGCTGTGGTAGCTGAAGGATGAGACTTACGCGATGATGAAGGAGGGATTGGTTGGAGGTCCGTCCATAGTGTTCTCCAGATACGCAGAGGTTGGCAGGTCGACGATCAGGGGTCATGTAGGGAGTCGGGAGGAGAAGATGTGCAAGGCGGTGCTGGGGTACGACACCAATGCGCTGTACCTGTCTACCCTGTCGAAAGACATGCCGTGCGGGAAGGAGAAAATATGGACGTGTGACGACCCGCAAAGACAGTAGCATATATACCCTTTCGTCAGGTGCGACGAGTGGTTCGGATTTGCAGAGTTTGATATAGAGGTCCCGGAAACGCTGCGAGACAAGTTCTCGGAAATGTCGACATTATTTGTGAACAGAGTTGTCGAGGACGCAGAAGTCCCGGAACACATGTTAAACTATTTGAAGGACACGGACCGGAAACGAGGAGACGGTAAAAAGCTTATTGGAGCCCTATCCACCAAGAAGATGATCATATACTCCCCGCTGCTAAAGTGGTATCTGGAGCACGGTCAAGGCGGTGCATGGGGTGATAGACTACACGCCCGGCAAACCGTTCCAATGGTTCGTTAAAAAGGTCACCGCTGCCAGACGGACGGGGGACGTCGACGAGAGCAAGAAGGTGTTGGAGATATTCAAACTGGTTGGCAACGCGTGTTGTGGCAAGCTGATAGAGGACCAAGAGAGACACCTGAACACCATTTATTCGAAGGATGAGAAGACTGTCGACCGGGCACTGAGGTCGGCGTGGTTCGAAGACCTGGATGAGATTGGGGAGGCTTACGAAATATCGAGCAGGAAGACTCGAGTGGTGATCAACATACCGTTTCAGTGTGGCATAGCGGTCTACCAGTTGGCCAAGCTCCGGATGCTGGAGTTCTACTACGACTTCTTGGACTTGTACGTGGATCGCGGCGATTTCGAACTGATACAGATGGAAACTGACAGCATGTACTTCGCGGTGTCGGAGAAGACGCTGGCGGCGTTGGTGAGAAAGAAGATGAAGAGAAAGTTCAACAAGGAGAAGGCCGAGTGGTTGGCGTGGGACGCGTGCAGCAACAGAACTCCGGGACTGTTCAAGCTGGAAATCCAGTGGAATAGAGCCATCGCTCTGTGCAGCAAGTGCTACTACGTGGGGGTGACGGAAGCTCTAAGCACTCGGCCAAGGGGATGTCGAAGAGATCTAACGATCTCACTTGGTGGAGATACAAGAACGCTCTCGAAGGGAGAAGGGATATGGCGGAGAACAGGGGATTCCGATTTCCGAATGGTTAACGGTGTGATGAAGACGTACAATCAGGAGAAGTTTGGGTTGTCGGCGTACTACGACAAGAGGAGAGTGATGGAAGACGTGATACAAACATAGCCTATATATAGGTAAAACAGAAGAGAAAGGAATATCAACAAGGGGAGACAACTAACCGAAAGTCTCTGACGAGAGTCTGACTGACGTAAAGGCTCTGACTAGAGCGTGACCGACTATGACGACGGATGGTCTGGGGGTAGCTGGGTGTCAGAAGGCACCGCAAGAAGTTCTTCGAGAACAAACCCGCGCGATGGACCACTGTCGAGGTAGTAGAGCACGGGCTCATCGGGTTTGGTAATATATCGATCCAGATGATATACATTGAGAGACCACACGGGATCAGTCACCCGGTGGCGGCCACCATCGAGCTCTCCCGGTTGATAGGGGTACCGGACATCAACATCCGATGGAAGCCGTTTCTCCGCTAAACCAACGGGTCGTCCGCGCGAGACGGCGGAGGGCTTGTGCGACACTGTTTTAACCTTGATGGCATTCGCGGACTTCTTATCGATCAATCTGGTCACCTCGCCGTTCAGTGCAGAGGCCACGGCGGTCAGACTGGTTACCCACTCGGTTGATCGCGTATGATGGTTTACAAGCTCTTTGGAATATTGGTGCCCGAACAGCTTCTCTGCCAGAGCTCAGCCTGGTCCCGGTGGATGTCGACTCGGCCACGTCTGACAGAAACGTAGTGTTTAACCAACAGTTGAGAGACCGCGCCCATGAACTCGCGGCCGGGATCGACCTGGAGAAGATTCGGCCAGTTGAGAGTACTCCTCTTATATATTCGGGAAAGAGCCTCGGCCACTTCCTTAGACTCCTTCGTGGCCAGCGGCTCAGCCCCCCTATAGCGACTCGCTACGTCAGCGACTGTCAGGGCGTACTTGTGCGTCTTGCGACCGACGCAATCGTGAGGGAGAAACCGGAGGTCTGTTTGGTGGACTTCGTTCGGCACCGGCACGTCGGAAACCTTGGTCGCCGCGGGGAGGTTCTTGATTGCCGCGAGTCCCTTCCAGTAGCCGAGGGGGCTGTAGTATGTGTTCGCTAACTTGCGCACTAGGCGAACTGATAGTTTGCTATCAAGCTTGTGCGTGTCCATCGTATGTGAGGTATTCTAGTAGATCGAACAGTCTCCAACATTTCCACGCCATATCGTTCGGTAACTGCGTCGTCAATATTAAACCTTTGTTTGAAGTTTCGCTGCAGATGCCGGTTGAGTTCTGAAGGAACTCGGAGGAATCTAACATCCGCTTTGCGAAAAGGGAGGCCGAGTGTTCGTCCTCGCGCCACGTCTCTAGAGAATCTTGGGCCAGACGGATTAGACCCTTTGCACCAGCTAAACGGTGTTTAAGGGCCGTGTAGCCTACATCGAGCAGAGCGTAACAAAGCTCGTCAACTAACATCGTTCTATATATATATATTTATTAAAAAAGTTTAATTGCTACGCAATTATTGCTTTGCAATATAGTAGCTGACGAGACCTGTCGCAACCATTCCCACGACGACGATCGCGATCTCGCGGTCTTTTTGGGCCTCTGACGGCACTTAGAAATGTGAAAGCTGGGGATCAGGATCCAGCGGCACGATACTTTTCTGCGGATATGTCCACGCGTACTCGCGGATGGCGTCGTCAACGTTCCGGAAAGTTTGCTGGCGTTATTTTCGCGGCGAAGATCTTCGTTGATCCAGTCCAGACGGGCGGTTCGTTTTTGAGATCATGCTGCGTCAGCGCTCTTGCATTTTTCTACAGCTAAATCGTGACGCTTGCGCTCTTCATCCGCTACCACTGAACGCCAATGCGTTCACCACAGCACCACCTAGGAGCATTGCGATCGAAGCCATTATTTCCATATATTAGAAGGTAGAATTCCAGCTTTAACTAGATAATCTCGGGTCCCAACTGCGGCCGCTACATCTAAGGTCACGAGACCTACGTCTCTCGCAGTCATGTCCAACTTAGGAGCTGGCCCTCCGAGGGTCATCTTTGATAGTCTAGCAAACCCGATACTGCGGCCAGATATCACCACGGCGTGGTAAACCGCATTCACTATTATTTTACCATCGTATTCAGCCATTACTGTGTCGTGCAATCGGAGCTTGCTCCTGAGGTGCAATCGGAGATAGTTTCTGCGGAGCAATCGGGGTTAGTTCCTGTGGAACGGGCTCCGTTACTCTTGCAGGTGCGTCTTGTGTCATCAATTTCTGAGCTTATAGATCGTGGGCATATTTGTCCAAATTGACAGCGCTTAGCCGTGGTCAACGCGGTTGTCAGCGGAGCTAAGAACATTCCAAACCTGTGATAAATTGAGCAGCAGGCTGTTCTAAGAGTGTGTCCTACACAAGGGTCAGTCTCTAGATCGCCAATCAACCCCGCGGTGTTTGGTATAGGGAGAATTATGTTAACAGCGGTAGCGTACAGATGAATACCCGCCGATGAAAAAGTTTTCGTCATCTCTGCACCTAACCTAGATTCGTATCGCGCATACATTTTATCCACCTCCGCATCTGACATCATGTCCACCTGACAAACTGAGAGACGCCTACCAAAATACTGCTCTGAGTGTCCCCCAGCAACCAGCGCAGTCGTGTCGGCAGTCGTTCCTACAGTTCCAGTCGTGTCGGCAGTCGACACGACTGTTTCTGCCATTAGCTGTGTCAAGGTCATTACCAAGGTCAGGAATGATCGAGACAAATTGTCTCCCCCAATTATCATATGAACCAAGTATACTTCAATTGTTATGACGTTATGGCCAATATAGCTTGATCTGACGAACGAAAAGTGGTAACAATGCAGTTGAAGTGTAAGGGATAGGCCAGAGTAGATAAGTACACGTAGTCACTTAATCACTTATAATGTACACTATATTACATGGGGAACACACAGGAATACATGATACATTGATATGCGAACATCACTGTACTGTGCATGATACTATTCAATTACTACAAGGTTGTAAGCCAATCGACTGTTATACTTTTAACGCAACTTAAAAGCTATAGACGAATAAACTCGGTATGTGGTATCTCAATGGTCCCGTAGTGGACAATAGTATGAATGCACAAGTACTTTGATGATCGCTAATCAAAGTGAAATAACACACAAGTATAACATGGCATAACGAACATTGGAGGACAAATGACAATCATCTGAGCTACCCCAGTGCTGGCGTATCTCAATAGATAGTGTAACCTCTGAGTATCAAGGTCCCAAGGTCTGCCTCACCCGCAATATGAGGTCTAGTCAACAATATGGCTATAATCCAACTTCAAGTGGATTAATCCATAAACAATATATGTAGTCTTACTACAATCCTTTAGCCATGATATGCCATGATAGGAGTATTACCATACACTATCAAAGTATACATATGTATTGCCTATGCAATATATTTCCAAAGTATGAATGTCAAAGTCAAAGCCGGATGTGGTTACATCACATGATAGTCAATAACGATAATGTTCCGGAAGCTGGTTCCCGGAAGTAAAGTTCCACAGGTAGTATTATCTCCGGAAATGGTGGACCAGATGTAAAGTTCCTATGGTATCACTCGACTGTAGCAACCCGGATGTGGTAGACCGGATGTAAAGTATCCATGGTGAATCAATGGGTTGTAATACCGGAAGTGGTAGACCGGATGTAAAGTTCCGATATAATACAAAATGGCGATTATCACGTCGGCTAAGACGCCGGGAAAAGTTTCACTTAGGTGACATTCAACTCGGTGGTAGTATAATGATATGATATGTGTGTATGGCGTTTCACTTCACTAAACTATGGCTGTGACTGTCTGCTGAACGCGAGGTAGCTATCACACACTGCTCTATACAGGCCTGTACCCGGAGCTGCTACACACACTGCGCCAGACAGACGTACGGACACTCGGACGACCCGATACTCTGCACTGACTGGGGTCTGCCCTCAAACGAGTGGACCAAAACGTCCAATGTGGGCTCGCTGGAGCGTTCTCAAGAGGCAAAATCCTCCGTGTCACTGGTGAATACAGTACTAGTCTTCTGTAACCAGAAAATATGTGTCCCCCCAACACATAGCGAGACATCGCTTATATACGCACCAGTGAAACCATGCACGGAATAATGGATATGCCTACCCCTCGTACGACATCTCACATAAATACTACAAAACCATGGCTTTTGCCATGTCACCCGTGGGTTATATTTGGCATAAATATATGTTCCCACGCCTTAAATTCAACTAAACCAGTGTACAGCCCTCGTGGAATAAATACCATCCAACATGGTATACCCCACACTACCATAAATCTGCACACTATAGACCCAGATCTCATGATCCGAAATCTACTCGACTGGTCTCGACAATGCGAAGGTCGCTTCTTGGCCCCGCCAAACCCCTCCATAACGGTCCTACGGCTATACACTCAAATGAGAGTGTAGCACATACTAAACTCAAATATCGTGGTCATTTACGGAAATATCACGACACAAAACATCACCAGTATGGGATCTGATATATCCGTGTTGGCCAGTACCAGGCTATGCTGAAACACTAACCCGTAGCATACATAACAGGGTAGACCATGGTATGGTCTGCGCTGTATATGGCTTCACCTACAGAAGGTCCCTTATATGGTGAAACACTGACACGCGGACAAACTCGGCTGGCACGGACAGTGGACATCCGTAATACTAAAAGGTATCTTTTCCCTAGCGAAACCAGCACACGCAGTCAACGAGTTCTCTACCACACACATGCATAGTCTGTGCAAATATGGCGTGACATCAGTAAAACATTGCTCATAAAATAGACGTATATTAAAATCCACAAATAGGACACGCATAAACGTATTTCCACCAATACAACATAAGCCCCCTTATTACACGCACATTGTACATGGCAAATGTACATGCTAAATCACAGGTCTGTAAAAATCACAGGTGTGTGAAACCACAGGTATGTGGAATCACAGGGATGTGAAATCAATAATACGCACAACAATACAACACAGTACCACACATCACAAATATACAATTATACGGATTCCAGAATGTACAAGAATGCACGTGTCACGCGACACATCTCCCCCCTAAACAAAAAGTGTTTACACTTTCGTGCATAATCGCGAGACACGTTGGCACAGCTGAATCTACCCAGATATCCTGCTCAGGTAGCCTGCCCCCAGATTGTCGGCCCCTTTTATCGCGACAATACGCATTCTGGCTGACTGTTTCCCTGACCTTAAATGGGATAGGGTACCCCTAATTCTTAATGGGTCTTGCGTTGACAACTTTATCTCATGTTTCTCTATATGGGTGTGTCCCAGTGCGTCCCTCAGGACATGGGTGAATTCCCGTAAGATCTCTTTGACTTGCGTCTTTTGTTTCTTGCCTAAATCAGGCGACAGGTCAACTTTGCTCTCCGTATCGGACTCTAATCCCCTGGGACATAACATGTTTTCTTCGGCACTACACCCACTTGGACTAGGATCCCCCTCTACTGTGTCTTCTATCACGGCCGCATTTATTACAGTGAGTATTCCCTTCCCCGGGTGCTCAGGCCTAGTCTCGTACCTCTTTAACATGTTTGCATGAAAGGTTTTCAACTTCCCTCCCATGTCAACCCTATAGTCCCACTCATTAACTACCTCTGTTATGGGGTATGGTCCCTTCCACCTAAGAAGCAATTTGTTGTTGTCTGTCGGTAGTAGTACAAGTACCTGATCTGCCACTGCATACTGCCTACTACGGGTCTTACGGTTGTAGTACTTCGCGTACCTTTTGGACGCACTCTTCAAGTTCTCATGCGCGATTTCGCACGTTTTCTCGAGCCGTTCGCGCAAGTCGAGGACGTACTGATACGTCGTTTTGACGTTGTCCTCTATGTCCTTCTCGGACCACAGATCTCTTAGTATGCTCATCGGACCCCGAACGGTCCTTCCGTACAATAGTTCAAACGGTGAGATAGCCAAACTTTCTTGAGGGACTTCGCGATACGCGAATAAGAGCGCGTTAATGTATTAGTCCCAATCTTTGGGACGTTCGCTTGCCATTCTACGAAGCATTTGCTTTAACGTACCATTGAACCGTTCCACGAGACCGTTACACTGTGGGTGGTACGGTGTCGTGGTTAATTGTCTCAGCGATAACAATCTACTAACTTCCTCCATGACTGCCGACGTAAATTGACTACCCCTATCGGTGAGCATCTCCTCGGGGATACCCAGTCTACTGAACATATCCACGAGAGCTTCCGCGACTCGTTCGGCCTCGATGCCTGGTAGTGGTACCGCCTCTGGTACCTAGTTGCATAATCAACTAACGTTAGTATGTAACGATTCTTCCGATCGGTAGCTGGAAAAATTGGCCCTACAATATCAACTGCGACTCGTTTGAACGGAGTGTCTATCAACGGCATAGTTCCTAACGGAACCTTGGTGATGTGTCCCTTTGACACAGTCTTTTGACATATGTCACAAGACCTACAAAACCGTGTAATGTCACTGCCCACTGCCTGCCTGGCCAATATTCTGATAATACTCGATCAGTTGTCTTCTTAACCCTAAATGGCCCGCCATGATTGATTCATGTGCCACTTTCATCACGGTAGTCCTAAGTGTTTTTGGGACTACCAGCTGATGGTACATCCTACCTGACCCTATCGATTCGAAAATTACGATACAACAAGTCTTTTCGGTATGCGAATTTCGATTTGTTTCCGTTCTTACTTGACCGTACCGTTCCGTCTTTTGCATTATTTCGAACTGACGTCAATGTGACGTCATGTGCCTGCGCCTCTTTGAATTCATCGCGTGATACGTTCGCGATTGCGGTAGGGACTTTGAGGGTCTTATATGATTCGTCTCGGGCTGTCGTTTGTGACCTAGTTTCAACTGCGCACGATTTAGCGCCTCTAAAATCGGATATCACCGGTAACTCTGACCCGTCTACATTACCTATGGTAACATCATACATTGTATCTGTCATGCAAAGGGCTTCTACCTGACCTTTGAAAAAAGGTGTATCTAGATCTACCCGGGCGGTAGGAATTCCACTCATTTTGCTCCTATTTACCAGCATGCATGTTGAAACTTTGCTTAAAAACTGATCTGGTGTACTAAGCTTTCCCTGACGACCACCCCGGTACACCCAGTATCTCGCATTACTGTGACCTTTTTCCCATTTAATGTGCCCTCTGCTACGGGTAGCCTATCCATACCAAATGTACATCCGTTAATCAACTCCGGCTGTATCTCGCTACATGAACATACAATAGTGGTGTCGGTATCAACCACACAGAAATTTCCTTGGTTTTCCCCTGGTTGTTCCGTGTTTTGCCATCTACCTCTACCTCTGCCTCTAGTGTGCCTTCCACTTCTACCTCTATTTCTTCCTCTGTACCGACCTCTCTGTTCTTTATCTGCAAAACTTACATGTTTCTCTTCCTCGACTGCTGCTGCTTTGTAAGCTGAGGACCGGTCACGCTTAGGACAATCTTTGGACATGTGACCTTCTTTGCCACAATGGTAACATGTCCCGCGATGCCTATCATAGCCGTTCCTGCTGGTACTTCTGTCATAACTACCTCTACTCGGGCTTCTATCATAACTACCCCTACTTGGGCTTCTATTGTGGTCTCTATTCTGATATCTGTCCCTATGTCGACTCCTATCTCTGGATCGATTATCCGCACTACTTACCTTGGCCTCTGGTTATCTACTGACCTGTACTCAGTTCTGTTGCTAGTACTGTTCCTCTGAACTACATACTTGTACCTCCTCTAGCTTCTGCAAAGTAATCTGCCTGAACCGCCATCTGATCTATCGAGTCAAATGTTTTCTCTTTGAGAAATAAGTAGAGCTCACGACTGCATATACTTAACATCTGATCTCTGATCATGTAGTCTAATACTCCTTCATATGTTCTATTCACCTTACCTAACTCAAACCATCTATCTAAATAGTTCTTTGACCGACTGACATATTGCACAAATGATTCACTGTGATCAGGTTTGGTGTTTTTGAACATGCGTCTGAACCCATCTTCTGTTAGATCAAAACATTTCAACAATGCGGATTTCAACTTATCATAGTCAAGAGCATCATCAAAAGGTAGTCTAGAATATACATCTAATGCCTTGCCCTTCAATAACGCACTCAAGTGTAGTGACCACTTATCTCTTCCCCACCTTTGAATTGCTGCGTACCTCTCAAATCTAGCTAAGTAGCTATCCATGTTGTCATTATTCTGATCAAAATGTGGCAGCTTCGGACCGAATGCTCTGCCATAGTCCCTATCATGTCTATCTTCATCTACTACTTCTCCCCTTTCTACTTTTGCCATTTCTACCTGATGCTTAGTGTCTAGTTCTCGCAATTTGAATTCTAGAGCTAACTGTGCTTCATTGGCATCTAATCTATCTTTCCCCATCTGTCGCTCAACTTCCTTAGCTAACTGCTCAGCATCTAACCTATCTTTCTCAGCCTGTCGCTCAACCTCCTTAGCTAACTGCTCAGCATCTAACCTATCTTTCTCCATCTGTCGCTCAACTGCTAACTTATCTTTCTCATACCTGTCGCTCAACCTCTTTAGCCAACCGCTCAGCATCTAACCTATCTTTCTCATCCTGCCTAGCCTCTAGTCTTTCCTGTCTTTCTCTCTCCTGCTCTTCCTTTACAAAGGCCCTTAACTCTGAATCTGCTAGCCTAAGCTTTTGCCTATGTCCATTAGCTCCTTAATGGACGACATTCTCACTCTCAACTCAACTCCGGATTATCGATTTACACGCTTTACCCGGACGGTAACAAACAAGGTCTCTAGCACTCAAATCACTTGGTGATTTGTGCGAGTCTCTTGCTTCACGTCTATAAGGTTAAGGTAAATCAATCCGGTCTCTACTCCTAACGACGGTATAAGTTTCTAAATTCGGGTAAGTCAATCCGGTATATGTATAGTCTAATGTAATGGTATATTTACAATTCCCTCTCTATGGTACTGGACACAAATATTGGGGACTGGTTATAGACACCTGGCAGGATATAATATTGTTCATACACAATATAATAGTGGTAGTAATCTCGCCTCAGATGCAGAAGTGTCTAGTGCTAACCTAGAACACCCGCTGTGCCATCATCACAGGGAGGTACTGTTGACAAATGAAAAATTACAATGACCCTTACATCCACTATCTCACCAGATCGTCTCAACTCTATACTTCTGTACCTAGGTAGTCAAATCATGTATGTGGTGATGTATTAGTGCCTAAGTGTTGGAGGGCATCTTACATTAACTCCCAAGGCAAACAAATACAAGATTGAATTTTGACGACACTAGGGGTACAGCTATTCTAGCCTCCTTACTTCAACTGCTTTGAAGAAACTGATTAAAAAAAAGAGGAAACAAAACCCCACTTCTGACACCATTGTCAAGGTCATTACCAAGGTCAGGAATGATCGAGACAAATTGTCTCCCCCAGAATTATCATATGAACCAAGTATACTTCAATTGTTATGACGTTATGGCCAATATAGCTTGATCTGACGAACGAAAAGTGGTAACAATGCAGTTGAAGTGTAAGGGATAGGCCAGAGTAGATAAGTACACGTAGTCACTTAATCACTTATAATGTACACTATATTACATGGGGAACACACAGGAATACATGATACATTGATATGCGAACATCACTGTACTGTGCATGATACTATTCAATTACTACAAGGTGTAAGCCAATCGACTGTTATACTTTAACGCAACTTAAAAGCTATAGACGAATAAACTCGGTATGTGGTATCTCAATGGTCCCGTAGTGGACAATAGTATGAATGCACAAGTACTTTGATGATCGCTAATCAAAGTGAAATAACATACAAGTATAACATGGCATAACGAACATTGGAGGACAAATGACAATCATCTGAGCTACCCCAGTGCTGGCGTATCTCAATAGATAGTGTAACTCTGAGTATCAAGGTCCCAAGGTCTGCCTCACCCGCAATATGAGGTCTAGTCAACAATATGGCTATAATCCAACTTCAAGTGGATTAATCCATAAACAATATATGTAGTCTTACTACAATCCTTTAGCCATGATATGCCATGATAGGAGTATTACCATACACTATCAAAGTATACATATGTATTGCCTATGCAATTATATTTCCAAAGTATGAATGTCAAAGTCAAAGCCGGATGTGGTACATCACATGATAGTCAATAACGATAATGTTCCGGAAGCTGGTTCCCGGAAGTAAAGTTCCACAGGTAGTATTATCTCCGGAAATGGTGGACCAGATGTAAAGTTCCTATGGTATCACTCGACTGTAGCAACCCGGCTGTGTGACCGGATGTAAAGTATCCATGGTGAATCAATGGGTTGTAATACCGGAAGTGGTAGACCGGATGTAAAGTTCCGATATAATACACAAAATGGCGATTATCACGTCGGCTAAGACGCCGGGAAAAGTTTTTCACTTAGGTGACATTCAACTCGGTGGTTTAGTATAATGATATGATATGTGTGTATGGCGTTTCACTTCACTAAACTATGGCTGTGACTGTCTGCTGAACGCGAGGTAGCTATCACACTGCTCTATACAGGCCTGTACCCGGAGCTGCTACACACACTGCGCCAGACAGACGTACGGACACTCGGACGACCCGATACTCTGCACTGACTGGGGTCTGCCCTCAAACGAGTGGACCAAAACGTCCAATGTGGCTCGCTGGAGCGTTCTCAAGAGGCAAAATCCTCCGTGTCACTGGTGAATACAGTACTAGTCTTCTGTAACCAGAAAATATGTGTCCCCCCAACACATAGCGAGACATCGCTTATATACGCACCAGTGAAACCATGCACGGAATAATGGATATGCCTACCCCTCGTACGACATCTCACATAAATACTACAAAACCATGGCTTTTGCCATGTCACCCGTGGGTTATATTTGGCATAAATATATGTTCCCACCCGCCTTAAATTCAACTAAACCAGTGTACAGCCCTCGTGGAATAAATACCATCCAACATGGTATACCCCACACTACCATAAATCTGCACACTATAGACCCAGATCTCATGATCCGAAATCTACTCGACTGGTCTCGACAATGCGAAGGTCGCTTCTTGGCCCCGCCAAACCCCTCCATAACGGTCCTACGGCTATACACTCAAATGAGAGTGTAGCACATACTAAACTCAAATATCGTGGTCATTTACGGAAATATCACGACACAAAACATCACCAGTATGGGATCTGATATATCCGTGTTGGCCAGTACCAGGCTATGCTGAAACACTAACCCGTAGCATACATAACAGGGCAGACCATGGTATGGTCTGCGCTGTATACTGGCTTCACCTACAGAAGGTCCCTTATATGGTGAAACACTGACACGCGGACAAACTCGGCTGGCACGGACAGTGGACATCCGTAATACTAAAAGGTATCTTTTCCCTAGCGAAACCAGCACATGCAGTCAACGAGTTCTCTACCACACACATGCATAGTCTGTGGCAAATATGGCGTGACATCAGTAAAACATTGCTCATAAAATAGACGTATATTAAAATCCACAAATAGGACACGCATAAACGTATTTCCACCAATAATACAACATAAGCCCCCTTATTACACGCACATTGTACATGGCAAATGTACATGCTAAATCACAGGTGTGTAAAAATCACAGGTGTGTGAAACCACAGGTATGTGGAATCACAGGGATGTGAAATCAATAATACGCACAACAATACAACACAGTACCACACATCACAAATATACAATTATACGGATTCCAGAATGTACAAGAATGCACGTGTCACGCGACAAGCTGATCGAGAAGTTCGTCGCAGTTGATTTTGAGTGCTATTCTGCAGATCACACGATCACATCCGACATCATGCTTATGATCACCGTTATGCTCGCAACAAAACTTGCAGCTGAGCAACAAATTGATTCCCACATTGTTCAGCAATTGTTCAGCATTTATTAACCATTGTTCAGCATTTGTTCAACATTTGTTCAGCATTGTTAAGCATTGTTAAGCATTTTGTTAACCATTGTTAAGCATTTGTTCAGCAATTGCTCAGCAATTGCTCAGCATTGTTCACCATTGTTCAGAAATTGCTCAGCATTGTTCAGCATTGTTAAGCATTGTTATGCATTTGCTCAGCAGTTACTAACGAGAGTTAAGCACAATCTAAGCTGCGCTTAATAATTGCTTATTACTTTGTAAGCAGTTGGTTGATCAGTCTTTAACAGAAGCTTGGCGTGCTTAGTTTCCGAAAGCATCTTTCGAACCTCTAGGCGCTCCTCGCGAGTTGGGACAACGTCGTTCTCTCGAAGACAGTCATCGAATGAGTCTCGGTCCTTGCAGTGAAAGAGGGCGACCCATTTCGTTTGCTCGCGCAGATCCTTGAGGACGGCGTGTTACTTCTGATTGGAGATCCATACGCTTTGCCCCGCATGCCGGCCCGAAAATGCGAGCTCAGAGAGCATGTTCTTCTTTTTGGTCATCGCCGCCTTGACCGAGCAGTCGTCAATCACGTATAGGGTGGGCTCGCCCTGAAAGACGTGGTAGAAGTCACGCAGTCAATCGTGAAGCCTGTCGCTGGGGTCAACGACGTATACCTCAGGGTCGGCCCATATCCACGGGCGCTGCTGATAAGTCTTGTTGTGCCACACAGTCTGAAACTGGATCCCAATGTGACGAAAGGCATCGCGGTAGGACCCCTAGAGCAAGTCCAGGATGAAAACCGTTTTTCCGCATCCTGTCTGCCCACATATTATGGCAGAGTATTGGCCATTTTCGATGTTGAGTTGCGCATCTGTGATTATATATAGTTACACGTTCAATGTGCCAGCTCCGTCCGCCTCTTTGGCTATCTGGATCGTCACACCCTCGTTAGCGTTCTCAACTTGGCGTCCACTACCGTGCATTTCGTCGTCGTCGCTGGCTCGCATGTCTAGCCATAGCGCGTACTTGGAAGTCAGGAACTCCGCGAGGGAGACGTCCGAGAGCTGCAGGTCTTTGGCAACAGCGGCAACCTCCGGGGAGTGCTTAGAGCCGGCAGCAAACTGCTTTCTGGCTTCGTCCCACTGCTGGTGTGCGCGAAGGCCCAGGCTGTAGAGCTGATTTGGGACTCCCTCGATCGTCACCTCGACCTTTGTGATTTTGGGGTTATAAGATGTGTCGCTTTTTTCTAGCCCCGAGCGCGAACCGAGCCTCATCGAACAGGTCTCACGGGACAGTGGGCAGCTAGCTTTAAAAAGGGGGTGGACGATTTTCTAAATACTTCACTACCGACCCTGTAAGTTACACCAGTGTGTCTAGAAAAATAGGTTTATGAATATTTCTTGACTTTGGGAGGCTTGACAAGGTGTATTTTTTAGAGTATTTCATAATTCTACGAAACTGAATGTTAGCTCCAGTTGATTTTGACATCTTGGAAAATGTCGCCTGCTATGCTGTCTCGCCGGTACGGTTTCGCGTCAGAATTTAAGGTATTTTTCGGGCATTTGTAGCGAAAATTTGAGCTGGTTATGACCCCGCTTTGAAATCATTTTCAGAAAATGGTGTGGTGTTACAAGTGATAGAACAATACATAACAAAGTATCTGTGCCTCATATTTTCATGAAAACAATTCCGATAAATTCAGTCGTGTTGAAACTTTTGGCCAAAAATAGGTGGGTGGGGTAACTTTGTAAAAAATTAATTGAACACATCTGATGCGGTTACTGAATTTTTATTGCGGCGCGCGATTTGTACTTCATTTGCGAGTATTTTTCAATACTTGTCGCAAGAGCCTCCTTAACTGATTGTGAGAGGCGGTGATTTTCATAAGTCACCCGCCGCCCTCAGAAAAGCAGTCAATTTTGGCTATTTTGAACCGTCCCGTGATGCCACAGCATCAGTACACCTTTCATCGAGCGTGCGTGGGCGTTGACAGTAATATTCCACAATGTGTCGCCTTTGTCTTTCGTCATCTTGCGATGGCGAAGAACTCGGTCGTAAAGTATGGCAACGCGCCCGTGGTACTTGGTTCTGATCTATAGCTCGAGTTCGGGCATCGTGACCATGTCGTACTCCAGCGAAACATTGTCGATCGTATACGTCGATATCATGTCAGTGGCTATGAGAACTCGGCCGTAGCCTTTGAACGTTAGTTCGTATTCGAGGCGGTCCGCCAAAGCTGTCTGATAGTATGGCATGTGACTCTCCAGCAACTCAAAGTCGAGCGGGATGTAGAAGCGGTTGCCGTAAGCGGCCGCGATCGCGGTGTCGCTCGCGAGGCTATCTGCCTTGTCACCAGCCCCGATTCTAAGTCTGGTTACATTCCTATTTCGGCTGGTATCAATACCCTGATAAACCGCATTTTGGCGCTCTTGCGCCGTCTTCCACAGGTCCTGGTAGCAATGATAGACGTCGCTGTCGTCGATCGACATCACCTCATTTACCAGAAATCTTTATCATGGTCTTCTTGACGATGGCGCGACCCAGGTTCTGAACGACGGTTCGGTCCGCGTCTGTTGACGTCAGCGAAATTGTGAAAGCGAGGCGAACAGTCCCCAGCACAATGACGTCGCTAGCTCCGAGGTTGGGGAAGCGAGCCAAGAGCTGCTGGTTCTGGTCGATCGTCGATGGGTTGTTAGTAATAACGACGCTCTGTCTCACGCCTTTCGCCCCGAGGGGCTACCGCAGTCTGCGGTATGAATTGAGTTTGCGGCCGTATTAACTGGAAGACATATTAACTCTATTAAACCCGTATGGTGTTTGTTCAATACATCGAAACGATGGCTGATTACGACATTAACATGGACGAATTCGATCGCACTAATGGCGACCAAGACGATTACCTCGATGATGATGGCCTCGATGATTACCTCGATTATGATAATGATGACGAGACGCCCTTCATAGAGACACCAGCCGGCGAGGATATAGGTGGCCCTACCAACACCGTTGGTCTAAGTCGGGAATTACTCGAGACAGCTGTAAACGACTACTACAACAATTTGGGAGAAAACAAAGGTATGGTCACGCCTGTCGGACGCGACTACTCCAAGTTCGAACTGGATCGGGCCGGCAGGCTGCGATTAAAAGTATCAAATGTCCCGATCATAAACATGAAGACCGGAAAACCAACCCCTAGCGCTGAGCACCATTGCCGAAAACCGGGACGGTGGCCATCTCATAAGGAGCGAAATAAGCTTCCCAGATTGGAAGAGGGTTAAAACTATTATGCCGGCCCGCGCAGTAGAGGCCCTACAGTCTACCGACGAAACGATGGCGAAGACGGCCGCCGCGATAGAAACGATCGAGCTCAGCAAGGTCCCTCGTGTAGCAACCAACGCTATTCGCACAATGGAGATCAACGAAAGTGAAATACTCAGCACGATGGATGACCCACCGTTACCTCTTCGCGAACTCCGAGGACTCGATAAGGCTCTGCAAACAGTCTGGGGCGAACTGGACCTTAACCTCTCCAAACACCCGGCGCTGGATGAACATATCGCGCTAAAAGAAAGAAAACTAGAGGAAGCCCGTGACGATAGAGAATCTATCGATAGGATCACCGAACGCCTGCGGTCGTTGCGGGATGAAAGAGATGAGGGTCCTGCACGAGGAGACGACACTCGGTGAGCGTCTTCGGACTCTGTTCAGAGAGCAGGACGTCACAATAGTAAGCATCCTCACAGCTCTCGGCATGACTATATCAACCTTAGTTCAAGCTATCACGGGAGGCGACGGTGCGGCGGTGCGGCGGCTGCACCAGTGCCAGCACCCGCGCCATTCGGCGGAGCCAAGGAGTGGGTACAAATAAAAAAAAGCCGTAGCCAGTCTCCTTGCTAAACTAGCCAGAAAGGTGACTGCCGCGCTGCCTGGATTGATTGGGGGTCTCGTCTCCTACTTGCTATCTATATTATCAAAACCGGCCGGATGGTTCGCCGAGAATGTTTGAGCTCTAATCGTGGCGATCGCCGGTCTCCTACTATTTGCCGCCCGAGAGTTCCTAAAACCAAAGCGCGAATAGTCCGACCGCCACGAGGGCGACCACGAGCCCTAATTGTTCATCCTCGTGGGCTGTGACACTAGTTCCGAAGGAACTTTCTGGTGCATCAAGTCCTATTGCAGCCGTTGGAACAACGGCGGAACTTGATGTGACACTAGTTCCGAAGGAACTTGATGGGGTGCTTTGTTTTGGGGTGGTTGCTTGCGGTTTTATGAAATCGGTTCCATGCGCGATGCGCTTGATGATATCCGCGTTCACGTTCCCGTTGTGGCCGATCTTTTGTTTGACGGTTGCGATTACGATCTGATTATTGTAACCGTCAATCCGGTCGTCTCGTAGTATCATATTGCTCGGCGCCATATAAAGACCTATTCCAAATACATAGTCTAATGGGGTGCGGGCATACTGCAAAACGTCTTGATACCGCTGGATCGACGCCGGGAGGTCCACCAGAGATGAGATGGCGTCCTCGACATTTGCCAAGAACTGTTTCTGGCTATCGAACGCCGTCCAGGTTCCTATTATAGAACTGCGCGCTTGCGTCTGTGCGCCGAGGATGGCCCAGACGTATGTCCGAATTGAGTCGTTGAGGCGGGTAACCCCGGCCTGCGTGAAAGTATTTTGTTTTTCTTTCACAAATGTTGTCCACGCTCTAGATATGTCTACGTCGTGTGTGTATGAGTCTTTCTCACTGAAGAAAGGTTTTATGGCCCCTCCGTGATCTAACCTATATTTTCCGTCGGGCTTCCAAAACATTGTGAAACTACATAGACCGCCGTTAAACCTGTCAACCATTTCTCTGAAATCTGTTGTCGGTGTAACCCCAAACTCGTTGCACAATTTAGAGAAGGCCCTAGAGTCGTACGTGTTGGCTTGCCAGTTAAAAGCGGAGTCTTGAGGAAGAGGCGTTTTCATTTCCGCTAGAACGCGCCGTGTCTGATAGTAAAAATGAAATTGAAACGACGATTTCAACATTTGATCATCCTCACCGAGTAATTCGGATGAAAACCCACAACCAGAGCTCGCGCACCACACTGCAAAGTTCAACTGGTTTTGCCACCATTCCATCGGTGCTGCCTTCCACACCACCGCAGCTACGTTGTTCACAACGAGATCGCCAGTTATTACGGGGTTTGTGTACTCGTGGGTCAACTCTAAAAAAGGGGCTTTGAACTTGGGCCCATTCACTCCGACACATATGTATTGCCGACCTAACGCGAGGTATTTTACACCGTAGCGTTTCACATACGCTATCTTTTACAGTGGATAATATATACATCTAATATACAGAATAACTTTCTTCTCGGCGCGGAGTGTTTCCGATATAAACAGAATTTAACCCAAAATATTTTAAAAGTATATTATCATGTTTGCTATACTCACCAACGTTCGACGCGACGGGTGGGAGCTTCAGAAGTCAATCGACAACCGTCACGGGAAACGGCGGGCCGGTCTCAGATCAATCACATTCACGGTCGGCTGGCGAAACGTGGTGGAGAACCAAGGGTTCGGGTTTGGACATGTCTGTCGAGTTCGTGATCCAAAAATGCTAACCCCCGGACTTTGGAGCGCCGGAGACTTACACAAAAAATTGTTGCAGCGGAACTTGCAGGCCGAGCCATCCTCGTAATTTCAAAGGGCTGGCGACATTCAAGGCCGAGAACGGGTGGTCCGTAGCCGTGACAACTGAGCTAGCGCCCCTGCTCGGTTTCGAGAAGACGCGCTCGGATAACGGCGGCATGTTTAAACCGGTGACCTATTTCGGAGACCGGCCAGTGAATTTCTCGTTCACAAAACATCTTCACATTCACTTGATGCAGCTTAGTACATCCGAGAACGTGGTAGACGGGGCTCCGAGCACATTACTAAAAACTGTGCACTCCAGCGACTGTTAAAGAACGATTACCCGATTTGGATCGTTCTAGAAATAACCGATGAAACATAATATATATATTTACATATTAATCACGAGCATATACGGCCCAGGTAGTTCCAACGCAGAACAGGACGTTCCCGTCGCGGGCGCAGTATATGATGAAGCCACAATGAGAAGGCTGGAGGGAAGGATAGCGCAGGCCCGCACAGAGGCGGCTACGGCGATTGCGTACGTTAAGCGAGTGCAAGCTCCAAATCCCGTCATAGCAGTTTGTGCAGAGGAGCGGGGTACACTGAACGAGGGGGCCTACGAATATTTATTCGGTGCCAACGCGAGCAACATATATGGGGGATACACCATAGCACATACAGAGTGGCCTGCGGTTCTCTTACCAGGCGAATTGCAATTCCTGGAGCGCAGGATTGCAATTCGCGTTCCCATTAATTGCAATTGGACCGCAATTGGACCGCAATCGGACTGCAATCATGTGACCGCGGTCCAAAGAGTTGGTTGCGGAATTGCAATACTTATAGCGCAGTTCGCGCTGCGCTCCGCTTTTAATTGCAATTTACGCTCCTTTGTTTCTGTAAACTGCGAAAGAATGACCGCTTTACGCTGCGCTCTGCGGTAAAACCAGCGGACCGCTCTGCTTAACCAATGCGGCAATCACAATCGAAATAGTTGACAAACGTATCCGTGTTCCAATTCCAAAATTTTATCCCATCTATCTAATTCAAAGTGACTACCCTAGAAAGTCAGCGGTATTTGTGATCTGTTTTTTTGGTGCGCAATATAAATCGGCGGGTTATTGCGAGACAAACAGTGAAACATTGACCTTGACAATTTCTTGGACAAAACAAAATGTCGTCACTCACTCACTGCCGTTCCGAATATCAAGAACACATTAATAGACACCACCATGCTGACAATATATTTATTTTCATATAAAATCAAATGATAATGTGTGGTCTACGGTATAATATAGCAAAACAAAGCATCAATTTTGCGTTTTGTTTACTTTTTCGTCTGTATCAAATTACGTTTTCCTATTATGTTGACATTATTTCGACGCGATCCTATAGTCGACATGACAATTTCTGAGATCAATACAACTTTTCATAATGTCTTTCAATTTCAAGCTGCAAGGAGACTGTGAATTGCATATTAACCATAATAACAGGTGAACATATTGATAATAATTTTAAAAGAAAAGCATATTTTAATTTTCGAAACCTGATCATAAAAATTAAAATATTAAAAATTTTATTTTGGAATTAGATTTATATTACTGCAAACGTTCTGTTCTAGCTGTTGATTTCTATTGGCCCGATTCAAATTTTGTGAAGATAATATTTATTCCGGTGATAGCCATTTATTTAAAATAAAACGGTTTACTTGTGTCACAGAGTGAGAAAGATAAATAACGGCCCGGAATCGAACCAGGGACCTCATGTTTACCGTACCATGCCCATGACTCTACCAAGCAAGCTAACAAGGCACAGATCATACACACTTCATCCCCATGGTCAGTTGCGTACTGTGACATTCTTCTCCGCCAAATTGAAATTCGTCCTCGAATTCTATGTTTAATTTTTGTCTCCGAATTCCATATGTTTGGGTACAATTTGGGAGTATTTATCAGTCGCGGTCCTCCCCTTTGTTGGGCAACAGAATACTCAATTATCGTCCGTACCCAGAGATTCCGGTGCTCCATAGGTTTTTCCTGCAGAGTACCGAATCGGATCTCATTCGCGCTTTAGCTGTTAATTGTGACATATTTTTCTGTACTTATTACACAGAAATGAATAAGTATAATACTGACATTTCTTTCAATTGAAAAATACAGAAAATATGTCGCAATTAACAGTTGAAGTGCAAATCAGATGTGATTTGGTACTTTTGCAGGGGAAACCTACGGAGAGAACCATTATAAACTCTCGGTACGGACGATGCGGGAGTATTCTGCAGAGTTACTTCCCGCAACTACGTTCGGGCGCTAAATGTCACAGGGTGAGAAAGATGTGCACCAGCCCGGAATCGAACCGGGGATCTCTGGTTTACCACACCATCGCTCTACCTGCTGAGCAAACCGGGCACAAATACACACTTATTCACCATAGTGATCACTTCATTCAACCAAAAATTCACAGCTAGAAGTTATGCCAAATTATTACAGTCAACGTCACAGATTATGCTCTTGGCGACATTAGCGGACACAAATTTGTCCATCAATTTGATCAAATAAACAACGGAATCTGACAGATAACACTACGACGGCGCATGGAAACATCATTATTCTGTGGTACTTGGAATCAAAATGGTGATATTAAGATCAATATGTGAGGCGCTGACGGAACCTTTAACATTTTTTATCACGATAGCAGCTACAGGGATTGTTGGACGCATTTATTAGAGAAACAAGAGATTACAATGGATTGGATAATATACTAAGTGACATTTTGTTCTAACGTACACCAACATAGAGGATTAAATTTGCGACAATGTTGGATTCTGGATTTTGTGGACAGGTGACAGAAATCGGAGCTGGATAAGAACCGACAGACGTGATTCTGAATATGCGTGCTTGGTCTGTGGTTTTTCTTCCAGATCATGTCATGCATTTTTTGATTTTAATTTCACGTCATGTCAAAGCAGCACTATTGAATATAATGAATAACTTTAATATTCTACACCAGAATTAAAGTTCATTCATCGTCTGATGTGTAACTGATAAATTAAGGTAAGTTACTTGTATATGACAACTTTTGCCTCACCACGATAGAGGAGGGGGCATTTAGTGTTACCCTTGACCTTGTCCGTTCTTCCGTCTGTCACCAACCTAGTAACTCGAAAAACTTTTAAACCGTAATAGCTACATACCTGAAACTTGGTACATGTATGTTTGATTCGACCCCATGGTCATGGATTATCTCCCCCTTTTCAAGTTAGAATTTTCCAATTTTGTCTTGTAGCTCGTAAAAACTTTTAAACCCTAATAGCTACACACCTGAAACTTGGTATGTCCTTATGATGAGTAGATTTGCAAAGTTTATTTTCATTCGACCCCCGAGTCATGGATTATCTCCCTCTTTTTGAATTAGAATATGAAAATTTTGCCTTGTAACTCGTAAAACTTTTGTAATAGCTACAGCACTGAAATTTGATATGTAGCTTCCTTCTGATGAGTAGATGCGGAAAGTTTATTTCGATTTTTGATTCGAACCCGTGTCATGGATTATCTCTCCCTTTTAGACACTGGAATTTTGCCTTGTTTACTATCAAAGCGATATGTGGGGTATCCGTGTTCTATAACACATTTTCTAGTTTAGTTATCTCCCTTTGTTTTTTCGCGCACTGATTTGTCCGGAGCATAACGCGAACACCCTTTGCAATATTTTTTATGAAACTTAACACATGCATAGGTCTCACTGGACAGGGCGGAGCTAGCGTTAAAGGTACATGCCCACTCAGTAGGCACAAAATGTTCTTTATGTCAGAGACATCATCGGAGACATTTTCTGGCCAGATAAACAATCATTTACCATTACCCACGTATTGTTTGGCATTATTATACATTTTATATCAGAAGAAAATATCCACATTGATATCAGGGACGATAACTGTGTTTCCTTAAAATGTTAACGGACATTACTATTTATTCTCTGTATTTATTTTTTGATGTGCTATGATCATACTTTATAATCTGTCAATTTTTTTTCAGTTGATGCATTTAATTTAATAGTATAAATAATTATAAAATATCATGCCCCATTTGCACATGAAAATACCGATACCACCGCGCGTCACTATCAGTAAAATAAATATTACCATTGATATCTGTATAGCGGGCACTCGTAATGTTTATATTAAAGTAGTGGAATAGTGACAATTATACACTTATTTAATTCCCATAAAGAGCATTTTTAGCCTACTGCATGAGTGGGCTTGCACCTTTAAAAAGGGGTTGGACAATTGTTGTCGCGACCGCCTGCGGACAGTGCGGTATAGTCTGCACATTGACGTCCATCTGTATTTTTTTTGCCGAGCCTGCTTGCGGAAAGCGAGACTTAGTGATCACAATGACGTCCGTGCGTCAGTCCGTCCGAAATCGGTGTATGTTTTTAAATACCATATCCTAAGTCACATTGACTTGAAACATCAAATGCTTATTAGTCATAATCCATATATTCATTCTGTCTCCCACTCATGCGACCCCTGTGCCCCAAGGTCAATTGACTTTGAAATTTTTGTTAAAGTTTTTGCATACCTTATATCTCCACAACACTTACCCAGATTTGCTTCAAACTTCAGATAATTCTTTATTATCATCCATATTTTCATATTATAGCCCACGCATGCGACCCACATGCCCAAGATCAAGGTCAAATGACTTTCAAATTTGCGTTAAAGCTTTTACATACGTTAATTCAAACTTCAAATAAATATACTCGGACACCATCAAATGCCTCGGTGGGCACACATGCGTGCCATGGCCATCTGATTTTTATTTACCGTAGGTTAAAGTTTTTAAGAAACACTATATCTCAGAAACAGCTTCGCCAATTCACTCGAAGCTTCACATGTGTGTTTATCATCATCCATATTTTCATTCTATGCTCAACTCCTGCAACCCCTGTGCCCAATATCAAGGTAAAATTACTTTCAAATTTACCTCAAAGTTTTTGACATGCCTGCATGTGGACAGTGCGATATAGTTGTCACATTGGCCTACATACGTACGTACGTACGTACATCCGTCCGGTTAAATTTTTTTGATTTAAGGTTAAAGTTTTTAAAGGTACATGCCCACTCAGTAGGCACAAACTGTTCTTTATAGCAATTAAATAAGTGAATAATTGTGTCACTATTCCACCAGTTCTAAAAATTATGTGTGCCCGCTATCCATATATAATCATTTAGTAATATTTATTTTACTGATAATGACTAGCAGTGGTATCAAGCTATTTTCATATTCAAATGAGGCATGATATTTTATGCCACCGGGTTTCGAAGAAACTGGTGGCATATAGTGTTTGGACCGTCCGTCCGTCTGTCCGTCCGTCCGTCACACTTTTCGGTTAACCACTTTGTCACAGTTTCTCAAATATGCTGCAGGTGGCATCCGCGTTCGACAGACGCATTTCTTGTTTTTAATAATTTATGCTAATTAAAGGTACATACCCACTCAGTAGGCACAACAATTAAAGTTATGTGTATTCTCAGTTATTTGTAGGAATTAAATAAGTGTATAATTTTGTCACTATTCCACCAGTTCTAAACATTACGAGTGCCCGTTATATGGATATAATCATTTAGTAATGTTTATTTCACTGATAGTGACACATGGTGATATCAAGCTATTTTCATAGGCAAATGGGGCATGATATTTTTTAATTACTTATACTAATTAAATGTGTTTCCCTGAAAAAATAATGTTTTCGACAGATTATAAAGTATGATCATTGCACATCAAAAAATAAATAGTAATGTCTTGGTAACATTTTAAGGAAACACGGTTATCGCCCCTGATAGCAGTGTGGAAATTTACGTCTGATATAAAATGTATAATAATGCCAATAAATATGTGTATTAATGGTGAATTAATGTTTATTTTGCCAGAAAATGTCTCAGATGATGTCTCTGATATAAAGAACATTTTGTGCCTACTGAGTGGGCATGTAAAGGTACCTTTAAGAACACTATATCTCTGAAACCGCTTCACCAATTCACTCGAAACTTCACATACGGTGTATTTGTCACCCACATTTTCATTATTATTTATATGTGCCCAATGTCACGGTCAAATTACTTTGAAATTTCCCTTAAAGTTTTTGTTGGGCCCGCTTGCAGACAGAGCGATATAGTTGGCACATTGGTGTGCATTCAGGATAAAGTTTTTGGTTAAAGTGTTTTTTAGTTAAAGTTTTTGGGTATACTATCAAAGCCTCGGCGGGTGCGGCATGTTTTTACGTCAACGGGCTAAAGCTTTGTTGCAATAAAAAAAATTGTTTGTACTATCAAATGCCTCGGCGGGCACGACATGCAGGCCATGGCCATCTAGTTATTATGGCATGCGATTTGATCAGTCGGCCATCGCACCAGGACTAGTTTAGCACTTGATCAGTCGGCCATCACACCAGGACTAGTTTAGCACTTGATCAGTCGGGACATCATTCCAGGACTAGTTTAGAACTTGATCAGTCGGCCATCACACCAGGACTAGTTTAAAACTTGATCAGTTTCCCATCTCACCAGGACTAGTATAGCACTTGATCAGTCGGCCATCGCACCAGGACTAGTTTAAAACTTGTTCAGTCGGCCATCACACCAGGACTAGTATAGCACTTAATCAGTCGGCTATCGCACCGGGACTAGTTTAGCCCTTGATCAGTCGGCCATCGCACCAGGACAAGTATAGCACTCGATCAGTCGGCCATCGCACCAGGACTAGTTTAGAACTTGATCAGTCGGCCAGCGCTCCAGGACTAGTTTAGCACTTGATCTGTCGGCAATCTCACCATGACTAGTATAGAACTAGATCAGTCGGCCATCGCTCCAGGACTAGTTTAGCCCTTGGTCAGTCGGCCATCATACCAGGACTAGTTTAGCCCTTGATCAGTTGGCCATCGCACAAGGACTAGTGTAGTCCTTGATCAGTCGGCCATCGCACCAGGACTAGTATAGAACTTGATCAGTCGGCCATCGCACCAGGACTAGTTTAGCCCTTGATCAGTCGGTCATCGCACCAGACTAGTAGAGCACTTGATCAGTCTGCCATCGCACCATAAGTAGTATAGCGCTTGATTAGTCGCCCATTGCACCATGCCCAGTATAGCACTTGATCAGTTGGCCATCTCACCATGCCCAGTATAGCACGTGATCAGTCGGCCATGCCGAGATATACATGTAGCACTTGATCAGTCGGCCATCGCACCAGGACTATAGAGCACTTGATCAGTCTGCCATCGCACCATAACTAGTATAGCGCTTGATCAGTTGGTCATCGCACCAGGACTAGTAGAGCACTTGATCAGTCTACCATCGCACCATAAGTAGTATAGCGCTTGATCAGTCGCCCATTGCACCATGCCCAGCATAGCACTTGATCAATTGGCCATCTCACCATGCCCAGTATAACACTGGCTCAGTCGGCCATGCCGAGTATAGCACTTGATCAGTCGGCATTCACACCAGGACTAGTTTAGAACTTGATCAGTCGACCATCGCACCAGGAATAGTTTAGCCCTTGATCAGTCAGCCATCGCACCGAGACTAGTTTAGCCCTTGATCAGTCGGCCATCGCACCAGGACTAGTATAGCACTCGATCAGTCGGCCATCGCACCATGACTAGTTTAGAACTTGATCAGTCGGCCATCGCACCACGACTAGTTTAGAACTTGATCAGTCGGCCATCGCACCAAGACTACTTTAGAACTTTATCAGTCGGCCATCGCACCAAGACTATTATTATAGCACTTGATCAGTCGGCCATCGCACCAGGACTAGTTTAGCACTTGATTAGTCGGCCACGTCATCCTGCGTTACAGACAGAAGTGGTAGTCGGTGGGGGGGGGGGGTGTAGTGTAGTCATAGACACAAACTGGTGGTGGTGGTGGTGGTGGTGATATAGACCGGAACTTTTAGGATGCCAAATGTAGATGGCTGGTGTGTGTGGGGGATCATTGTTTTGTGTCCCCCGCGGTGGTGCGGAGTACAATGATGAATTACTTATGAATCGCAGGCGGGAGTGTAGTATTTCACCATGCCCAGTACGTATATCACTTGATTAGTTGGCCATCTCACCATGCCCAGTATAGCACGTGATCAGTCGGCCATGCCGAGTATAGCACTTGATCAGTCGGCCATCGCACCAGGACTAGCAGAGCACTTGATCAGTCTGCCATCGCACCATAACTAGTAGCGCTTGATCAGTCGCCCATTGCACCATGCCCAGTATAGCACTTGATCAGTTGGCCATCTCACCATGCCCAGTATAGCACGTGATCAGTCGGCCATGCCGAGTATAGCACTAGATCATTCGGCCATCACACCAGGACTACTTTAGCACTTGATCAGTCGGCCATCGCACCAGGACTAGTATAGCACTCAATCAGTCGGCCATCACACCAGGACTAGTATAGCACTCGATCAGTCGGTCATCGCACCGGGACTAGTTTATAACTTGATCAGTCGGCCATCGCACCAGGAATAGTTTAGCCCTTGATCAGTCGGCCATCGCACTGAGACTAGTTTAGCCCTTGATTAGTCGGCCATCGCACCAGGACGACTAGTATAGCACTTGATCAGTCGGCCATCGCACCAGGACTAGTTTAGTGGTGGTCGGGGGTGGGGGGTGTTGTGTAGTCATAGACAAAAACTGGTGGTGGTGGTGATACACATTGTTCCCACTGTGGGATATAGACCGGAACTTTTAGGACGCCAAATGTAGATGGCTGGTGTGTGTGGGGGATCATTGTTTTGTGTCCCCGGCAGTGGTGCGGAGTACAATGATGAATTACTGATGAATTACTGTATTGAACACACATGTATATGCACTGTGATAGCGTACTTCACAATCCTCAGTTTTAAATTGTTTCTGTATCGTAAAACTGAACATTTATTCATTTTGAAAAACTTAAAATTGTGGCAGATGATCGAAATGAAAACCGGATGATACGGTAAGTTTTTAACGGAAATAGCGAAAGAATGACCGCACAAACGGTATCGCGAAAGAATGACCGCACAAACGGTATCGCGAAAGAATGACCACAACAACGGGACCGCGATTGGACCGCAATTAGACTGCAATTTCAGAGCGGACGAATTGCAATTCAACGACCGCTGGATTGCAATTCTTGGTAAGTGAATCGCAGGCGGGAGTGTAGTATTTCACCATGCCCAGTACGTATAGCACTTGATTAGTTGGCCATCTCACCATGCCCAGTATAGCACGTGATCAGTCGGCCATGCCGAGTATAGCACTTGATCAGTCGGCCATCGCACCAGGACTAGCAGAGCACTTGATCAGTCTGCCATCGCACCATAACTAGTATAGCGCTTGATCAGTCGCCCATTGCACCATGCCCAGTATAGCACTTGATCAGTTGGCCATCTCACCATGCCCAGTATAGCACGTGATCAGTCGGCCATGCCGAGTATAGCACTAGATCATTCGGCCATCACACCAGGACTACTTTAGCACTTGATCAGTCGGCCATCGCACCAGGACTAGTATAGCACTCAATCAGTCGGCCATCACACCAGGACTAGTTTAGAACTTGATTAGTCGGCCATCACACCAGTACTACTTTAGCACTTGATCAGTCGGCCATCGCACCAGGACTAGTATAGCACTCGATCAATCGGCCATCGCACCAGGACTAGTTTATAACTTGATCAGTCGGCCATCGCACCAGGACTAGTTTAGAACTTGATCAGTCGGCCATCGCACCACGACTAGTTTAGCCCTTGATCAGTCAGCCATCGCACCAAGACTAGTTTAGTCCTTGATCTGTCGGCCATCGCACCAGGACTAGTTTAGAACTTGATCAGTCGGCCACCGCACCATGACTAGTTTTGCCCTTGCTCAGTCGGCCATCGCACCAGGACTAGTTTAGAACTTGATCAGTCGGCCATCGCACCAGGACTAGTTTAGAACTTGATCAGTCGGCCACCGCACCAAGACTAGTTTTGTCCTTGCTCAATCGGCCATCGCACCAGGACTAGTTTAGAACTTGATCAGTCGGCCATCGCACCACAACTAGTTTAGAACTTGATCAGTCGGCCATCGCACCAAGACTAGTTTAGTCCTTGCTCAGTTGGCCATCGCACCTGGACTAGTATAGCACTCGATCAGTCGGCCATCGCACCATGACTAGTTTAGAACTTGATCAGTCGGCCATCACACCATGACTAGTGTAGGCCTTGATCAGTCGGCCATCGCACCAGGACTAGTTTAGAACTTGATCAGTCGGCCATCGCACCAAGACTAGTTTAGAACTTGATCAGTCGGCCATCGCACCAAGACTACTAGTTTAGCCCTTGCTCAGTCGGCCATCGCACCTGGACTAGTATAGCACTCGATCAGTCGGCCATCGCACCAGGACTAGTTTAGAACTTGATCAGTCGGCCATCGCACCAAGACTAGTATAGCACTTGATCAGTCGGTCATCGCACCAGGACTAGTTTAGCACTTGATCAGTCGGCCACGTCATCCTGCGTTACAGACAGAAGTGGTGGTCGGGGGCGGGGGGGGGGGGGGGGGGGGGGGGGGTGTAGTGTAGTCATAGACAAAAACTGGTGGTGGTGGTGATACACATTGTTCCCACTGTGGGATATAGACCGGAACTTTTAGGACGCCAAATGTAGATGGCTGGTGTGCGTGGGGGATCATGTTTTGTGTCCCCGCGATGGTGCGGAGTACAGTGATGAATTACTGTATATTGAACACACATGTATATGTACAGTGATACCGTACTTCACAATCCTCAGTTTTAAATATTGTTTCTGTATCGTAAAACTGAACATTTATTCATTTTGAAAAACTTCAAATTATGGCAGATGATCGAAATGAAAACCGGATGTTTACATTCGAAATCAACCGGTGCATCGGTATATTTTAACCACAGGATGACCCACTTTATATTCATACCATATCCGTACGGATATATCGTATATACGAACGGATATCGTATGTTTGTATAAATTCGTATAGTACGTTTGTATAATCACAGATAATGTAAACAAACTGTACTATACGATGATACGGTAAGTTTTTACCGGAAATAGCGAAAGAATGACCGCACAAACGGTATCGCGAAAGAATGACCGCACAAACTGGACCGCGAAAGAATGACCGCACAAACGGTATCGCGAAAAAATGACCGCAAAAACGGGACCGCGTTTGGACCGCAATTAGACTGCAATTAGATTGCAATTCCAGAGGGAAAGAATTGCAATTAAAGGACCGCTGGATTGCAATTCTTGGTAAGCGAATCGCAGGCGGGAGTGTAGCAGCGTCCGGGACAATTCTGCGAATGGCTGTCTGCTCGGTCAACTTTCGCGGACATGCTGCTACCGAACTCCGAGTGAATCTCGTCCTGAACGGGGTTTACTATATTCGATGATGACACTGCAATTAAATTTTCCGCCGGTAGTGTTATTAACTTTGTTACAAACATCGCTGACCAAGCGAGTTCCTCCACTGTAGTGACACTGTTAATAGAACTTGATGTATGATGAATGACGAAAAACTATATCCACACTTGCATTCAGGGACGGCTAACGCGGCATCCTTTAGGATGACCAGGATCGTCGAGATACAACAGATTCTCCAGCACGAGGGATAGACGCGGACGGGTCATGCGAAGAAATATCGGCTAGCAGTCAATATAGTCGGGGGTGAGCACGCGTTAGCATCAGCTTCCGTTGTAAGCGGCGTAGGGAGTGTGTCTTTATTATCAACAATCGTCGCTGCGCCGGTCGCGGTGGCATTGAGTGCGATAGCGGCGGGGGTGGGACTGCTTTGCGTGACGGTCAGTCTCGTGGGTCGAAAACTAGAGGCCAAGAGTCGAAAGCACGACCGAATAGCGGTTCTCGCGAGGTGTAAGAAAAACAGTATCGACGTTATAGTGTCGAAAGCGATAGCCGACAACGATATATCAGATAGCGAGTTAACACTGGTCGTCGAAGAGATGGCCAGGTACCAAGAGTTAAAGGGCACGATCCGGTCCAAGGCCCGACCACAAATTCTCGCGGACTAAGACGTAAACAAAACTCGTCATGGAGGGGAGGGCCGACGAGAGAAAAAATCTCCTCACCCGTCTCGGGACGTGATATGCTTATTCGCATGTCTGCCGAGGCAGGATATCCCTCCACCATACAGTCCACCAGTTCCGTCGACCCCTCCATACGGAACATAAAACATTTTTTTGCAGGCCCCGTTACACCACCGTGGTTACGGCACCCACCGACCACCATATATATCGCTTAAAGTTGAGTAATACACTAGCGGGTTATCATCATATATATATGTATAGCCTGTCTCGATACTTTGTCGCATATGGTTAAACCAATACACGAAACAAATACACCGCCATGGTTACGTATCGCTTAAGGCTGTGTAATACACCAGCGGGTGATCGCTATATATATATAGTCTGTCTAGATACGTTCGCGCATCGGATACGATAGATATATCACAGCGGCGGTTTGTGAACAGGTAATGTTTATATCCAGGTTTATGTTTCATAACTGCCTTGGTGGTTGTGTGTGTACTAAGGAGCGTTCCTATCCGGCCGCCGTTAAGCTGTCCCATAAATCTGCCGAATGCCGATATAACGAGCGGTGGTGTAGTGACAATGTCCGACAAATAACCTCAGCAAAACTACACATCAGATCGGTTCTATCTTTCCAACTGACTTTCTGATTTGAATTATTACTAAGCGATAATAATTGCGAGCACGTTATTCCTTGCTAACCAGTCGATGAGTAACGCGAGTGCCACCGCATGGTGGACATAGCAGTGACTCGGATCTGGTCCCCGCAATGCCTACATGGGCGAGGCGAAACGGACCCTCTTCTCATCCATACACGGTGATGCTTGCAATACTCGTAAATACCGGTACGATGACACCTCTCGTGACTACCTGTCTTCAACCACGCACAATTAACTAGAACCATTGTGTGATTACATATACTGAGTATAGCATAGGGAGGGCTTATCTCTAACATGGTGTCAGAGGTGGTGACATTACCATCTCATTGATAACTTTCAGTTGAGGAAGTATATGGTCTCGTGGTTGATGAATTTCTTTTTTCACTCTTCTCATCCATACCCGGTGAACATTTTGACTCCCATATACTACTACTCTCTCTATCTCTCTATGTCACACGCTCTCCCCTGTCCTTACCTCTCTCTCTCTCTCTCTGTCTCTCTATCTCTCTCTCTCTCTCCCTCTCTCTCTCTCTCTCTTTCTCTCTATCTCTCTCTCTCTCTCTCTCTCTATCGTTGTATACTCGCGCTATATCGTGTAATTATCTGTATACCACGGCTAGAAAGCGTTCTCACCACTTGTTGTGTACATGTATTGTATTGCATAACATTTGGCTGTGACTGTCGAAATGGGGCTTATATGTGTGAGGACCAGTTTAGATCCACATCAGTCTGGATCTGCACTGTTCGTCTTGCCATCAATGTAACACCCGTCGTGCTTCTAACAGGCTGTATAGATCTTTATCAGGCTACGGGAGTGCTATTTTGATCAGGAGCTACATTACGCCCAATTTCTCCAGTTAAAGCCACCGACATTCGTTCTATATGTTTTTACTTATATCGTACAGTGAAACCTCTCCAAACCGGACACCCTGGGAGGTCCCCATGGTGTCCGGGTCAGAGTAGGTTTCACTGTAAATCAAGCATTTGATCATTCTGAGCCATAATTGCGATCACGAACAGATATTATCACCTGAGATAAATGACGGAAGAAATTCATCAACAATAGGATCACAGGTATTTTCTTGGTGTCCGGTTTAAAGAGGTTATATTGTATTTGAGAATGATTAGACGTGTCGACTGATAGGGAAGTATGTATATGTATATATGTATGTATATATCTGTATATTTCTCCTGTATTATTAAATAATATGAGCTATAACACTAGGTACACACTGTGGTCAGTAAGCGGAGACTGTGCGATATACATAAGTGTATGATACATGTACAGATATATGTATTTGTGGCCGCGGCATGGTCTGCAAGTTATTTGCCTATTTATCACGAGTGTGGTATTTCTGCATGTATGATATGTATCAATTATATCACGATTTGTCCGCATGTACGAGGAGATAATCCGCGAGCTTTAGCGAGCTGGTACATGCGGACAAACGTTATCTAACTTATGCATCCCATCCTGATGCACATACATTGCACACGAGCTGTGTTAATACAGAAACAACACCCGGAAATGGGTCAAAGATGTGATAATTAGTAGTTTACCCATGCACGCCATCTTGCATTGTACGTATATTATAACATAGCCATGTCTAAATACTCATGATTCAGTTGCCTCGATCCAATAAACTATTCTATTCTAATAAAATCATAAGACACTTGTGTAATAAATATGCAAATGACACCGTTACATAAAACATTACATCTTCAACGTATTGTGTTGTGCTTATGCAATAATATAAACTAACATTTGTGTTGATTTAATATGAGATGTATTAAACTTGTTGACTGATTACATAAGCAACTCGGCATAGCCTCGAAATCATTAAGCTCATTTATTAAGTATCATATTATATCATCACTCATGTAAGATAATCTATTTCTTACATTTTATCTCGTCTTCACCAGTTAGTCAGTGGTCTTGGATCGATAAGTACTACCTGGTCAAGAAGAGATACCATGTACTAAAATCGATGTAATGTCACGTTATCTCGTCTCACTGAGCAATATCAGGTTTAGAGATTTCAAATTAGTTATCTCGTCCAATTGATCTCGTCTCGACTTGTTAGTACCTTATCTTTACGGGATAATTGTGTATTGAAGACGACGAAAAAGAGATGCTGTTAATACGACTTAGTTGTCAAGTTATTACGTTTAAGTAGATGAATGAGATGAATGGTTTATTTATAAAAGTGTCGCCAATATACATAAATATTGCCAGCCCTTGAGGGCTTACGAGACACTATGACAACAATGAATCTATTTAGTACATGAATGCATGCGGGAAAATAATAACAAAGTGAGCAATTATCTGTTTCAAGCTATCTACTTTAGATATAAATATGTGCCGATTTCCGCTCTTGAGATGGACAACATCCACTCAATTTACTGATATTACTTCATATCATTGTGACTGTCCAGTGATCCCCATCCATGGCTCCAAATAGGGAATTATTAATTGAGTATTGTCACTCCATCATTTCTGAAGCAATTTGGTATTTCTAAATTTGAATTGGGTTAAATAAAATCACACTCCTGTTTACACATCAGTAGACAGTAATTATTGAACCGTTTGTTTAGAAATGAAAGCATGTATTGGCATTTCATTAGAATTGTCTCCTTGGAGACAATTGTAATGAAATACCAAGATGTGTTTTCACGGAAAATAAGAAAATATGCTACATGTGTGGTCTGTTTATTGTTTTCTGCAGCATGAAAAGATACAACAACATTTGTATTGCTTTATACCAGGGTCAGTCATAAAGTGTTGTACGTGTACATATATGTGGCTGTGACTGGATAAATGGATTTGACCAGCTCCCAAATAGCTCATTCCTATATTGCTTGTCAGAAGCATGGTGTGTATTTCATTGATGTAATGGTGAACAGTGCAAATCCTGATGAGACTGTGCGGATGCACAAGCTGATCCGGATCTACACCGTCCATCCGTCCGTCGTCCGTCCGTCAGTCCGAAATATGCGTTCAAGTTTTTAAATACCTTATATCTCTGCAGTCCTAAGTCACATTGACTTCAAACTTCATATGCTTATTAGTCATCATCCATATATTCATGATGTGTCCCACTCATGCGACCTCTGTGCCCATGGTCAAGGTTTAATGACTTAGGAGTTTGCGTCAAATTTTTGTCAAAATTTGCGCTAACGTTTTCAGATTCCTTATCTCTGTAACCGTAAGTCGGATTTGCTTGAAACTCTGAATGCTTATTGGTCATCATCCATATATTCATTCTGTGTACCACTCATGAGGCCCATGGTCAAGGTCAAATGACTTAGAAGTTTGCGTTAAAGTTTATGTCAAAATTTGCGTTAAAGTTTTCATATACCTACTATCTCTATAACCGTAAGTCAGATTTGCTTGAAAATTCGCATGTTTATTGGGCATCATCATTCAATTCATTATGTGTCCCACTCATGCGGCCCGTATGCTCCGAGGTCAAGGCCAAATTACTTTGAATTTTGCGTTATTATAAAGTCTGCGTTAAAGTCTTTACATACCTTATATCTCGACGATTGTTACTCCAATTTACTGCAAACTTCCAATACTTCCTTTTCATCATCCATATTTTCAATTCCATAGCCTGCCTATGTGGTCCATATGCCCAAGGTCAAGGTCAAATGACTTTGAGATTTGTGTTAAAGTTTTTAAATACCTTATATCTCCACAACATTTACTCCGATTTACTTCCAACATCCAATACTTCTTATTCATCATCCATATTTTCATTCTATAGCCTGCACATGTGGTCCACATGCCCAAGGTCAATGTCAAATGACTGAGATTTGTGTTAAAGACGGCCACTTTTTATTGAATTGTTAGTTACAAATTGGTACCCATGCTAGTTTATATTTATGATGGGTGAACTTTCGGATAGGGGTGGGTACCCCCTCAAATTTGAAATTTGACCTTTCAAGGTCATTTAGGGGTCAAATCAAGAAAAATCAAAGAGGTCTTAATGTTTGCCATATATAGGTCACCATCACTCATAAAATCAATGTTGAAGATGGAAACAATTTAATCACTGGTAGTACTATTATTGTTAATAATAAAAAAGGAAATATAAAGAATAAAAATGCATAATGGCCGCCAAAATAGTGACACTATATGGAAAAAACGAAAGTTTCGTGCATATCCAACCAAAGCTAGCTCTTTGTATGTGTTTGTTACTGAATGTCTTCATAAAATCAATTTGCATCACGGTATAGCATCTCAATTGAATAACTTGTAAATTGTCACGATTCCACTCCCGACACGGGGGATTATCCTTTCCAAATGTTTGTTTACAAATGAGTGCTCAACGTGGGTTACATCTATAAAAACTATACGTTTAGTAATAAGTCTACACTCAAGGTGGACTGTTTTTGGGCAGTTCCACGGTTAGTCATGGGTCAAATCAAGACAAAAAGTTAAACAAATCTGCATTTCGCTATTTGAAGGCATACATAACACATACAAAATATGTAAAAAGAATGTTGAACATGACATGATATACATTCGCTATGCTATATCTTTAGTAAAGCAGTCAGGTAATGTAGAAATAGATATTCAAGAAGGCCGCCACAAATCTCATTTTGGAATACTGGCACACGTCTGTTAATTCTCAATCATTTCAATAACTGTACTGTTCAACTAACATTAACTTGTGATTAAAATGAAAATGAAGTCATGTTCATTTAACAGAGACTCTCACAATTATATGTCACACAATTATACCCAACAAAGAAAATACTTATGTTTTCAATATCAAAACAAAGATCATGCTGAATTACCTACAGCATCTCGTCAAAGTTACGTGCTGATGGAGAGTCATTCTTGCGTATCGATATGGCTTGTTTCTCGTTTTGAGCGTTCTATTCAAGGATTTGTGAGCGTAATACGTTGTCAGTTGCTGTGATCCAAATAATTTAATGTGATCTGTTACGTACTCGGTTTAGCCTTACTGTATTACAGTTTACGTGTACCTTATATTACGGCTTAGTACTTCATTCGACACCAGCGTCCCCTAACATGATTTGTGCATGATATTCGGAAGACAGTTGTTTTATGTGTGATAATTATATAACCATATATGGGAGAATTAAATTGATTGCATACATACTGCCTGGCAGATTGACAATTGTGCATGCAAAGTTCTATCCGATACGTACATTAAGTTTTATACTTCACTATGAATTCATTATGTGAATGAAACTCCAGATAATTATGGATTCCATAGCGGCAACAAACTATCTTTTAACACTTTTACTAGTAATACACACTACCAAAAGGATCCAAACACTGTTCTTTCAACTAAACCCCACTACTGAATCACAATAGAGTTAGATAGATGTATGTCCAGATGCGACGCTGAATATTATGATGTGACAATCATCATAGACATAAACAATCTGTATATATCTCCAAGAAACACATACACATTTATATTTTTAGGGAATTTGTTTATAATAGTGAATTTGCTGTATTTTTCAGTAGTTGGTCAACTACAAGTACACGTACAGTACGTTTATTTACCTTCATAATGCCAATAGAGACAGCAAAACAAAAACACACCAAATGAGACATAGCGAACTATGACAACAGGTTAAGCGGTATACAGTCCCAACATAAAACACGCTATCTTGTATAAAGCTGACAAAAATAGATATAAAAACTTTTAGTAATGTTGATAATGCAATGTATTACTGTTGTCATAGTGGTATTCTTATCTGCAGATGTCTGGAGAATCCGAAACATTCTTGTTGAAGAAGATAAATTCTGCTGATTACTTAGTCCACATCAAAATATGAGACACCGAATATGTGTCTTCGTTGCTGATTTTGTTACAGAAATATTTCATGCTTTGCGTTATTCCATTCTACGCTTTCACCAAATCTTATTTCTGACATAAGCCAAAATGAATCGTCAGAAATGTAGGTGATTGTTTGTCCCTCTTGGAATACTGTATATGTAGTCGCCTTCATCTAGTACATCTAGTTCATCATCCATATTGTAGACCCAGATTTATCTTAAGGATCAGAGATGCTTGCCCTTGAGTGTCCGTGATGTGTGCCAATTCTGCATGTGATTTGTGCTGTCGTGCGACAATTTGTATAAACTGGAAAATATTGTCCTACTGTTTCTTCCATGACACCGTATAGGCCCTGTGCGCATTAGGGTTGTCGGTACCATCCGAGCGCACGAAAGATTTCTGGTGCCAATGTGTTTAGACACACATACTGTATATATTTCCGCATGATATACTTTTCAAAGAAGTAGCTTAAGCCCACTAATTTGCATAAAGAAGATGGCCACCAGTGAAAAAAGCATCGGCTACCGTTGGATATATATTACATTGTGGAACCAATATTAGAAGGGTCATATTGGCGCATCTTTATTTATTTAATAGCTAATACATTATCGAATATATAACAATCGATATAAGCTTGAACCGAGCTTGTGAAAATCCAAAATTGCCGCCATTTTAGAGGAATTTCCAAAAATATGTAAATAAATTGACAAAGACGTGCTATCAATGTGGGTACCAAACACTTGTTATGAAGTAATACGGCCATCAGTCGTTCAGCTATATGTATCCTGAACATTACATGTGTTAGAAGCATCATGACCCCCGCTATGCACGGTTTCTCCATAGAGTGGCGCCTTAGCGCACACGACCATGAAGGCTGTTATGAAATATAAACACAACCTAGTGTTGCGCAATAATAGATAAGGTGAAATACATCCTATTAGAGATAGGAAATCCATTGGTTATAGTCAGAATAACATCACATAATGGTTCTAGTTAATTGTTCGTGGTTGAAGACAGGTAGTCTCAAGATGTGTCATCGTACCGGTATTTACGAGTATTGCAAGCATCACCGGGCATGGATGCCAAGACGTTCCGTTTCACCTCGCCCATGTCGGCATTGTGGTGTAGGGACCAGATCTGAGTCACTGCTATGTCCACCATGCGGTGGCACTCAGGCTACGCATCGACTGGTTAACAAGAAATTACGTGCTCGCAAGCAATATCGTTTAGTAATAATTCAAATCAGAAAGCCAGTTATAAAGATATAACCGATATTTTCTCAATGTTAAACACACACCGTTTAACCTAAATGTATCCAATCAGTATTCTCAATCTTGGGAAGGGTGGCGTGCGCCTTAATTATAATAGTATTTTTTAGAACCTCATATCGAGACATCTCCTCCACCACCGACTCAAATTCAGCGTCTGATATATTGTTATCAGCCAACGCTTTGGAAACGATAACGTCGATGCTATTTTTCTTAGACCTTGCGAGAACCGATATTCTGTCGTGCTTTCTACTTTTAATTTCGAATTTTCTCCCCACTACTCTGAACGCCATACACAGCAGTCCCGCCCCAATGGCTACCCCGCTCAAACCCCCTGCAATGGGAATTGCCACGACTGTAGATAACAATGCAGCGGTTCCGGCCCCACCCATTATAGAATTTGCTGCCAGCACGGTGCTCACCCCCTCCACTATGTTTGCCGCTCGTCTATATGTTTTATCATTCATGTTCCGAGTCCCCCCCTCTCGTTTTAGAATATCCTGCATCTCGACGATATTTTCCAACCTGAAGTTTGACGGGGTCACATTGGGTGTTGGAACAGTATCGGCAGGTTTTGGTTGTAGGTTCAACCGCACCAGCTCAGGAGCGGCAGTTAAATGTTCAGTCGTCATATTTAAATTAGTTAAATGAACAATGTCACAACAGTGGAAGAAAGTTAATAACACTACCTTCGGAAAGTCTAATTGGATTGTCACCGGCGAACAAAACCACCCCTGAACTCTGTCCAGGCAGTTTAGAGACTCTAATCGCCCGTTCTACCCAATCCAGTACGAGATTTACCATGACCGCGCCCACAGGTTTACCCTTAGCATTAACCGAACAGACCGCCATTCGTCGAACCGTACCTGGAGATGTCATGACGTATCCCCCATATTTATTGCTCGCTTTGGCACCAAACGAATATTCATACATCCCCTCATTCAATGCGCCCCGCTTCTCAGCTCAAACTGTTATGACACTTTTTTGTTGTTGCAATAACTTAAACTGCTCTACAGATGTGTCCAACAATGCATTTCGATGGGGAAAACCAATCGCGATTGGGATTGGAAGAACTATCTGGGCCGTATATAGTCATAATATTTGAATTAATTTGAAATTTCGAGAACGACCGATATCGGATAATAGTTATTCAACTCTCTCGCTCGGTCGTCGAGACTAGAGACCTTAAATTCGTGGATGTGTCCAGATTACAAAACTTTCATCTCGGGGGATGGGAAATCTAATGTCACAGTCTCCCCAACATAACAATCACTGGCGGGCACTGTTTTAAGTAGTGTGCTGGGGGCTCCATCCAACAAGTTATACGACGTGTTCAACTGGTTCAAATGTATTTTGAGGGTTTTGGTAAAGGATAGATCCACAGGCACATCTCCAACAAATATTTGGCCCCGAGGGGAAACGATCTTTTTAAGTGGGCGGCTGAAACTGAGGCGAATGCCTAATGGGTCTGATACAGTTATCACAGCACCGTTGGGGGCTGTTAATGTTGCGAGCCGGTAGCCTTCGATACTGTGAGGGGTTGGCTTCGTCGCCAAGCTCTGTGGAAAAAAAGACTATGAGCTGTCTTGCTCCCCACAGTCCGGGAGGTAGCTTTACACTTACTTGTTGTCCATCCTTCACATAGTAAAACCCTTCGCACTCCACCAAGTTTCGCCACACAACCGTGAAGGTGATTGATCTACCCGGCGTTTTCCGCAGCAGTTGTCGATTGACTTCTGAAGTTCACAACTCTCTGTTTGAACATTAGTGATAGTAGCAAACATAATAAACTCCGATTAAAATGTCGTTGAATACCAAGGCATTTAGCTTCAATTCAAAGGCAAAGTACCATGGGGGAGGTGTGTACTACTTAACGGTAGGAATACACTACCTAATTAGAAAGCTAATAAACCAAACAATAAGAGTAAACGAAGACACCGGATTTGATACAACATTTTCAAACATATTTGATAATTATAGGCTGCCCAAAATTACTACCCAAGAAAGCCTAGACGCGTGGAAAGCAACACCGATGCAGTTTTGGCAGAACCAGTTAAATTTTGCTGTGTGGTGTGCCACAACCGGGTGTGGTGTCTCTTACATAAACCACATGGAGCATAATCTGACCGCTTTCTGCGAAAGTGTTTATACTTTTCACGTCTACTACACTATTAGGAGGATTTTCAAAGAGATGAGCGTGAAACTCCCCCAATAGGATAATTGGGACCCTCTATGCAGCCCATACGACCACAAAACCTACGAAAGAATATGCAATGAATTTCAGATTTCTAAAAGTATCGACTGGAAACAGAAAACAGTTACTAAAAATGGTGGGTTAGGTGACATATATGTAAATGGTTACATCGTAACGGACACAACTCTTGGGGTTTTTAATCCTACCAACATGACATATACACGAAATGACCCAAATGTTTACTGTAATTTTGCCATGTGTAAAGACATCGTGGATGAACAACGCGAACACGTCGATATCGGCTTGGGGACTTTAATTTTGGATAGGGGGGAGGGGTTCACCAGGGTTTGGGTTACCCGCCTCAACGACTCTATTCGCACATACGTCTGGGCCATCCTCGGCGCACATGCGCAAGCGCGCAGTTCTATACTAGGAGACGGTAATGCGTTTGCCGCACACAAACAGTTATTGGCAAATGTCTAGGACGTAATAAACAAAGTGGTGGACCTCCCGGATGCGTTCAGGTGGTATCAAGATGATTTGCAGAATGCCAGCACCCCTGTAGACGATGTATTTGGAATAGCTCTTTATATGGCGCCGAGCAATATGATACTACGAGACGACCCGGTTGACGGTTACATTAATCAGATCGTAATCGCCACCGCCAATCAAAAAATCGGCCACAACGGGAACGTGAACGCAGATATCATCAAGCGCACGATTTTTGGCGAGCCATCCAGCTGTTTTTTTATAATATAGATAACAAGTAGGAGACGACACTCCAGATCAACCCAGGCAGTGGGGCAGCCGCCTTTCCGGCTAATTTATCTAGGAGATTTGCTAGGGCTTTTAGATGCTTTTTTGCCCACTTCTTGGCGCCGCCGGATGGTGCGGGTGCTGGCGTGGGTGCAGCCGCCGCACCACCTCAATAGTTAGCTCGATAGTTAGAACTATGGTTGATATAGTCATGCCGAGAGCTGCGAGGATGCTTGCTATCGTGACGCCCTGCTCTCTGAACAGAGTGCGAAGTCGCTCACCGAGTGTCGTCTCCTCGTGCAGAACCCTCGAGATTGTTTCGCGGAACAGACTTATTTGGGTGCGGAGATCCTTACGGCAAGCCGATGCAGCCTCCAAGCGAGCTTCTCTTTCATCCCACAGCGACCGCAGTCGTTCGTTGATCCGCTCGGTAGATTCTCCATCGTCACGGACTTTCCCAGGTTTTCTTTCTTCTAGCGCGATATGTTCATCCAGCGCCTTGAGTTTGGAGAGGTTATTTACCAGTTCACCCCGGGACGTTTCTAAAACCTTATTGAGTGCCAGGAGTTCGCGAACAGGTAAGTATTCGTTTGACCCTTGGTTGGGGTTGCTTGTTTCGCTGACCGTGGTTTTCACTGTGCTAATAGTGTCGGTGGCTACTTGAGGGAGCTCACTTAGCTCGACAGTTTCTATAGTGGAGGCCGTCTTCGTCAGCGTTTCGTCGGTAGACTGTAGGGTATCTACAGCGAGGGCCGACATACTTTTTTCACCCCTCGTCCAATCTACGAATCCTAGTTCGCCCCTTATGATTGTGCCACCGCCCTTTTTTCCGGCAATGGTGTCCAACGCTAGGGGTTTTTCGGTATTTGTGTTGATGATTGGGTCATCTGGTGCTGATCGTAGTCGAATTTGGAGTAGTCGCGACCGACAGACGGGACCATACCTTTTTCTGCCAAACTGTTGTAGTAGTCGTCTACATTTAACTTGACTAATTCCTGATTTTGCAAAATGGTGCTGGTAGCGACACCTATTTCCCAAAATTCTTCCCTCGACATTGTTGATGATTGGATTGTAACTGGAGTCTCTATGACGGACGCCAAGTTGAGAACGCTAGCGAGGGTGTGACGATCCAGATAACCAAAGAGGCGGATGGAGCTGGCGCATTGAACGTGTACTTATATATAATCACAGACGCACAACTCAACATCGAAGATGGTCGATACGTCTCAGCACTCTACTAAATCTAAAGATGTATATAAAAATAAAGTTTGTGATGCCCACTCTGCCATAATATGTGGGCAGACAGGATGTGGAAAAACAGTTTTCATCCTCGACTTGCTCGAGGGGTCCTACCGCGATATCTTTCGACACATTGTGATCCTGTGTCCCACTGTGCGGCACAACGAGACTTATCAGCGACGCCCGTGGATATGGACCGACCCTGAGGTATACGTTATTGACCCCGGCGACAAGCTTCACGATTGGTTGCGAGGCTTCTACCAAAGATTCCAGGGCGAGCCCACCCTATACGTGATTGACGACTGCTCGGCCAAGGCAGCGATGACCAAAAAGAAGGACATGCTCTCCGAGCTCGCATTTTCTGGCCGCCATGCGGGGCAAAGTGTATGGATCTCCACTCAAAAGTACAACGCCGTCCTCAAGGATATGCGCGAGCAAACGAAATGGGTCGTCCTCTTTCACTGCAAGGACCGAGACTCATTCGATGACTGTCTTCGAGAGAACGACGTTATCCCAACGAGCGAGGAGTGCCTGGAGGTTCGACATATACTTTCGGAAACTAAGCACGCCAAGCTTCTGCTAAAGACTGATCAACCAACTGCTTACGAAGTTATCAATTAATTACTGAGCAATTGCTCGTTAGTAATTGCTGAGAAAATGCTTTACAATGCTGATCAATTGCTGAACAATGCTTAACAAATACTTAACACATGTTGAACAAATGCTCAACAATGGTTAACAATGTAGGAATTCATTTGTTGCTCCGCTGCGAGCTTTGTTGCGAGCATAACGGTGAGCATAAGTATTGGGTGTGCGCTTGGCAATATGTTAGACTTATGAGGCTAGTCAGATAGTACTAATTATTACAATTAAAATAATGAACTGCGACGAACTTCTCGATCAGCTAATAGAAGAGACAGTCGTGTCGACTGCCGACATGACTGGACATATAGGAACCGACACGATATCTTTCCTGAAACATGGCACAACTGCCGATACGGTATCTTTCATGAAAGAAAATGAAAACACGACGCGACGCTTGAGCGGCTAGCTGCGCTGGTTGCTGGGGGACAAGCGGAGCGGTATTTCGGTCGGCGTCTCTCAGTTTGTCAGGTGGACAAGATGTCAGATGTCGAAGTTGATACAATGTATGCGCGATACGAATCTAAATTGGGGGCAGAGATGACGAAAACTCTTGGATCGGCGGCTATTCATTTGTACGCTACCGCTGTCAGTGCAATTTTCCCTATATCTGACACCGTGGGGTTGATTGGTGATCTGGAGACTGACCCTTTTGTAGGACACACTCTTAGAACAGCCTGCTGCTCAATTTATCACAAGTTTTGAATGTACTTAGCTCCGCTGACAACCGCGTTGACCAAGGCTAAGCACTGTCAATGTGGACATATATGCCCACGAACTATAAGCTCAGAAAATGATGACAGAAGACGCACCCCAACCCTGTTGGACCAGGAGCGACAAGAACCTGCGAGAGTGACGGAACCGCAATCCCCGATTGCGCTTCCAACTCAGATTGATCTCCCATGAATTAGGTTCAACACTGTTGAATCGGATTACACGACATTAAATCCCAAAAAGACAGGCAGCTAGGAGGGCAGCGGCTGTCACCCGAAAAGCTAAACAAGATAAAATACTCGCCGAGCTTCGACAGGCCAAACAGTCGTTGCAATCGGGGATTGCTGTTCCGGCTTTTGAGTCTCAATCACAATTGGAGTTGGAAGTATAATCCGCGATTGCTGTAGCTCCTACCTGGATCGCCCCGTGGGTTGTTGGTGGTGGTATGGCAGTTGTGGGCACCGTGTGTGTGTGGAAATATCTTTCGAGACAACCCCCAACCGCACCTGTGCAGTTGGAGGCGTTCCGAAGGAAGTTACGAAACCGATTGCGCACCATTTAAACATTAATGACGATCCCTTTTATATGCAATAAATATAATGGCTGAAAACGAAGAAACAATGATAGTGAATGCGGTTTATCACGCCGTGGTGATATCGGGTCTCAGTATCGGGTTTGCTCGACTATCAAAGATGGCCTTCGGAGGGCCCTCTCCCAAATTGGACATGACTGCGAGAGACGTAGGTCTCGTAACCTTGAATGTAGCGTCCGCAATTTCGACCCGAGATTATCTAATTAAAGCTGGTATTTTACCTGCTAATATATGGAAATAAAATGGCTACGATCGGAGTAATAGTAGGTGGTGAAATCGTGAGCGCAGCGGCGTTCGGCGGTAGCAACTATTTATTCTCGTTAATAGGAGCAGACCCGGGTGAGGAGAAAAAGCGTCACGATTTAGCTACAGAACAACTCAATAGCGCAAATGGAGCATGGGCGGAAAAACGAACCAACCGTGTGGACTGGATCAACGAAGAGCTTCGCCGCGAGTGTCACGCCGTGCAAACTTTCCGGAACGTTGACGAAGCCATGCGCGAGTACAAGCTGGCATATCCGCAGAAAATTATCGGGCCGCTGGATCTCGAGCTCCAACTTTCAGATTTCTATGTACCGTCAGAGGCATAAAAATACCGCGAGATCGCGTTCATCGTCGTGGGAATGGGTGTGGTGGGTCTCGTCAGCTACTATATTGAAAAAGCAATAAGCAATAAGCAAAAGCAATAAGCAATAATAATAAAACAAACTTTTTAAATAATATATATATATAGAACGATGTTAGTTTGTTCGACTTATTAGAATACCTCCCATACGATGGACACGCGCAAACTTGATACCAAACTATCGGTTCGCCTAACGCGCAAGCTAGCAAACACATACTACAGCCCCCGTGGCTACTGGAAGTGACTCGCGGCCATCAAGAACCTCGTGGCGGCGACCAAGGTTTCCGAAAACGCAGCCAAGGAATGGCTCAAGAGGCAGGCCATCTGGCAGAATTATTTACCCGCGACTCACAATATTCCGCGCCCGAAATTCGACGTGCCGGTCCCGAACGAAGTCCGCCAAACAGACCTCCTGTTTCTCCCTCACGATCGCGTCGGTCGCAAGACTTACAAGTACCCACTGACAATCGTTGACGTAGCGAGTCGGTATGAGGTGGCTGAGCCGCTGGCCACTAAAGAGTCTAAGGAGGTGGCCGAGGCTCTTTCCCGAATATATTAGAGGAGTCCTCTCAAATGGCCGAATTTTCTCCAGGTCGATCCCGGCCGAGAGTTCATGGGCGCGGTCTCTCATATATTGGCTAAACAAAAAAATTATGCTAGACGCGGCCGCGTCAACATCCACCCGGACCAGGGGATCGTGGAGCGATTCAATCGAACCCTGGCTGAGAGGCTGTTCGGGCACCAATATGCCAAAGAACGTGTAGACCTTCATTCACGATCGACCGAGTGGCTGCCCGCCGTGGTCTCCGCATTGAACGGCGAGGTGACCAGATTGATCGGTAAAAATCCTGTAGATGCCATCAAGTCTAAAACGGTGTCGTACAAACCATCCGCCGTCTCGCGCGGTCGCCCCGTTGGTTTAGCGGAGAAACGACTTCCATCGGATGTTGCCGTCCGGTACCTCTATCAACCGGGAGAGCTCGAAGGTGGCCGCCGCCGCGCGACTGATCCCGTGTCGTCTCTCAATGTATATCATCAAGCTCAATATATTACCAAACCCGATGAGCCCGTGCTCTACTTTTTGGATGATGGTCGCGGGTTTGTTCGCGAAGAACTTCTCGCGGTGCCTTCTGACACCCAGCTACCCCAGGTCCGTCCGTCGTCATAGTCGGTCAATGTCGCGTGACACGTGCATTCTTGTACATTCCGGATTTCCGTATAATTGTATATTTGTGATGTGTGGTACTGCGTTGTATTGTTGTGCGTACTATTGATTTCACATACCTGTGATTCCACATACCTGTGATTTCACACACCTGTGATTTTTACATACCTGTGATTTAGCATGTACATTTGCCATGTACAATGTGCGTGTAATAACGGGGCTTATGTTGTATTGGTGGAAATACGTTTATGCGTGTCATTTTTGCGGATTTAAATATACGTCTATTTTATGAGCAATGTTTTACTGATGTCACGCCATATTTGCCACAGACTATGCATGTGTGTGGTAGAGAACTCGTTGACTGCGTGTGCTGGTTTCGATAGGGAGAAGACCTTTTAGTATTACGGATGTCCACTATCCGTGCCAGCCGAGTTTGTCCGCGTGTCAGTTGTTCACCATATAAGGGACCTTCTGTAGGTGAAGCCAGTATATAGCGCAGACCATACCATGGTCTGCCCTGTTATGTATGCTACGGGTTAGTGTTTCAGCATAGCCTGGTACTGGCCAACACGGATATATCAGATCCCATACTGGTGATGCTTTGTGTCGTGATATTTCCGTAAATGACCACGATATTTGAGTTTAGAATGTGCTACACTCTCATTTGCGTGCATAGCCGTAGGACCGATATGGAGGGGTTTGGCGGGGCCAAAAAGCGACCTTCGCATTGTCGAGACCAGTCGAGTAGATTTCGGATTATGAGATCTGGGTCTATAGTGTGCAGATTTATGGTAGTGTGGGATATACTATGTTGGATGGTATTTATTATGCGACGGCTGTACACTAGTTTGGTTGAATTTATGGCGTGGGAACATATATTTATGCCAAATATAACCCACGGGTGAAATGGCAAAAGCCATGGTTTTGTAGTATTTATGTGAGATGTCGAACGAGGGGTAGGCATATTCATTATTCCGTGCATGGTTTCACTGGTGCGTATATAAGCGATGTCTCGCTATGTGTTGGCGGGACACATATTTTCTGGTTACAGAAGACTAGTACTGTATTCACCAGTGACACGGAGGATTTTGGTATGTACCTACAACATTTTATTTCAGCTGTGATTTGCCGTTGTTCGATTCCCGTTTTAGTCCGTTGTGCATCCTGTCTGTCTGTCTGTGCGTATTCGTCCAGTAATTGGAGACTCATTTCATTTTTGTAGCCTCTTGAGATCGCTCCAGCGGGCAACATTGGACGTTTTGGTCCACTCGTTGAGGGCAGACCCCAGTCAGTGCAGAGTGTCAGGTCGTCCGAGTGTCCGTACGTCTGTCTGGCGCAGTGTGTAGCAGCTCCGGGTACAGGCCTGTATAGAGCAGTGTGTGATAGCTACATCGCGTTCAGCAGACAGTCACAGCCATAGTTTGGTGAAGTGAAACGCCATACACACATATCATATCATTATACTACCACCGAATTGAATGTCACCTAAGTGAAACTTTTCCCGGCGTCTTAGCCATAGTGATAATCGCCATTTTTGTATTATATCGGAACTTTACATCCGGTCTACCACTTCCGGTATTACAACCCATTGATTCACCATGGATACTTTACATCCGGTCTACCACATCCGGGTTGCTACAGTCGAGTGATACCATAGGAACTTTACCTCTGGTCCACCATTTCCGGAAATAATACTACCTTGGGAACTTTACTTCCGGTACCAGCTTCCGGAACATTATCGTTATTGACTATCATGTGATGTAACCACATCCGGCTTTGACTTTGACATTCATACTTTGGAAATATATTGCATAGGCAATACATATGTATACTTTGATAGTGTATGGTAATACTCCTATCATGGCGTATCATGGCTAAAGGATTGTAGTAAGACTACATATATTGTTTATGGATTAATCCACTTGAAGTTGGATTATAGCCATATTGTTGACTAGACCTCATATTGCGGGTGAGGCAGACCTTGGGACCTTGATACTCAGAGGTTACCACTATCTATTGAGATACGCCAGCACTGGGGTAGCTCAGATGATTGTCATTTGTCCTCCAATGTTCGTTATGCCATGTTATACTTGTATGTTATTTCACTTTGATTAGCGATCATCAAAGTACTTGTGCATTCATACTATTGTCCACTACGGGACCATTGAGATACCACATACTGAGTTTATTCGTCTATAGCTTTTAAGTTGCGTTAAGTATAACAGTCGATTGGCTTACAACCTTGTAGTAATTGAATAGTATCATGCACAGTACAGTGATGTTCGCATATCAATGTATCATGTATTCCTGTGTGTTCCCCATGTAATATAGTGTACATTATAAGTGATTAAGTGACTACGTGTACTTATCTACTCTGGCCTATCCCTTACACTTCAACTGCATTGTTACCACTTTTCGTTCGTCAGATCAAGCTATATTGGCCATAACGTCATAACAATTGAAGTATACTTGGTTCATATGATAATTGGGGAGACAATTTGTCTCGATCATTCCTGACCTTGGTAATGACCTTGACAGTCAGACTCTCGTCAGAGTCTTTAGTATTCTCCCCTTTTTTCAGAGTTCTTTTTTTATTTACCTATATATAGGCTCTGTTTGTACCACGTCTTCCATCACTCTCCTCTTGTCGTAGTACGCCGACAACCCCAACTTCACCGAATTGTACGTCTTCATCACACCGTTAAACATTCGGAATCCCCTGTTCTCCGCCATGTCCCTACCATCCTCGAGTGCGCTCTTGTACCTCCACCAAGTCATATCGTTAGATCTCTTCGACATCCCCTTGGGCGAGACCTTAGTTTGTTCGTCACCGCTCACGTAGTAACACTTGCTGCACAGAACGATGGCTCTACCCCCTTCGAATTCCAGCTTGAACAGTCCCGGAGTTCTGTTGCTCCACTTATCCCAAGCCAACCACTCGGCTTTCTCTTTGTTGAACTTTCTCTTCATCTTCTTTCTCACCACCGCCGCCAGCGTCTTCTCCGACCGCGCGAAGTACATGCTGTCAGTGTCCATCTGTATAAGTTCGAAATCTCCACGATCGACTTACTTGTCCAATAAGTCGTTGTAGAACTCCAGCATCCGGAGCTTGGCCAACTGGTAGACCGCTATGCCACACTGAAACGATATGTTGATCACCACTCGAGTCTTCATGCTCGATATCTCGTAAGCTTCCACAATCTCCTCCACTTCTTCGAACCACGCCGACCTCAGTGCCCTGTCGACAGTCTTCTCATCCTTCGTATAAGTGGTGTTCATGTGTCTCTATTGTGCCTCTATCAGCTTGCCACAACACGCGTTGCCAACCAGTTTGAATATCTCCGCTACACCGCATTGCTCTTGTGGACGTCCCCCTTCCGTCTGGCGCCGGTGACCTCTTTAACGAACCATTGAAACGGTTTGCCGGGCGTGTAGTCTATCACCATATGCACCGCCTTGACGACCAGACCGTGCTGCAGATACCACTTTAGCAGCGGGGAGTATATGATCATCTTCTTGGCGGACAGTGCCCCAATGAGCTTCTTACTATCTCCTCGTTTCCGGTCCGTGTCCTTCAAATAGTTTAACATGTGTTCCGGAACTTCTGCTTCCTCGACAACTCTGTTTACAAATAATGGTGACATTTCCTCCGAGAACTTATCTCGCAGCGTTTCCGGGACCTCTATATCCAACTCTGCAAATCCGAACCATTTGTCATTCATGGCCTTCCTCACAAAACGCTATATATGCGACTGTCTTTCTGGGTTGTCCTACGTCCATATCTGCTCCTCCCCGTACGGCATGTCCTTCGACAGAGTAGACAGATACAGCGCATTGGCGTCGTACCTCAGCACCGCCTTGCACATCTTCTCCTCCCGACTGCCCACCTGAACCCTGATCGTCGACCTGCCAGCCTCTGCGTATCTGGAGAACACTATGGACGGACCACCAACAAATCCCTCCTTCATCATCGCGTAAGTCTCATCCTTCGGCGACCACAGCTCGGGCGTGTCCGCCTGCCCATCGATCGTCGCGCGGAGCAGGTACTGAAGGGAAACTCCACGCAGAGACACGGCGTCCTTGAGTATGTCCACGCCCCTCCCCCTGTAGAACTCCGTCATTTTAGTCAGTGTCTCTAGGAACGGTCCGACGTCCAAGTCGTTGTAATGTCACAACCATTCCTGGAACGTGTTCATCCCCTTTTCTCGAAAGACCTTCTTACAATCGTTCCACTCGGACATCGACAGTAGGAACTCACCCTTCAACTTCGAGTACCACTCGGGATAGTCGGGCAACCCCGGATGGTCGAGTTTTTCTGGTGAATCGAACCACTCGTACGGGAAGTGGGACTTTACCGGTTTACAGTCGTACGCCTTAACCTGCCGGTCATAACGGGTACCGGGTTCCAGATATTGTATGATATCGATAAATCTGAACTCCGTGGTATACAGAAACATCGTCGTGCTGGCCCTCTTTCCGACCATCACCTTATTCACTGTGGCCGCAAACTTCTCAACAAGGTTCCGCTTGATGAGATTCAGGTCGTACCTGCTGCAGTTGAAACCCACCACAGGGACTTGGTCGATTGACGAGACGATCGTCTCTCGCTGAGGTTTCGACAGCATCTCTATGTCGGTCGGCAGATACTTCTTCCTAAACCCGTCCTTGATGGCTTTACCTCTCCTCTGCAGCTCGGTCACGAACTTCTCGACCAGAGTGTCGGGGTCTCGTTCGCAGATGTGGGTGATCCCCTCGTGCATCGTATCCCCCAACGACACCGATATAGGGACGTGCTCGACCTCGAAGGTCAGGTCTTTGGTGGGTCGCGTGATTTTCGACCTGTCGAGATACGCCTCGAAGTCGTAGACCATCTGGTGAGGGTACATAGTCGTCTCCTCCTCGCGCGATGTGGTTGATAATGGACCTCCTTAAACCACTCGCACTCCCACATCACCACCAGGTCGTAACCCGCCTCCTTTATCTTGGCGTCTCGTGACAGTAGCCGTCGACCGGATCGCAGGCCACCCACCTCTCGCCGCCGTGACCGCATCTCGCGTGATGTATGTGCTTTACCACCCTCTCCTCTTCTCTGCCCAACCATCGAATCGACATCGCGCTCGCTGACCCCTTGGGATAGAACGCCTACTCGTAGGCCGACTGTGGTCGCTCTACCCTCTTACCTGGACATATCACCACGGTCTTCCCACCCATGCAGGTGGTCGCGTGCCTGTGTATATTACACGAGTTTGTGAACCGTTGTTGACATCCGGTGCACCCGTACTCGTTCATCATGATGCGGAGGTTCTTGATGAGGAACGAGTGACCTCCAAACATTCCTATCGTCATGATCTTCTCATCAACCGCGTCGTAGTTTGCCGGAGACTTCATGAGGTACCACACTCCGTCCTCGGTGGGATCGTAAACGCGAATGCCAATCTTGAAGTGCTCTTCGACCTTCTTAATATCATCCAGGAGGATTCCCTTACTACCCGGTCCGTTATCGTGCCCGAGGTATTCGCGAGCCAGAGCTCGTGCCTTCTCACTACAGCGGTCGGGTCTCGCTCCACGATGGATGGCTATGCACCTAAACAGACACAAGTAGTCATCGTACGTGTCGACGGAATACATTCCTTTTTTCTGTCTTAACCAATCGGGGAGTTTTCCCGCTCCCATGAGAAGTTGTTGTGCATCGATGATCATCTTCACCTCGACCGATATCCAACGAACGAAGGTCCATTTTGTGTTTGGTCTATCGACTTTGTCGATGTCCATTCGACCTTTCTCTCTATCGGATATCCAACTCTCAGCTCTGGCGACCTCGTTTATCCACGGACTGCCCGGTGAGATTCTGTGAAAGATCATCGTAGCGTCGGTCTCGATGTTCCTAATACGATATGAGCACGAATACCTCAGATAACATGCCGTGGTCATCTTTGGGCGAAATGTATTCATTATGCGATTAGCAATCTCCCAGTCTACCCCCTCTCGAAAGTCCATACTATCTTCATCCTACCCCTATCAACTGTTTCCCTAGCTTCGACATATTCGGCGAGAATCCTGGGACCCTCCTCCACCAAATCTCTGGCGAGCTCTCTCCTACTCTTAGGAGGTCTCCCCACCAGGCCTTGATACATCTTATTGTAGTACGCCTTGTATATTGGTTTTCTGCGCGCTCTGGGATCTTCTTTTACACGCTGCGCGTAAGCGGTGGCACGCAGACTGGTCGTCGTCTCGTTCTCCAATTTCTCGGAGCGTTGTTCGGGGTCGGCAGGCAGTCGTCCGGTCAAAACCGCACCCCGCAGCCTCTCCTCGCGAACGATGGCTCGCGCGTCACTTATCATATCTGCTATATCTTTCTTGAGTCTCAAACCTCTTAGGGAAATTCCCCAACTCTTATCTTGCTCTCTCATTTGCTTTATGGTAGTTATTATACTGAGTATAAGCAATGGATAACTTATCTCTAATAGGGTGTCAGTTTATATTTGTGACAGATTGCTGTAATATACTGAATATAACCAATATATTATTATCTCTAATAGGATTGTCAGTTGTTTATATTTATGACAGATTGTTGTATATATACTGTGTATAACCAATGGATTTCTTATCTCTAATAGGGTGTAAGTTGTCGATATTTATGACAGATCTACTATGTATGGCAGATTGGTGTATATACTGAGTATAACCAACGGATTTCTTATCTCTAATAGGGCATATCTTCTCATGCCAGAAATATATGGTCTTGTGCTGATGAAACATATGTTCCACTCTTCTCATCCATACCCGCCAAACAGTGTGGGAAAACTCCAAGTAGTATATGAGAGTCAACAATGATACCACCTCCTTGTGGGAGGCACCGCGCGTAGCGGGAGGCTTCCATCAGGAGGTGGTATCTTTTTGACTCTCATATACTACTAATGCTGCTTAGACTGATATGTCGTAATCATATACGTTTGGAAGTATTAGTTGTATATAATATATATTACATTACTGTCCGCCCGTCTTTACAATAATTGTAAAAATATTTGTCAATAAGTATATACCCAGAAAGGACAGATTTAATACAACATTTGTTAATCGAGTTGATCTGTTGGACATATCTACTGTTTGTATTGGTAATATATGTTTGCACAAAACACGGTTGCTACCTACGTATTGTATTGTTTAATATTTAAATAATAGTACAGCCGTTGTGTTTTTACAAGTATGATATGTACGTATACATGTGTAGACTAATGGCGCGTATATGGAGCCCGACCCACACATTTGGATATTAATATTTTGCCGAAAATAATATTTAATGCAACTTTCATGGAATCAGTATCTGCTATACATGCATGCACAACGGTCCGGTTATTTAAAGTATGTATGTCATAGTGTTAATACTCTGTATTTATTATCAGTTATTAAATTAAGTACTAATTTGAATTTTCCTATCAAAAGTATACCAGCCATGCTCGTTTAACGGCAATTGCTCGTTCAGCCAATGTTACTAGTATGCGGTCGTAATAGGAATACAGTAGACATCAACTTGGTGTATGCGTTGTATATTAATTAAACAATATAAAACTAATATTCTGACATCAATGGATAACCCCGGCCGCCAATTCGATTGACGGATAGTATATTAACGCAAATTTTGCCAGAAGCTTTTGCGCAAACGTCATTTGACTATGACTATTAGCCTTGGCGTAGTTATAGAATGAAACCATGTATCGCAAATATGCAAACAGAATATCATGGTTAACAGAAAATACAACACATTTACGAAATATTACAATTTATCATGTTCATGTTATCGGTGGAATTATGAAAATAAACAAAGAAACGAAAAGGAGATTGTTTTACCCCTTGGCATGCTGTACTTACCGGGCGGATATTATATTATAATAAAACAGTTTTGTTTTGGTTTTAGTAGTATTAATGCGTACTTTCAGTACTTGCTGCATCCTGGTTGGGGCATCAAACCTAGAGCTGAAAATATAATACTTCTACTTTCTACCTGTCCAAAGTTAGCTGCTGTACTGCTTGTTTTATTCAGAATATTGACAATATACATAAATGAGACCACATATAATAGACCACACTGTACATTGATAATAACAGAAAAGAGGTGGACTGTATGACAAGCTGTGCGTGGAAAACCAAAGCATGGTGATACATTATATCTACCACATGTCAACATCCACTATAATGTGTCACGAGAAATTAGTCGAAACAGATACGTCAACATAGTGATCTATCCAGCGTCATTATTCATTTTGCCTATAAGTCTTCATGTTTCATGATACAAGTTCATACATGTATTCCTAGTTCTGTTTGTTATCTTTTCAAATATGATAAACGACCCATGTGGATCAATTGTTCTGTTGCCGTTTCATAAATGTTTCGTTGTTGTCATAGCTCATTATCTTTGTGCATGCTATACTATGGACAATATATAGCAATATACCCAAAGGAGACACATGAACCGACATGCATACTAGAAATGTATTACATCAGGTTAAACAGATAACACGCACATAGCGGCATAGCTTTGAACGTGGCACAAACATGCATTCCACGACCAGCAGTTGGAGTACTGATTTATTTTATATTGGTTTACATGCAATATTTAACATTGTCATATTATTAAATGTACTTACAGTTCTGAATCATACTCTATTGGCTATGAAATTCAAGTCATATATATGAAAAACATATATTATTCCATAATGTGTTTGTGTAGTTGCAACAAGAGGGACTTCTTATAGTGCATTTGTTTGGAATTTCTATCATTGTACTCGGCATGCAAGTAGAACAATTAACATACATATGGTTGGTTAGTCAGAAACTCGCCTGTGTATACAAATAGTTTATGTCAATTAATATGCTACATGAGCGAATGACATATCCATTCCATATTGGGTTGTACATGTACTTATTAATAGCCCATCTGCACTAAAACTAAGACATATATTGATCCACTTAAGTTCGGTTAAGCATGTATGTGCATGGAAAATAGAAAATAATACATCCGATAGACCGAACACCACTTCCTGGCCGGGAAAATAAGTATAATGTGGCAAATACGTGCATGTAGGTCGAGTATTGAATTGGCACTAACATGGTTTCCATGATTGGCGGTACACGGTCCCACAAATACACACACATGCTACCCCCTTGCTTGCTTTGCCGTCATGTTTCCCTGAGGTCAGTAATCAACATAAAGTAAGCAATGAGTAAGGACAAACTATTCAACGAATGCAGTGATATCTAATGTTCGCTACGTGTTCAAACAGGTATGTCAGCCTAATGATATTCATATCACATGTTGGTTGCATGGATTGTCATCTATATTACATGTTTACGTACACAAAGTAGTAATAACAGAACAGAGTACAACAGTAGGGTAATGTCGACATTTTTAACTTTTCTTTAATCGTAGTTGGCGGTAACTTTGTACATAGATTAAATTGCCGCTGAAAGTGCATGCATGATGTATATCATATTATATTAATTGGCTATATTACATAATTTCGCTTAAATTTGATTTTTTCATATGAATTGTGTACAATTTGTTACTCATACAAACGTTTCTTCTTGCACAGTATGTCTTGCATGGTAATGCATGAGACAAAATACAAAATGGAATAACACATGATACAATATGTTCCAATCTTAAGACAGATATATTATTACTAATGAGCGTTGGTAGTGGATATTACACTTTTAATAAAAATAAAACACCTGTGCAATGATAAGCACAAAGTAAAATATATTGTAAATGTAAAAACAGGTATGTAGTACAGCTTCTAGTCATAATAAAGCAGATATGTAATACGTAATTCTCATTTTTATTCAGCTGCTACCGATAAAATATATATGAGGGTTTAGTTTCATTGCTAAACAAATTGTACGAAATGGCGGCCATTTTGAAAGTATGCAAATTATATTTGCCTCAAACGGGTATAGAGAAACTTCTTTAGGCATGCCAATTGTTTAATCGCCGAAGCTGATCGGTTTGCTCTTGTCTGATATGTTATGTGTAATACGTGAACTAAATTCCAGAAATTGCTGTAATTTTACAGTAATGGATATCTTAAATATGCGAATTAATATGTTTATGTTCCTTTTCATGCTTTTAGTAAGCTATAGATCAACGAATGTGTATAAAATGCGTGTGGTCTTTGCATTTTTGAACGGGTATGTGGTACCGATATTGATATCAAAGTTATAGCTATAATTTATGAAATTCGTATAAAATGGCGCCCACTTTGGATTTACACACTTCTCTTTTTATTGTGAAATTGGTTTATAAGCATTGTATAGCATGTCATTTATCACAAATTAGAATTGCGTTTTCATTAACCACTATGTGGCTGCTGAAACAACGACATTGAATATAAATATACCAGAAACTGCATATACATTTCAAAAGGACGGCCATATTGTATATGCAATATTACACCTTTATACCACAAATGTTATGTTTTTGTTGCGTATTATTATTAATACCAATATGTTAAACACGTTGCCGCTATGTTAGTTTTATATATGTGTGTGGTGTCAACATGTAATTTCTCTTGGTGTCTGTTTCTTTAAATAATTCATAGAATTCGTGTAAAATGGCGGCCATGTTGGTCCGAATAAAATGGATTGATAAACATTTAGACATCTATGAAGCATTAAATGCCTGAAGTTTATGGGTATTTGTGCTTTTAAAACTGCTTCCACAACACGACATGCCCCTACATGTTTTAACGTACTTTTTCATTGTCGGCCATCTTATTTATGCCAATTACTAGGCTTAAGCTACTACTTCTGAATGTCTATCATGCGGGAATATATAGAGTAGATATGTAGAGTCACTTTGGTAACAAAAATCTTTGGTGCGCAAAGATGGTACTTAAAACTTATTTTATGCCGGTACGCCCAGGGCCTAGTAGTGAAAGTTATATCATATGGTCATATTGAGTGACTGATTATCAGCCTGTCCAATGCTTACATGCTTTACTTTCTCCCAATGGAATACTAGTCCCTACACATATCTAAATACACTCAGAAACATACAAATATTGTCTCGTATCACAACATTTGTATCTATATTGTCAATACGCACTATCTAATTATATTGTCTATTAGATGCGTTGCGGTGAGTGGTTGGTTGCGAACATGCTAAGGGTAATGTAACAATCAATGTTCCTCTTCACCAGAATGCCGACATGGTTTATACCTCATTTCCATTTTTCGGCCTTCTGGTACTTGAGGGGAAAATCCTGTCATTTTAAAAGGAAATACGATTAGTGGTAACCTAATTGCTTTCTGATTACATAGATGTAACTACGTCACTATGGTGTGGTATGGATATGAAACCAGGTTCGGTCATTCCAATTTTACAACTGAGTATACAGTGATTTAAATAGTTAGTTCTGATTTTGGTATTTACCCCCAGTACATATGGCTTAAAGGTACATGCCCACTCAGTAGGCACAACATGTTCTTTATAGGAATAAAATAAGTGTATAATTGTGTCACTATTCCACCAGTTCTAAAAATTACGAGTGCCCGCTATACAGATGTAATATTTAGTTTACTGATAATGACACGCGTTGGTATCGAGCTATTTTCATATGCAAATGGGGCATTAAATTTAAATTATGTATGCTAATTATATGCGTCACCTGAACAAATAATATTTTCGACAGATTATAAAGTATGATCATTGCACATCAAACAATAAATACAGGGAATACATAATAATGTCCGTTAACATTTTAAGTAAACACGGTTATCGCCCTTGATATCAGTTTGGAAATTTACGTCTGTTATGAAATGTATAATAATGTCTATCAATACGTGGGGTAATTGTGAATTAATGTTTATTTTGCCAGAAAATGTATCAGATGATGTCTCTAATACAAAGAACAGTTTGTGCCTACTGAGTGGTCATGTACCTTTAAATACGGGATGGACCCCGTTGGTTCGGACTTCAACGACCGTGGCTGTTTAATAGGCCGTTATAAACAAGACTCAATTATTATATACTTTTCAAGATATATCAAAGGTGTATGAATCGGGTGGGTGCAGAGAGCATATATTAAAAGATGGTGCTAAATTCTACCATTTATAAGGATGCCATGCTAAAACACATGCTGTGTCAGCTATTTCTGCATATATATTATATTATGTGTTTATCAAGAGTGTAGATGTCCGCCATCTTTGATTTTAAAATAATGATTAACTCATCTCTAAATTGCCACATAAAATGTAACAATTAGTGAGGAAACCTCATGCAATTTATATGTTTTACCTTATCTGACTAGAGAAACATTTGTTTCAGGCCTATACAAAAAATGTACGAATTTCAATGAGAATGTACTACCAAAAACTACATAAAACTGTAAAAAAAGACATCTCAGATTTAGTTTTTTTCCATCTGATTACAGAGATATTTCATCTTATACTTTATACTATACTACGTTGGCGGCCATTTTGAAAGTGGGGTTCCAGGAAATGTAGCTCCAGTTGTCCTAATGTTAAAATATGTTATGTTAGGTTAATCAATAATACGAAATGAAGGATAATATTAGCCACACATTCCATGGAAATGACATGCTAATAGGAAATATTTTCATAGTTAGCAATAGGCTAAATCAGAACGAATTAAATACAACAAACTGTTTCGGCGGCCATCTTGGATTTACGAACAGTAACTTTGATAAAAATTTTGTAAACAATTTCTCAATAAAAAAATATATATATTACCATTATGACTATTAAAATGGCTTAACTATCAACAAAGATATGACGTACAACATGATATTTTCTTGTTTCTTAGGCAAATTGGCGGCCATCTTGAATTTCAGACATGTCTTGTTTTCAACAATGCGGTATTTTCAGAATCCCAATGTATATAGCTACCAAACGAGTTCATCAGGTGAAGGTTATCAATGCTGGTATAAATTATATACGTGCATCTATACACCCATGTCGATGTGAAATTTTAGGTCATGTGACCTCTAAATGACCTAAAAAATGACCCCTAAAGGTAAAATCTGCGGGGGAACCCACTCCGATCCGATAGCTTACATATCATAAAAGTCGATCAACATGGATACCCATTTGTAACAAGAAATGCCATCAAAACTGTATTGGAGGCCTTTTATTGGCTTTGGCGGACCGTCTACCACCCAAGCGGCCCACATGCCCTAGATCAATGTTAAAGCTTTTACTTACCTTATATCTCCACAACCCTTAATTGAAACTTCAAATAAATACAATTTGGGACCATCAAATGCCTCGGCGGGCTCGACATGCGGGCCGCGGCCATCTGGTGTTACATAGAGGTTATTATCTGAATGATGATTTTATATGATATTTTATTTGTGATTTCATAAGGGAATCTTCTTAAATAGTGTATGTTCTCCCAGCGGTCTTAACATCATATCAGGGAAGTTACCAGCTACCAAATACGTGTTTATGTGAAGTTGCCAAATGTATCAGGCAGCGTATTGAACTTCGGACCATCATTTAAGCTAATAAATCCGGTTACTATCATTTTTAAAAGACAGCTATCATTGTTAAAGACAGCTTTGCTGTCAATTTCATGTTTGCTTAGATCTGATCGATCACATGTATACTCATTGGCATTTTGTAGATATGGCATAGATATTGCCATTGCTTTACAACACGACTTGGGACACGAATATAAGTACATAACAGTTATGTTTCGTTTAGAAATTTCCACTTGTATGGAACGCCAATTCTACATAAACTCAAATAATTAATGCTAATTCTAAATAATTAGAGCTGACATTACAATCTAGACTAGCTGCAAATCATTTGAAGAGCTCTCTAAATCATATGGCTAGCTCTAAATATTCAATGCTAGCTCTAATTATTTAAAGCTAGCAAATATTATTTGAGTCTATGTAGATTCGGTTTTCCAGGAACTACATAAACTCAAATAACCAATGCTAGCTGTAAATAGTTAATGCTAACTCTAAATATTTAATGCTATATCTAATTGTTTAGAGCTAGCAAAAACTATTTGAGTTTATGTAGATTCGGCGTTCTAGAAACTCCAAATCTACATAACTCAAATAAGCAATGCTAGCACTAAGTATTTAATACTAGCTCTAAATAGTTAATGTTATTTCTAAGTGCTTAGAGCTAGCAATAATTATTCGGGTTTATGTAGATTCGTCGTTCCAGTAACGCCAAATCTACATACAATTCAAATAATTAATGCTAGCTCTAAATATAATATTTAATGCTAGATCTAATTATTTAGGGCTAGCATTAATTATTTCAGTTTATCTACATTTGGCTATTCCATACACTTGCGAAAGTTTATGAATACCCCTCATACTCGTGATTCAACTAGTGTGCATTATTCTTGCACGCGGTGTGATTTCGCATAATATACGCGCAATGTATATGGGCCACGCTCTGTGAAAACCAACCTTAAAGACAACGTCGTGAAAGCCTGAAAAAGACGTCGCAAAGTTACGCTTAAATAGGAAGGTGCGGTAAGGCCCTGAAATTGCATATGGTTTTGCAAAAAAATTATTTTCTCAAAAATATATAAATTTTACCCGTTTTGTTAATACAACATCTCATCTCTTTAAAAAATATAATTTTGATCAGTTTACATCATGCGATGACGTCATGAAACCGACAATTGGCATTTTCTTGACATTTTCTTCCCTACGTTCATGAATTTAATACCCAGACCACCCGTCAATTTAAATTACCTCTGCAGTCATAAACCTACTGTAGAAATTAAAACTTGGTATACGCGTAGGCTGTTAGCTAACTTTTGATTTGAATAAAATAAAGTGGGCCCTATTTCCCCTACACCACCCACTTGCCAACCACAGCTGTCTGGTTATTTTGACACTCAAGAGCGTGGATAGCGTGTTTATTCCGATGTAAGATATATATATATATATTTCTATACAACAACATACCTTGTGTATTCACTGACATAGTTTATTTCATGCATTAATAGCCAAAAATAAGTAATACAAATTGAAACTTTTGCGCCTTCAAAGTTTTTTTTAAGGGAAGTAACTGTCATCAACTGAATGTGTGTAATGATATAAATTATCACCATCAAATTCATCCCATGCTATGTTAACTTACACCGATACATGTTTTCGTTTGATTTATCATGTATACTGACGCATAAAATAACACTGGATAGTGTTATGTAGTTCTAAGTTCATTGTATCTATATTAATTTATTGATAATTGGTTGGTTATTGGAAAGGGATATACTGTACTAGGGATATTTAAAGGGAAATGCGTCTCATATGATAGGGCCGTAACTAAACTGAGGCACGAGTAGGTTGCCTCCTCGTTTTGTTGGCCTCATTTATTTTTAGGATTTCATCTTCAAATATTGGCCTATATTCTAGATAGGCTATAATACTGACACAAAGTGTAGCTTTAAATATATACTGTTTTTACAGTCTACACATGAATTACATCGGTATACACCTTAATACCTATGTTCTTAATGTACGGGGTCTTGCCATTTTATATTTGTATATGAATTGATATCATAAAAGCTGAGTTTGTTTGAAGAATGTATAACCAATGTCTCGCGGTATTCGTTCTGAGTTATGTCCCGACGGTTTTGTCTGTTGTTTGTCTCCGGGCCCTTCGGTTTTCGACCCCATTAAAAACTAGCGACTGACTCAATAGCAGATTCACAAAAAGTTAATATCAGGTCAGATACAGCTGCAAAGTTTGTCTGGTGCTAATTATCATACTTGTAGTCTTGTTTGCGTTAATAACCATTTTGTTTTGGACACACCAATTCTCAATAGCACTAAGTCTTATATCTGCTTGTAGATTAGTATGGATGATAACTGGATCGCTACCTGATGTATGATTTGTTGCGTCATCGACAAACATATCAGTTGTTAATTAATAAACGCAAATCATTTATAAATAAAATAAATAGAGTACGTTGGTCCAAGAATTAATCATTGAGGAACACCAGCTATGACATTAGCGATATCGGAAGAGATACCACTGTTTTGCTTACGGTCAATTAAATACGATGACAACCAGCTATGTGATGCTATTTTGAATTTATAGATTTCCAATGTTTGCAGTAATGCAGTGTGATCTACCAGGCCAAAACCTTTCTTAAGGATCCATTCTATACCTGATAATCGTTTGATTCAAAGATAATTGCTTCGTGAATGTGATGGAATATATGTATAACATATATGTGAACACTGCCTCGTCACTGTATCCTATACGGCACATGATGGTGAACTCGGCTTATTGTGTGTTCAAGCCATCAGCCACTTTCACCTCTTCTGGCGTTTGACACAAAGCGCAAAATGTGAAGTAGAACATATGGTATAATGTAGCTAATCACATGCAGAAAGCCCAAGAGAACGGACTCCTATCAATTATATTACACGAAACTGTAAACTATGTCAGTTTTATGGACAGGTTTGTGCCTGCGTTTTTAACAATATGAACCACCATTATAAATAGCCTCATAGAAATAATTTCGCACAGTCATTCATTTATAACTGGCAAAACACACAACAAATACAATATATACCCACTACTGTACTCTGTTATTATCTATCAAATCCAGTGACATGTAAGCAGTTACATGATTTTATTGTCCCTGGTGTCTACTCACCTAATAAATGAGTAAATATGGCTTTACATATGGATAACGTGTACACTAACAATAGGCTGTGCGTCAGATTGAAAAGTTTACACATCAAAATTTATTTTGAGATTGATGGGAGAAATGCTCAGGTATCTCGTCTTTTGTATAGTTTGCTGGCATAATATTTATAGCGTGTCGTAGTCATATCTGCCTATGATGTATTGCACCAAATTGTATTTGGGTTACTGTCATATTATTTGCTGTATGTGTCAAACACACGAAATGGTGAAACTGTACGATGGCTGGTACATACAAAGAAGGCGGAGATGGCAACTCAATGTACCATATAGTATACCGTAACAAGACAATATTTACTTATGTTATATTCATATATCACATCACATCATATGAAGCAATTATCATTGAAGCCATGTGTATCTATATATGACCTACTACCTTAAATGTACATGCCCACTCAGTAGGCACACAATGTTCTTTATAGGAATTAAATAATTGTATAATTGTATCGCCATTCAACCAGTTCTAAACATTACGAGTGCACTCTATACATATAAATCATTTAGTAATATTTATTTTACCGATAATGACTCGTGGTGGTATCAGGCTATTTTCATATGCAAATGAGGGATGACTTTTTTTAATTAGTTATACTAATTAAATGCGCCACCTGGAAAAATAATATTTTCGACAGATTATAATGTATGATCATTCCACATCAAAAAATGAAATACAGATAATAAATAGTAATGTCCATTAACTTTTTAATGAAACACGGTTATCGCCCCTGATATCATTGTGGAAATTTACTGCGGATATAAAATGTATAATAATGCCAATCGATACGTGGGGTAATGGTGAATGAATGCCCCTATGTCAAGGTCAAATGACTTAGAAGTTTGCGTTAAAGTTTCTGTCAAAATTTACGTTAAAGTTTTCACATACCTACTATCTCTGTAACCGTCAGTCAGATTTGCTTGAAACTTTGTATGCTTATTGGGCATCAAACTTCAAATAAATACACTTTGAGACCATCAAATGCCTCGGCGGGGGGTCGATATGCAGGCCGCGGCCATCTGGTTTATCAAAGGAGCAGTTCTAGTCGGCGGCGTGTAAATAATATAAATCAAATACACACACATTCCAGATTTGCAGATTAAACGCGTCTAGGTTCAAACGAGCCAGTAAATGGTAAACCCATTATCAAAAATTCAAACCCACACAAATATAAATATACATAGTAATGGATAATTTTGCTCTGAATGTTCTGTTGGCCACTATCGATTTTAACAACTCTGCATTCCTTTTTCTAAATAAATACGTATGCTGTCCCGCGCGACATCAGTCACTAAAATAACAAATAGATGAAGGAATCTGAATAGTACGGTTGATAAATGTGAATATAAAATTTGAAGAAAATATACAAAAATAAATCAGTACCGGCATTAAATGCATATACAGTGTCGTGACGGGTATATTATGGCGATGGTGGCAAATTACGAAGCCGCAAGTCTGCTAATTATAGATTTAAAATCGATAGCTGTGCGTTTGTTTTGTTCACTACATGTGCATACCATAGTTTTATTCTGTTCAATGTTTGATAGTATACATACTAACACTTGTAGATACATTTAGTGTAACTTAGCCAGGGACATAGCCAGGAGGTAAATGATGTGCAGGCCCGGGAAACAAATGTGGAGCGAGCGTAGCGACCGAGGCCGCTAGAGGGATCCGGGGGCATGCCCCCACCCCCGGATTTTTTTTATGTGGATATAATTTCCTGCATTCTGCTGCATTTGAAAAAGTATATACCTATATATGCCTAAGATACTCCTGGCCCTGCTTATAACCCCGTATACATTTCATTTCGCAAGAGATTTTGAAAATTGATTTGAGCTATTGGACCATTTACCTTTAAGAATCACACAGGTGCTTTTTCGAAACCGGCTGCAAATGGCCGTCAGGGCTGTAATTCCAAGATGGCCGCCGGCAATCTATTGAAAATCTAATATTTGAACCATACACTGTAGAAGTAAGTGGAATGCCTCGTTTTATAGGTTTGTGGGCGTGGGAAATCCATTTATGGCATCTTCTTCGTGATTGGAGGTCAAGGTCACATGCTAAGGTCAAGGTCAAGAATCACCAAAAAACGGATGATTTCAAATTATGTTATTGTACACCTCATTCGGCTCACTATATCGAAAACTGACGAATTGTTCACTTATGAAATTGAACACACAATCCTAAAATGCCAATTGTGTTGCATCATGCTGTGGATGTTTTAGACTTGTTTAACTGTAGCTACATAGTAGTGCCAAGTAATACCTGCATACATTCCATATTCCCTATAATTATGACGAAACATGAACGTTATACGAGTCATCTATCCGTCCTGACGAAAGTGCAAATGTGGTATCTGGGCATATGTTTATTTATTTGCACAGATCGGCTCAACGACCTTCTTTAGGCAGTATATCACAAAAATCACATCTGCTGCTTTGCAGGATTAGCGCTTTGAGTTGCATTTTCCACTACAGCCACACATGGTAAGGATTTTGGCGGGGATCGGTTTTACCGACTTAAGTGGCAGTAGGGTTCCGTTTTGGTTGATCCGACCATAATCCATGGGGTTAAACTGACTAGTATGGTAAGAGCATTGCGGATCACATAAAATAACATACTCAAATGTCCTCGGATGACGCTGGATGTGGGTGGTAGTCCTAACCCTACCACTGAATGCCTGTGGACGTCAAGTCGCAATTGGTCAAATTCAGTTGCAGTGGTTTTGCTTGTCGCACCAGCCCATACACGGACGATATATTGTTCCGCCTGATGTAGCTCCGCTTCAGAGAACACAGGATACTCGCCGAAGCTGGAGAGAAGCATTGCTGGTCTGCATACGAACGAGTGTGCCCACTTTGCTGAGTGCGTCGTCCCCAGTCGTGACATGTGCCTTGATGAGTAGACGGCATAACTAATCACCTAGTTTGAGGTGCATGACATGAAGCGGAATCATCCGTCGCTTCTCTCCAGTCCCGTACTGAACCCAAAGCTCATACAAACCACCTTCTCTGAACACACTAATGTAGCGCAGGAGAAGAATTACAGTATCTGTGTCATTAGACACTACAATAGCTCTCTCGCAGCTCCTTCCGACTGCCCAGTGGGATATTATGCGATCGTCTGATAGATCACTCGCAGGTGATCCAGCCAGCTTCAGTCTCGCAGATATTAACTCTTCATTGATCACCATTCCACTCAGAACCATGTCCTGTATATCCCGTTCAGCCACATCCCACGCCGGTAGCTGAATGTTCTGTTTGTAGATGTCCAGAACTTGTCCAGCTGGAATAGGCACAGACTCATCCACGACGGCCAAATCAACAACGCTATCCTCACCAGCTCTACGGTTCCGCTCACCCTCCTTGATGCTCAATTCATTGTAGCTATCGAATACTATGCGAGTCATTTCCAGTGTCGGACAAACTCGATGGGCACTCTTCAAAAGTTATTGGATGACTCCACCAAAGTTTGTAGATATAGACCGAAGATTGGGAAATTGTCGTATTTTCGACATAAAGTCAAGCTTTGTTGTGATGTCGCCGACAAATAGTTGGCTCGATTGCAGAAGGTCATGCGAATACAGCTCTTCTGGCGACATTCCACGCAGTGTAGCAATATCGGCCTCCTTCTGTGCAGATGTGATGTCCTGTGTGGAAACGATAGTCTTGGTTGAAACAGTATTGCTCTTCGTTGTACTGTACTGTGAGTCAAAGGCAGGAAGATTCACCTTATATATGGTGACGCTAAGTTTCTTAGACCTGACCACATACCGCTCATTACAGAATTACTAATTACAGTCTCGCATTTACGATGTCATTGACAATGTGCTTTGTCGCGATGTTGTAGAGTGGCACATTTGGCGACAGAACAATGAAGGGGTTTTCCCGGGCCTTAATAAAATCAAGCAAACGTGCCACAGTTCGGTCGAATATCAAACCCTTTCGGCCACCGAGCTCATGCTGTATTGTCGTTTCCATGTGATCCATGAGTCGAGCATTGGTGAGTAACTGGAAAAGATACGATGTCAATGACCTGACACAGTGGCCACCACAGAGCACAGTGGAAACTTTTAATGGTCCAAAAACCTCACTTTCAATGTGTGCATCGCTCATACCACTGCTATTTAGGTACCTTCCTGCACATCGCAGGAGTTCCTTTAAGTTAGCAATGTGAAACATTTCCAACATTGGAAAATGGTCATCGAAAGTGTCCGGCTCACTCATGACTTTATCAACAACAATGTGATACACACCCTCATCACAAACTATGGCCATAGTATCTTGATTCAACTGGCGCCGGCATGCCTGGAAATTGGCCAGTGCCTTGCGGAGAGTGGTATATTCTGTCACAGGAGAAGGGATAACGGGAAGGAAGCCAACTCTCATCAGTTGCACGTTTGCTGTCGTGACCAGTGCATGAATGCCACTCCAATGAGGTAGCTCGTCAGGAGCAGCAGCTGACTTTGGGAGTCAACAGCGAATAAGTGATATGAGGAATTCGGTATTGACCGACTGCTCTACAGCTTCCTGAGCATCAGATAAAATGTTCATGTCAATGTGTACTACAAACATAAGGTTGGCATGGAATGGGCACCCCAGTGACCTCTGATGACTGTATTGTGTAAGCACACATGAGACACCGTGATCGCTTCACTTTATTGTAGCTGGCAGAGGTCCCTACTCTGTTTAGTGTTGTGAGTATCTCCATGCTACGTGTCTTTTTTTTCGGCCGTGGTGAATATGTTTATATGCCATCTGGAAATGACAGTTAAGTTTTGAATGCCGATGTTTCATAGCCCATCTATCCTTTGCATTGGCGTATTACATATTAACAACGCTGTCCTTAAAAGTAATCGGGTAAAGTAACGCGAAAGATCAATACAGCGCTATGCTTTATATTACAATGTAAATCACATGTGTAGATGTGATGTATATATATTAAATAGCTGTCCTCAACGATATATGAAAGGATCGAAGGGGCGCGCGAGGTGACAGAGTGTGTGTGTTGGGGGGAGGGGTGGAGACTGTGCGTGAATCTGCAATTTGTTGCTTTCTTTGGTGATTTTCGACCTTGACATTGACCTTAGTATATGAAGTTTACCTGCAATCATGAATATGATGTCAAAAATGAATTCCCCACAGCCTAAAACATATAAAACGATGTATTTCACTTACTTCTATGGTGTGTGGTTTAATATTTACATTTTAAATATGTCTATCGGCAGCCATCTTGAATTTACACCCCTGGCGGCCATTCGCAGCCGGTTTCGAAAAAGCACCTGTGTGATTTCTAAAGGTGAACGGTCCAATAACTCAAATCAAGTTTAAAAATCTCTTGCAGATGAGTTGTATACAGGGTTTTAAGCAGGGCCTGGACTAAGACGGGTAGATCTAGGTAGGCCTATTCAATATCGCGTTGTTTATTTTAGTCGAAACGATGTGCAGGCTCGGGCCTTTTGGCCTAATAGCAGATACGCGCCTGTTATCAGCAACGTACTGTAGGCTGTTGAGTTGCATTGTACAAACGTTTCAATATCGTCATGTTCTCGATGACGTTACGCTTTTTTCCGTGCGTGATTCACATGGTGAAAAAAGTGTGATAAAACAAAAACTATGAAACATAATTGCATTTTTTTCTTTTCAGAATATTGTGTCCGCATCAGAAAATGTAAAAAAGTGAAAATTTAAATTGTTTTCATTAAGGCTGGTTTTCCCAGAGCGCGGCCCATATGTATTTGACACCTTTTGATACGAAATTTTTACTCTTACATTATATATTTTACAAAACGTAATCCAACGTCGCTATATAGGTCATCTGAATGATACGGAGCCCCGCAGTGGACATGGTTTTTTTTATTAATTCGTTCCCACGAAATAACAATTCTTTCCCTCAATGTAATAATTCGTTCCCTCGAATTAACAATTCGTTCCCACGATATAACAATTCGTTCCCACGAATTAACAATTCGTTCCCACGAAATAACAATTCGTTCCCTCGAAACGAATTGTTATACCGTGAGAATGAATTATAATATCGTGGGAACGAATTGTTATTTCATGGGATCGAATTGCTAAATTGAGGGAACGAATTGTTATTTCGTGTGAAAGAATTAATAAAAAATATGTCTACGTCCCTATGGGGCCCCGTAGAATGTAGCATGATATTCACACCAGGGGCCCGTTTCACTAAGCTTCGTACGACTAAATAGTTCGTGAGTGCAAATTTAGGATAGTCTGGAAATTTAAATCGATGAATTTTCATTTATTGAGCGTAGTCTGCATATGCAGCCTATGATCAATAAATGTAAATCCAATAATTGTTTACAAGAAAACAATGTTAATGTGAAAGGACAAGGGGCAATGTAGTAGTGTACAGCAATAAGTCAGGAAGCTATGTTGAACATTTGGATTTGATAACTTTACTACTTTTCGGACAATATCGTTTTTAATGATACAACCCAATGGCACATTTCAATGGACTGCACCGTCAATTTGACGTTATCACATGTGAGATGATGTTACGTTACTGGGAAGCGGGTGATTTTATAATTGAAATATAATTGGCATCCTAGACAAACATCATGAAGCTCGCAGGAAAGAATTGATTGCCATGATTTAAGACAATATAACTGGGGCATAAACATCTTTTCAGTTTCGGGATGGCTGACCTTTTCAAAATTGCCGCCATTTTTATCAATTTCATGACTATATACGAGCATGGCTTATGAAAACGTAGATTTCGAAAAATGTAAAATTCGAGACATGGCTTTATATTTATTGCATATTTTCCATATAATTCACAAATATTTTTTTTCAATGAATATTTCAAATGATTCCATGTTACCATGACAACCGAGAAATAATAATTTATTGATAGAAATGTAAATTTATTATTTTGTATTGCATTTTATACTACATTTATTTTTTCAAATCATCATGACTCCTGCTTACATATAGCATGCACTTACATGTATCCTCTATATTTCAATATGTATACATGTTACCATGGTAACAAAAGCACCCATGTACTGAAAATGACATACTGATGTTAGTAAAACATGCTAAACATTGTGAGACTCAGAGTGTATATATCATTATGGTAATAGCATAATGATGCTGCAGTCAAACAAACAGTTTTATTTGTGACTATAACAACAATGTGCTACAATCATTATGGTAAGTATGTGTAGTAATAAGTGTTAATTTTCTTTATCGGCGTAGCAGCGCAAACATACTAAACGTGTTGCCAAGTACAGACATAGTAAATGTTTTGAATAGCATTACAACATGATTATATTGAAGTTTTATACTACTATGCATATTTGGTATAAAGTATGTTCAATTACAATTATATCCTTATTTGAATGCGGTAAATATTATTAAGTACATGACCGTACATACATGTACATATATTTCATTCAGGCGCATAATTGTGCCTAAAATAATGTCATGGCAGACTTTTAAGGGCGGTCTGGGTTGTGGGGTCAGGCAGTTTGAGGGTATACCCCGAAAAAAAATCATGTCGTGTATATCATACAACTGCCAGCAACAAAATATAAATAGTGCTGTCAGGTCACAAAATACACACAATCAATAAATTAGCGGCTCTTTTTCCGGCCAAATAAAGGTTTAAATTACATGCATAAAATCGGATTTGCTAAAACCGGATGGGTAATGTATGCTAATGATGTATTATAATGGAAGAAGTAAAATGGTCCTGTCGATTTCCTTCCAAATATTTTCGGAATTTTTACAAAACATTGTCCATTGTCCTATTGCACCAATCTACTCAAGAAACATTAAACATGAAATAAATTGTGTTTTAATTTAAGATATGGGGCACCTTTAGTGACTTAGCCTGCTCCTTCAAATGATATCACCCTAGTGCACTTATTATTCTGCCCCACCACGATAATGGAGGGGGCATTTAGTTTTACCCTTGTCCATCCGTCCCGCCTGTCACCACCCATGTAAGCCGTAAAACTTTAAACCGTACTAGCTACACACCTGAAACTTGGTATATAGCTTCGTTATGATGAATAGATGCTAAAGTTAATTTTGATATTTTATTCGACCCCGGGGTCATACATTATTGCCCCCTTTTCGACTTATTTTGTTTTGTAACTCGTAAAACTTTTAAACCGTAATAGCTACAGACCTGTAACTTGGTATATATATATAAACGATATATATCTATAAGGCCATAACAAAAGTTATTTGGTTTTCAGATATAGCTGCGTCAGAAAAATTCCTGCACGTCGAGAATTTTATCATCATGCAGAAATAACATTTTACTTTAAATTCACCGCATGATCAATGAAAAACACGCCCATGCAACAACATGTTAAATCCAATCATGTTTGACGAAAATATGGTGATGTTTCACGTCTAAAGATAGTAACTTTATAGAACATACATGAATATGCAGCTGGCGACTTGAACAAATCAGAGACAAACGTCTGAAACAAAAAGACATATGTGTATATTAAAATTAGGTAAATTAAAGCTATTTAATCCATGTCTCTCAGAAATAAATCTTTGTCTAATTCTAAAGTAGAATTTGCCTGTACAGCCGATGGACATCTAATATTACATGACAAATACACGCACGGGAATTTCCACGGTCAATAGTACATATTGGGAGAGCATTGTATTGATTATAGCATAGTGAATGACTGTACTTGTGAAACGAATTCTGTATCGAGTAGTGGTGACAAATATGATTGCAAATCGTTGGAATTTATGTCACTAAATGTATGTAGCATAATAAGTAAATTGCTGATACCTGAATGCTATGACTGTATTAACATGTATGACATCATAGGTCTGCAGGAGACAAAACCCGACTCGTTAGATGAAATTACACTGCATAACTTTGACATAAAATTCAAACATCGACGAAACATTTCATGTCGAAAGTCTGGCGGTATTGCACTTGCATATAAGATGCATTTGCGACAATTTATAACCACTATTCATACAGACTCGAATCTTGTGTATTGGTTTACTATATCCGGTAGATTAACACATGTTGGAGATATTTTATGCGGTATTATTTATTTACCACCCGAAAATTAAGTGTATTCAACCGACGACCCGTATCACGAATTATAATTAGAACTGTATGCACTTTCAAACAAATATTCACATGTACTATTGTTTGGTTACTTACATTCAAGAACTTAGTGACTATATACGTGTAGATAATTATACTGTTGAACATAATAATGTACCGGAAATTACCAAGGAATTTAATGTAGAGATGTCACATTTCGAACAAAGTGAAAATGTATCGTTAGATCGTAAAAACGAAGATACTTATATAAATAATTACGGTTATAAGTTGTTGGAATTTTGCAAATCGAACATGATGTACATATTAAATGGACGTACTAAACACAGTAGTTCTGGGTCTAGTACATGCAAAGGTGTGAGCACTGTTGATTATTTCATGTGTACTGCGAACCTAGTTACACATATAAATGACCTATCAGTTTCCGAATATTGTCCCCTATTATCGGATATACACAATCCGGTTTCACGTGTAATAAACATCAAATCGAATATTCTTACTAACACTAATGGCAATGATATAAATACTTGTGATAATGTTAAAATGAATTTATGGAATAGTGACAAATCAATATTAACGGGAAATGTTTCACTTTAATCAAAAACATGTACAGTAATATTAAATCATGTGTAATGGTTAATGACGACAAATCATCATATTTTCCATGTAATAAAGGCGTCTGGCAAGGGGAAAACTTGTCACAATTTGTATTCTCCTTGTAATTAAATAACTTAGAAGATTGTCATGAAAGAAAAAATGTAAGAGGTATATAATGTAGACAGCATGAACTAGAAGAAGATTTATTTGTTTATCTTAAATTATTCGTACTACTATACGCAGATGATACAGTAATATTAAGTGAATCAGCAGAAGATTTGCAAAATGCAAAAAATGAATATGAAAGATATTGTCATGAATGGAGAGTAATTGTTAATACTAGTACAACAAAGATAGTAGTGTTTTCTAATAACCGGAGAAACAATAATCACGAATTTTTCTATCAAAATAATATCCTTGACATAGTCACCGAATATAAATATATTGGACTTTTCATAAATACAAACGGTTCATTTACATCCATGAAAAGACATATAGCAAAACAAGGTACTAGAGCAATGTATAGTCTAGTAAAAAGGTCAAAGTCATTAAATTTACCTATATATATGCAGATAGAACTATTTGACAAACTCGCCAAACCGATACTAACATACATGTATGGAAGTGAGCTTCGGGGATTTGGAAACATAGATGTAATAGAAAGAGTCCAGCTAAAATACATAAAGATGATATTAAATATGAAAAAAAAGCACACCAAATGTTATGGTATATTGCGAAACTGGTGTAGTTCTAATATATGTAGATATTCAAACAAAAATGGTTTCCTTTTGGGCAAGACTAAATAATTCAAATGACAGAAAATTAGCATCAATATTTTATACTATTATACACAGTTTTTACAGAAATACGACAAATAACGAGGAACGAAAATTTAAATGGATTACGGCAGTTAAAGATATTTTGATAAAATGTGGGTTAAACGGAATTTTTGATTCACATACATTCCCGAATGAAATATGGTTGAAATCAATTGTTAAACAAAAGTTAAAAGACTTACATATTAATGAATGGCTTAGCAGTGTTCGAGAATCATCAACTTGTTTAAATTATAGAATATATAAAACATCATTTGGATTTGAGGAATACTTGGCTATTCTTCCAAATAAATATAGAAACATATATATAATATTTAGAACAAGAAATCACAAGCTACCAGTAGAAATAGGACGATGGAAAAGAATTCAATTGAATGAAAGACAATGCATAATCTGTAAAAATGACATAGTAGACGAATACCACCATCTGTTAGGCAGGGGTCATGCACACGGAAAGAAAATTACGAGTATGTATTATAAAATCTAAAAATAATTACAAATAGAGCAGATTCTGATGACACGGCTCATTATGACCGGGTAATCTGTGTCTACACGGCATTGTTGAAACTTTCGAATTAACTCGGGTTAATCGAGTAAACCAGTTCAACTTCTAGTAAAGATTATTTTCGAATGACATATGTCGCAATCATATTTGTTTCAGTGCTATCACACCGTTAAAGATACATACGACAATGTTGTTTTTGGAAAATGAGACACTTTTCGGAAATAAAAATTATTGTTTGCATTGGGATTCGAATCCACACATTGATACTCCACTAATGGTGCAAATTCGAAATCTGGCAATAATAATAAATAAATTGATTTATTTGGAACCTCAATGTATACACAACTAGAAATTATGTTTCGCATGCACAACTAGAAATTATGTTTGTAAAACATGGATAAGCCCCCATGGCATAATGGACTAGAAATTGTGTCAAAAATTAAATGTTTTAATTTACACAAATTTCAAAGTCATTTGAGAAAGTCCTACACACTTTTTGACGTAAGAAAATGGCTAATTGTTTCAGCACTATTTTGAAGGTCACAAATGTCATGTCATTGGTGATGGGATTGCATCACACATATTCAGGTGAATGAACTGTCCAAACATTTAAGCAATCCTTTACGTATTATTGAAGATACTACATGTTGGCGAAACTCTTACAAACTTTTAGACGTAACAAAATAGCTAAGTGTTTCAGTGATAGTTTAAAGGTGACAAATGTGAAGGTCGTGTTAATTGTGGCGTGGGAGTGTGACAAATGTTCAGGTGATTCAAGTTTCCAAGTATTGAAGCAATGCTTTATCGTAATGTGACGATATTACATGTTGGAATAACTCTTATACAAGTTTCGACGTCAATGTACACGGACGGACGTACGGACGGAAGGACGTACGGAACATCAAGAGCAACGCAATATGCCCACATAATAATTAATGCATCTTAGAATGTCCTACATATAAGCACAGAAGTCGATATTTATGCTGGAATCATGCCACCCCTAAATGCAAACTCATCAGTAATATCTACGTGACCGAGAACAGTGTTTCCTCCAGGAACAGTGAGATTATATTAAGAATATAAACTATATAGCGTCAGATTTGAAGGAGAGTCTGGGCACGTTAAAGGACCAGAGGGGACATTTCTAATAAGAGCTAGACCCCCTGGGGCCGGTTTCCTCCATAATTTCTCCCCTTCTTGGGAGACAACATACAAGGTCATCGAACCAGTGCTGTCATTAAATCGAAGCATTTACATTTACTTTGACCGTTACAGGTGTAACGTGTACGGCACTTCGCTCAAGAAAACAACTATAACAACCTGTGATACAACTGGTAGCGTGTCTGCCGCACCGCTACGATTGCCCCACCACTATAGTAAAAGTGCTTACACGTCTTTTATGAATTTCAACTCCTGTGAGCTCCTACAAACTTCCATCAGCTTCAACTCCTATGACCTCCTACGAACTTCAGTTCCGCGAACACAGTCTTAATTTAGTGGGAATTAATAATATATATACAGTTAAAATGATTGTTGATTACAGCAAATATGATGATGGGAACTTACTACTTTGATTAAATGTTATTAGGCCATGAATAGATGAACCCTCGTAATGGGACAAATGCTATTATAGTATGTCTAGGTCGAATACAGCCGGCCCTGTGCATACGGTCTGTCAACTTGTTCCGACTCCTATCACGCCCCGATTTAAAAACAGCTGCTATAGCGAGGCTTCCGGGTAATCATGATGGCAGGAATAACTCCTGCCGGACTCAAAGCTTCCGAGTAAACCTGATGGTAGGAATAACTCATGCCGGATTCAAAGCTTCCGAGTAATCCTGATGGCTGGAATAACTCCTGCCGGACTCAAAGCTTCCAAGTAATCCTGATGGCTGGAATAACTCCTGCCGGACTCAAAGCTTCCGAGTAATCATGATGGCAGAAATAACTCCTGCCTGACTCAAAGCTTCCGAGTAATCCTGATGGCAGGAATAACTCCTGCCGGACTCAAAAGCTTCCGAGTAATCCTGATGGCAGGAATAACTCCTGCTGGACCCATGGTAGCGAGGCTTCCGAGTAGTCCTATTTGCAGGAATTATATTACACATAAACGTCCCCAACTAATATTATTATCTTATGTTTAAGGCTAGGAATTGGCTCGAAGACCTTCCAAAACCCGGGCATTTGAGCCCAAAAATGGCAGGCCAATGACTGCTGGCTCGTTTGAATCCGAATTTACTAATATCTGCCATACAGTCGAAATGTGTGCATTAAATGAATGAGGCAATACGGCGATTAATTTGACCTATCTAGTTCATTCTCATATCGCACGAAGCCGGTATGTAAGACCGTGAAAAGGCTGAGTGCGAGTGCATGTGATATATATGTAGACTCAGCCGTAACAGTGTTATCCTATATAATGATGATATTTGACGGTTGGTCAGTGCAAAACATATCAGGTAACTGTAAATAAATGTAAATGCTTTGATTTAACGACGGCACTGGCTCGATTTTCTTATATCACTTTCGAGATGTGGATGTGTACTTTCGCAAGATATGAGGAAAATTGTTATAACATTATTATATTCGCTGAATTACGCAGTAAAAATGGAACAACGTGTTGTCACAGCATTAAATGTATGGAATATATAACAATTGGTATGTACCTTTTTCAAATCGAAATGGAAACAATTTGTTATAAAGTTATTTTGACACAGAATATACCATATTCACCACCACAGAACATAGAATATTGCAATATCAGGAACAAATAGATTAATTGGACAATAAAATCTTTATTTGAGAATTATAATATCGTTCGTATATATTTCAATGTAAAATTAAGAGCTGATATGTACTGGTCAGCGAGTGGTCACTGGCAGCTAACTCTGGGGATAATTGACCGCTATCATGATAATTGCTCTACATGGATATTTTCGGTAAATGACGTCGCAAGATGACGATATATTCAGAGCAAATGCGGAATTGCTATGACAATGTGTCTACTTTCAACGTCATTTACATAAAAATATCACAGTTTTTGTAAATATTTTCATGAAAAATCGCACATTTTCTTAGGCATAAAATCACATAGCTTACATCATGTGTACATGCGCCTGGGGAAATGGGGCTAATGAGATTTGTGACCAGTGCAGCTTCTGATTAGTTAACACACTCATGTAGCCTGATAACGTATATATTGCATACTAGATGCTTGACTGGTGTTTCACTTATGGAACCGCGACAGTTTATATCCAGATCAGCCTGTGCATTCGCACAGGCTGATTAGGATCTACCCTGGTCGCAAAACCCATAATCCCCATTTATCCAGTGACAGCCACATATGTAAGCGGACATATCTCTTTGATCCACATGGCGCTCGACCCCTGATGCAAATCTGCTGAAACCAGCCTATGTCCAGCTGTTGAGCGGGTTTTATGTCCCAGCTAAGGCCATATAGAGACGGGACCTTGGTTTCAAGTTTCATTTGAAGGACCAGAGGGATGAAAATACTATGAAAGTATTCACGCCTAGTGCGGGGATTAAACTCAAAATCTCTGGTATTTAAGTCCAGCGTCCTAACCTCTACGCCACAATCCATCCCTATGTAGCTAAATTGACACGGGCTAAAGTAGCTTTTCATTGGGACATTAAACAATTAATTCCTAGTCACATGCTATGACACACACACCGTGCATGTCGGGATCGTCTATTTAAGTTCCCATCCGAATGGACTAGGCTAGCACGATGTTGTCTTGTCCAACCAAGGACAGACACACCGAGTCGACCATTCGCAGCGGACAAGGTGGGATACGAACCCGGGGTCTCCCGATTCGCAGTCCGACGCTTTACCTACTGAACTAATCCCGCCACTGTAAATAAATGCTTTGATTTAACGACGGCACTGGTTCGATGACCTTGCATGTCGGGACCGACTATTTAAGTCCCCATCCGATAGGTCTAGGCTATCACGAAGGTGTCTTGCACAAGGACACGCCGAATCGGCCAGTGTCGGGATTGGAACTCAGGACCTTTCGATCCGTAGTCCGATGCTCTACCACTGAGCTATTGCGGCTTCCTGTCATTGTTTTTTTTTAGCTTATATTTAACGGCGGCACTGGCTCTAGGACCTTGCTTGCCGTCTCCCAAGAATGGGAGAAAGAACGGAGATAGAGATTTTTGAGAGAAGAATGAATTCGTATTTACAGAGCAACGACGAATAACCGGTACCCATTTACAGCTGGGTGAACTGGAGCAGTGTCGATAAAGTGGCTTTCTCAAGGACACAACCCACGACCCTTGGATCAGTAGTCTGACACACTAACCATTACGCCACGGTCGGCCACTGATTGCTGTATTTGGTCTATATACGCAGAACAACAATTAACTTCAGTGGTGTTCAAATTATGTCTGCGAATTGTTCATATTAAGTATCTAACTAATAATGCACGATCACTGACACGTATACAAACATGTATGCATAGCTTTAGTTTACAGTTGAAGGCTTGATTGCATTGTTTTCCCCGTAAAACATGAATTTGTATCCCAAATATCAACAATAAGGTACCAGTCCACCAAGATTTTAGAATTGTTTAGCAATTCTTGGCCGAGTGATCACTTCCGCAAGTTTTTTTCTCAGATATCCTCTTCATATATTCACAGAGGCTGTTTGCTGTATACACCTGTTACATTATATGTCAAGAAACTTCAGTAGCTACACAAATCAAATTGGCATACAGCTATGAGCAGTTATAATGTGTAAATGTTAGCATGTGGTGGTCAATTTATGCACTTATTCCGTCATGGCCGCTGGACTAAAGGCGCCAGAAAGCTATGTGACGTGCGGAGTTCGCACCAACAAATAATGTGTGAATCAAGTCTACATGTATACCTGCCCATACTGATCATAGTATGTACTGGTACTTAGTGATTTGTTTTCGAGTCACAAACCCCCTGTTTCAGACTGTTAAAATTGCCCCCCAAACAGCAAACACGCATTTCGAGCGGAAGATGCGTACAATTTTAATCTGAATATGTTCACTAAATGGACCAGATCACAGTTTGGCACATAATTTTACAAATACTTGCTTTTGTCAGCTGAAAATAGCATAGGATGGTGAGTATTTAATTTTCAGTCACATTCAATCACCACAGACAGGCAGTTTTGTAATATTCAGTAAAAAACCCATAGGAAAACTACGAAACTAAGCCTTTTTCAAGTGGACTGGTACCTTAAGAACAATTTTTTTCATAAAATTATATACATTAATCTGCTTTTCACAGAGAGTGTATTCAGTTTGAAGCAAAACTATGCAAAAACTATACCGTCTGGAGAAATATCAGACACACAGCGGTCATTTTCATTCAAGACACTTGTGCGGCCTTTTTCAAGTGGACTGGTACCTTAAGAACTTGTTTTCATAAATGTGTATACATTAATCTGCTTTTCACAGAGAGTGTATTCAGTTTGAAGCAAAACTATGCAAAAACTATACCGTCTGGAGAAATATCAGACACACAGCGGTCATTTTCATTCTAGACACTTGTGCGACCGAAATGACTCCTTACTGCATTTTCTCCGTTCTGCTACTCCTTGTAAACAGGGATCAATCACACAGCACATGTGTGAAGTACAGAGTCACTTTAGTTTGTGCCTACCTAATACACTATACCTGGTGCAGCAGTCGTTCTGCGACTCCTTGTAAACAGGGATCAATCACACAGCACATGTGTGAAGTACAGAGTCACTTTAGTTTGTGCCTACCTAATACACTATACCTGGTGCAGCAGTCCATCTCAATAGCAGCAATTCTACTGGACAGTGTGTCGTGATTTACTCTGTACAGCACTCGCTCGACTCGTACGACAAGATTTCCCGCGGGTCGAAACGCACAATTGTAGGCTCCAACTTCACACCGGGTTCAGCTTGACGGTTAACTGCAATGAACAAAATAGATACGCGTGTTGGTATTTAGCAAGAAAGGATTGGTTAGCGGTCATTATAAGCAACATCGACAGTTTACACGATGAACATGTGGGCCGAAAGCATAGCGCTAGAAATCGGCTTTATGCAGAATACAGGAAATTTGAAAATATGTCAACAATTTATGGGAAATGGCCTATTTTTAAAAAAAAAGTAGGCCACAGTTATTGCAATAACACAGTTTACTTAAACATCAGTGACGTGTCGCTGCTCCAAGATGATGTATGTTAGGTATCCGACGAACAAGTGCAGATGTGGACGACATACGCTATGCCGAAAGCTACAGCTCCCTGCCTGACCCCTGCGGGTGACCGTATATTTTAGAATACCCAGCCTAACACATTCACACGGCAGCGGTGTAGAGAGAAAGAAGTGTCATTTGGAACACTGCAGTGACTCGCGCAAACAAAATGTACCAACACGCACAATAAAGTGAAATTCGACATTACAGCGCGCGAAAATCAATACGTCGATTTCGCCAATTGACGACTATATCCTGATAAAACAATCGCTTACGGAGAGGCGGCAAGACTTTCTGATGAAATTTGACATAATTTGAAGCGCCACAGGGTCATCAAACATTTTCCAAGAACAATCAATAAACACTCCGTTAGATAGTAATAATAAACCTATTTTCTGCATAAGGTACCAGTCCACCAAGATTTTAGAATTTATTAGCAATTCTTGGCCGAGCGAGCACTTCCGCGTGTTTTTTTCTCAGATATCCTCTTCATATATTCACAGAGGCTGTTTGCTGTATACACCTGTTACATTATATGTCAAGAAACTTCAGTAGCTACACAAATCAAATTGGCATACAGCTAAAAGCAGTTATAATGTGTAAAAGTTAGCATGTGGTGGTCAATTTCTGCACTTATTCCGTCATGGCCGCTGGACTAAAGGCGCCAGAAAGCTATGTGACGTGCGGAGTTCGCACCAACAAATAATGTGTGAATCAATTCTACATGTATACCTGCCCACACTGATCATAGTCTGTACTGGTACTGAATGATTTGTTTTCGCGCCACAAACCTCTGTTTCATACTGTTAAAATTGCGCCCCAAACAGTAAACACATATTTCGAGCGGACGATGCGTACAATTTTAATCTGAATATGTTCACTAAATGGACCAGATCACAGTTTGGCACATAATCTTACAAATACTTGCTTTTGTCAGCTGAAAATAGTATAGGATGGTGATTATTTAATTTTAAGTCACATTCAATCACCACAGACAGGCAGTTTGGGAATATTCAGTAAAAAACCCATAGGAAAACTACGAAACTAAGCCTTTTTCAAGTGGACTGGTACCTAATTATTAGCTTACAAGAGTTACTTCCCCTCTATTCTGTAATACTACGTCATATCAAAATTCGTTACAATTCTCACTGACCTATATATGCGTATGTACGAAGGTTGCGTGCTAGAACAGATAGTAAATTGCATGGGCTATCGTGAATGAACTAGGAAGCAATTGTTTAATGTCCCAATGACAAGCTACATTAGCCCGTGTCAATTTAGCTACACAGGGATGGATTGTGGCGTAGAGGTTAGGACGCTGGACTTCAATACCAGAGGTTTTGAGCTTAATCCCCGCACTAGGCGTGAATACTTTCATAGTATTTTCATCCCTCTGGTCCTTCAAGTGAAACTTGAAACCAAGGTCCCGTCTCTATATGGCCTTGCTGGCACGTACAACCCATTCACTTATACTTTTGACCGTTGCAGGAGGTGCCGTTTGCTCATAAGTTCGACATAGACTGGTTTCAGCAAATTTGCATCAGGGGACGAGCGCCATGTGGATCAAACAGGTATGTCCGCTTACATATTTGGCTGTCACTGGAGAAATGGGGCTTATGGGTTTTGCGACCAGTGTAAATCCTGATCAGCCTGTTAAGGTCGATAATATGCGTGCAAACTACGATTAATAAAATAATATTTAAAAAAATCCACCAAAGAAAGTTGACACTTGATACGCGACAGATGTAGCCACAGATCAAACAGCACTCCCGGGTAGTGATATTTGTCTACACTAGTGAGAAATAGCATGTATTACATTTGTACACGTGCAATGCGTTTGGAAATGTCACAGATGATGCACAAGTATGTACAGCAACACGTATGTATGGTGTTATCTATTAACATGCTGCGTGTTCAAGTTTTCCCCGCTTGAAGTTTGAACTTATAATTATCAGCATGTGGGGAAAATAGCGACAACCATCCTGGATCTCGTGAGACGTAGCAGCAGATATGTGTACAATACGGCCGTGTACATGTTCGCAGAAATGTGTTAATGGACACGGCATCTACAACCGTAATCACACTTTAGTCGTACTTTTTGAAACACATTATGGTGTCGTGTATGTCGACAACTACGATTTCATTGGTCTGTCTAAAGTCTCATTTGGTCTGACATCATAGACATATGCCGAATCACTAATCTGTCACCATTGCTGAATCCATGTCTCTTCGCAAGAGAAACACTGTCAATTACAAATGGTTAAATGAAGGAGAATGCATACTCGATATTTTCCGTAAATCGCGTGTGTCAAGTACGTCTATTCTACCAGAGCTGTATTCCGTTGAAAGGATTATACAGAAGAAAGCATCAACCCAAGTAAGTAGTTGTTCTTTACATACTTTGACAGTACAATACTATACAGGTTGAGCATGCGACACATTGGACCAATTAATCGGACCAAAGCATCAGTGGTGGCCATTATATATACCGGTACTTTCATGAAGAATAAGACAAGCTAAATTATAACATTTGGAAAATCCGCAAAACACAGACAAATCCGCAAATTTGGTCAACGTGAGTACTATCCTGTATTAAGTCAGAAACTATATCCTAAAATGAATGTATTTGCCACCAGTGGTGTATTTATTGCAAGTGATTCTATAAGTTGCAAGTCTACATTTTTTTACAAACAAGAATACGTATCATTCCTTGAATTACGTATGTTAATATAATTGTGCTACATACAATCGTCGAGACGTTAATTAGCTACACTATCTGACCAGTATTCGCCATACGAGTTTTATTACCCGCAATAACCCGAGTGCTACATTGTAAGTGTTTAATTGATCGCTCGAGAACATACGGATATACAATTATTGTGAAAGGGGTACTTCATCTTTGATGCGTAAATTAATTAGTATTTAGTAGATGTGGAATATAATTCTGTGTCTGCTCTGACGTTTCCGCCAACTTTCGACGTCGTTTATTTGAGATATTGAGATATTTCAAGCTTGATTTTGATGAATTTCGCGGAGGCGGTGAATTTATTTTTTAGATCCTAGCTCATAGATTACATGTAGTTCATTCAGTCCTGTTGAACATCTGCTGGAAACCAAAATCTCATTATAAATGTGGGGAGTGCGATTCGACCCCACTGACCTGACATTATATGACTGCAATATTTATAATATGTCGTTAAACCCCACTTCAATCACAACTTTTCGTTACATCACAGTATTTAAATCCACTCTATAGGAAACGATGTTCTCACTTCCATGCATTCAATTGATGTAGGCTATAAACATTGTATGTCATGTTCTCGCCGGTTATCTCTATGTGTATCGTTGCTACTTTACTCATAAATGATTTTGTGTAAATAAAACTGTTTGGGTCACACCTGGATTATTTGTTTTAGTCCAATCGATACTTTACATTGTTTGCAGAGTGTACGCAAGTTACCGCCAGCAGCTGTACCTTGAATACATTATCGACGGCCAATCAGATTGCAGGTTTACGCATTATGTTACTAAATTTAAATTAGCTCAGATTCTGGCTACCGAGACGCAGAGGTTTTGAAGAAAACTGAGTTGTTTTTCTTCAAAATTTGTTTAATTTCGCGTATGCAGATAAGTATATTTGTGTGCATACCAAATTGTAGTATGTATTATCGCACCTTGTGCGGGTAATTGTATGTTTTTCTGAGCTGGTTATTTCCTGCTGTTTGTAGCGAATTGGTGTGCAACCCAGTTGCCGAAGTTGTTTACATTTTGGGTAATGGCCGTCCCTGGCGTAAAACGTACCCTGTTATTTGGGCACAATTTTGTACGTCGTTTTGGTACGTTTTTGCAATCTGATGGCTACATGTGGAATTTGGGCTTGCGTGACAGCCAGTTCCGTTAAGTTGCATAGGTCTGAGTGGACTCCGGCTGCGTCAAAGTCACAGGTTTGCAGGTGTTGAGCAGAACTTAGCAGGTGCGGATCTAGTCGTGTTGGATATACGGTCCAACGATATGTGTGATCAGCATTACTCTCCTGAGCAATTTGCACATGATTTGTTGTCATATGCAACACATTTGATTCATGTGTTGCTTGTGAGAAAGGTGGCTGTCATGCAGTTGTTGCCAAGAGTGTCAGTTCCATTTCCTGCCTATAATGACCATGTTATTAGGGTCAACATTGCTTTGTCTGTAAGTATTCATGCCGTAGATGATCCTATATGGTTCTGGAAACATAGACGTCCGTGGAACATGTGTACACCCATTCTTGGGTCAGATGGCGTCCATTTGTCGGCTGAGGTTGGGTATCCTAAGTATCTTACGAGTGTCCGCTCTTGCATTATTCGGGTTAACAATTGGGAGAGGTAAGCAGGTAAGGCTGCAGTTGTGGCCATCTAGTTTGTGACAATATTGTGTCCAGATATACCTGGGGTTGCTTATGTGCTTGTGTATGTTTGCCTGAACTACACTAATTGACTATCTGGGTCACGTCCTATATGGTTGGCATTTGAGCAATTGCTGCGCATTGTTCATATATAGGTGAAATCTTTTGTGCATATTATAGCCGTGTTAATCATGATAATACTTTACTGATTGTTCTTGCTGAACTGTTGGAGGTGGAATCATACGTGTAGCATGTATCATTATGCTGTTGTATTCTGCCCGATGCCGCAGTTCCGGTCGGCAGAGTTGACACCGGTGGTAAGTTGCAAACGTGTCTGTACCTGTGTTTCGTTATCAGCACGACTGCCATATCTGGCTTTGGCGGCGTTGTATGATGCCATTCGAATGATATTGCGGCACTCGGGTACTAGTACCAGGGTATATTGTTTATCTCCGTGTTGTGATACGCTACATGTATGTGGCTAGTTAGGCTGGCTCTAGGGGTAATTGTCTTGGTCATCATGTTTCCTGATGATCATTATTTTTCAACCATGTGGTTACTGTACATGCTGTACATGCTAAATATCCGGTTTTCACATTTTTATGTGCATTGTGTTATCTTTGTGCCACCAAGCGCTGTGGCAGCCTTAAGTACTATTTGTATGTGAATAGGTTCACTCTGACTATGGCTGTTTTCAGTGCCTCATTTGAAGCATGCCGCCGAAGCGGAAGCCGTCGAAGGTGTCTGCCAGGGGCGCCCCGCAGAAAAAGCGGAGGGGGACACAGTCTGCAGGCGAAGCGGGCCAGCCGTCCACAGAGTCGCTAGTGTCCGCTGTGATTGCCGCCCTTGAGAATCGCGGGGTGATAACGCCGCCATCAGCGACTGTCACGTCTTCAGAGTCGATGTTGGACACGGCGGCGGTCACGCACTTAGTGCCAGATCCGACGGATCGTGTGCGGGCAGCGCTGTCGTCAGGCGATGATCCCGCTGATGTGGACAGCAGTGAGCCAGGTACGGTGTCGTCTCCCCCACTGACGGTCGCGGGTTTGCACGCGGTGTCTGATATGCCTGGGCCCCATGTGCCAGCCGCCTCGGTACAATATGTTCCAAACGTTTGTAGTATGACGTCGTACAATTTTTCGCTGGGAGCGAATGTCAGCCCAAAATTGCGTCAGATGATTTGGGCAAACGAATTTGTGGAGTTTTCCCTGCTGTTACCAAACGCCAAGGTTGAGGATTAGGTGGTGCTCCAGCTATCGGGCCAGAACGTCACTGTCCAACAGAAAGATCGGGGAGCGAAACATCTTACAATTGGACAGTGCCTTACTGCTTTCCATGTTTATATGGATGTGTTTGTCCAGCGCTATCCGGCTGAGATATCTGGTCTACTAACGTATTGTAACTTGGTGCGAGATCTGGAGCGGGCATATGGGGCAGCGGCGTTCAATTTGTACGACCGCACTTTTCGTGCTCACATGCAGTCACAGCCGTTGCAGTGGGGCGTGATGCACATGGAGCTGTGGGTGAAGGCGACTACGTTGTCTCTTGCTTCACGTGCATCGCCTCCGACTGATAGGGCGAAACTGCCTGTGTGCCAGAAATACAACAAGCAGGCTGGCTGTACATTCAGGTTTTGTCGTTTTGCGCATATTTGCAGTTTTTGCAGTCAAAAACATGAACGATACAACTGCTTCGCATTGCAGAAACAAAAGAGTGCCTCTGCTCCCCCTCATCTGCCCCTGCTGGTCCCGCACATGTGAACAACCAGCCAAAGCCAGGTGCCTCCGTGAAACCGCCCTTTTCAATGCCACCCTATGCCAACGCCCGTAACCAATGAATCCCTTGCGTCCTATTTAGATGGCTATGTTGACAGCGAGGTGTCCTACTTAGTACATGGCTTTAAATATGGATTTCACATTCATGTATCATATAATGTTGCTCCACGAAACTGTCGTAATCACCCATTAGCTTTGAAAAATTAATCTGTTGTGACAGAAAAATTATCCAAGGAATTGCAAGCAGGTAGGATTATAGGCCCTCTTCGTGAGCGGCCAGATAATCTGGTATGTTCCCCATTAGCACTGGTTCCCAAAACATAACCTGGTCAGTTCAGACTCATACAGGACCTGTCATACCCAAAACACAACTCTGTCAACACGGCCATCGATAGGGAACACACGCAGGTGATTTATGACTCGATTGATACCATTGTAGAAAAGGTTAAATTAAATGGCCGCCATTGTCTTCTATCGAAGACGGATATTGAGAATGCTTACCGAATTATCCCCATAAGGCCTGCAGACCGCCATCTTCTTGGATTTTCTTGGCAAGGAGGTGGCGGGACTGTACACTACTACATGGATGATTGTTTAGTGATGGGTTTGTCGATCTCGTGTCAACTGTTTACTCGATTTTCATCGGCTTTACAGTGGGTCATGGAGACTAAGTATGATGCATGTATGGCCCACATCATTGACGATTTTTGTTTTATTGGACCGACAGGCTCCGAAAAATGCGCTCATTCACAAACTGCATTTCTAAACATGTGTCATGAGATTGGCATTCTGATCAAGCGCGAAAAAACAACCACGCCCAGTACATGTATTATCATTCTGATGAAATGGTGATGCGGTTGCCTTCCGATAAGGTGGACAAAATCAGGTGTGAGTTGCAAGGCATAGCCACACGTAAAAAGGTCACTTTACGGTCATTGCAATCCGTCATTGGCTTGTTGAATTTTGCGACATGATGTGTTGTTCCAGGTCGGTGTTTTTTGCGCAGGATGTATGATTTGACAACAGGGGTCACTTTTCCATCTTTTTATATACGGATTTCACAGGAAGCCAGAGCAGATTTTCGTATGTTGAAAATGTTCATGGATTCGTTCAATGGCCGATGTATGTTTTTGCCTGATGACTGGGTTTCCTCAGACGCATTGCATTTGCATCCTGATGCTGCATCGACATTTGGGTTTTCTGTAGTGTTTGGGAAACAATGGTTTGCCGGGAAAAGGCCGTCTAAGTTTCTGGATTACCATATTAATATTCTCTAATTGTTCCCGATCGTGTTGGCGGTCCAGGTCTGGGGTCACAAAATGTCAAATCACAGGATAGTCCTTCATTCTGACAATGTGGCTACTGTCCACGTTGTCAATAACATGACGTCGAAAGACAAAGTAATGATGAAATTGGTTCAGCGCCTGGTATTGACATCGTTACAACACAATATCTTGTTCCGTGCTGTTCATGTGCCCGGTCGTTCAAACATTGTCGCCGATCTATTGTCGCGTTTTAAATTTCAGGAGGCGCTTATGCACGCAGAGCAGCTAGACAAGCTCCCGCTTCATCTGCCTGTAGAGCTATTGACAATTTGAGTCCGGAGGCTCGGAGTGTTGTTTCAAATGCATTGTCAGCTCGTACAAAAAAAAATGTTATTTGTTTTATTAGATGCATTTTGTGTATTTTTGTAAGGTGAACAATGGGCCGGTGGTGTTGCCTATTACAGAAGTTAAATTGGTAAATTTGTTGTCATCTTTGCTATGTTCGGGGTATATGTCTACAACGGTAGCTTCTCATTCTTCGGCTTTGGCCTACATTCATAAAGCACTTGGTCACAATGATTTTAGTGATTCATTTTTATTGAAAAAGTTTTTGAAAGGGGCCTACAAAGTTGCTGCAAGTACACCGGACACGCGCCTGCCTATCACGGCCGATATGCTTTCAATAATGATAAAGGCTTTTCCAAATACTATTCCGTTACATTTTCATAGAGTCCTTTTTGCCTCTATGTGTTTGTTAGCATTTCATGCGTTCTTGAGAATCGGGGAAATGTGTGCTAAAGCAGGTGTGGCCGCCAGTAACGTCATTCGTCGTGCAGATGTCCGTATCATGCGTCAGGGTACACAATTATATGGGATGGAGTTAGCGTTGTGTACATCCAAACATAGTGACCATCTAGTCACATTGTTCGTTCCGGTACAAAATTCTACCAGTGCTATGTGTCCAGTCCACTCGATAGACGCTTACTAGGTAGCGTCAGGTCATCGGGATGGTTCATTGTTTCAGATGCCAAATGGTAAGACTGTTACCTACTCGTTTTTTGATGAGCATCTGCGCAACATTAGGATTTTTGGGGTTCAATACAGACCTGTACAAGTCACATTCTTTCCGTATAGGAGCGGCCACACATGCAACAATGCTGGGGTATTGTGAGGAGTCCACTAGAAAAATGGGGCACTGGAAATCTAATGCTCTTCAGCATTATGTTCGATTGCCACAGATAAAATTGAATGCCAATGTTTCTGGTCAGTATAGCTGAGGTCATAGGGTGGAGTGACTTGACTCAGAGGTTCAGATATTTAGCATGTTCAGTCCAGACTAACGATATGTTGGTCTGCGCTGGTTGTATGTATATATTATAGTGTTTTTGTTATGCCAGTATTGAGTAGTAGAACGGGAGAGGTTGTTCTGCCTGATGTTACTAGTTGGTACGATGTAGGCGAGTTTCTGCCGTTCGACTGCCAAGTGAGATACATGACATTGGTAGCACAACAGGCAAGTGTCCGTACAATATAAGGCTGCGGGTGCGCTTGCATGTTGGGTGTCTGGTGTTTTCCGTCTCTCATTTGTCTCTATTTTACATGTATGTACCATAGAACCTAGTTGGGTCTTCGGGTGGGTTCACAACGTTGTTGTTCATGGTCGTAGTTTGCACCCACCTTTGCGGATACATGTACTTTATATCGTAAATTGCTTAATTCATTAAACGTAAAATCATTTAGTTTTATAATATCACCGTTTAATTGTTATTATTACATAATACTGAGTACGTCATTTTTGAAAATAACACATCAGCATTATTATTTACATAATATCAATATTATTACATAATATCGATTACGTCATTTATTAAATTGACACATAACTACTGTGTTGAACGTGTTTTCTTCTTTTCATCCGCAAATTAATTTTACCCATCTAGGTTAGTTATGTCACATTGGTCGACTGCGAGATCACTGCATTCATGGCTGTGCTTGCGGGTATGCCGCGTCGACCATCTTGGGATAATTATATATTTTGCCATCAAAAAAGACAAAAACAACTAAAATGGTCGACAGCGAGATCACCGCATACATGGTTGTGTTTTGCGGGTATGCCGCTTCGTCCCTAGTTGGAAAATATAAATGTTGCCCTCCAAAAAATTCAACTTGGTCGATTGCGAGTTAACCACATTCATGAGATTAATTATATTATATCAGACAAAGCAAATGAGTGTAAGACAGATGTGACTCAAAAATGATTTTGTGTAAATAAAACTGTTTGGGTCACACCTGGATTATTTGTTTTAGTACAGTCGATACTTTACATTGTTTGCAGAGTGTACGCAAGTTACCGTCAGCAGCTGTACATTGAATACATTATCGACAGCCAATCAGATTACAGGTTTAAGCATTATGTTACTAAATTTAGATTAGCTCAGATTCTGGCTGCCGAGACGCAGAGGTTTTGAAGAAAACTGAGTTGTCTTTCTTCAAAATTTGTTTAACCACCACCTCCCCACCACCGCTATTCAATTATCTTTCTTCTATGCAAGTTGAGTGTTTGTTGACTTCAAGTTGCATGAGGCGGAATTTTGCACCCACCTTTGCGGATACATGTACTTTATATCGTAAATTGCTTAATTCATTAAACGTAAAATCATTTAGTTTTATAATATCACCGATTAATTGTTATTATTACATAATACTGTTGTAATAATGGTCAGTGACGCACCCGTCCGTCAATCTAATATAAATGTTCACAGTAATTGGCAAGGCTGCCACAGGGGGCATCAGCTGTGTCTTACCGACACATTTTTGTAGTTATACCCCCGGTCTCGAAGAGCCAGTGGCATATAGTGTACGGACCGTGTGTGCGTCCGTGCGTCCGTCCGTGCGTGCGTCCGGTTAAGAAGTTTGTAACACTTACTACAATAAGCGGTAGGGGGCATCTGTGGTCCGCTAGGCCACATTTCTTGTTTAGATTTGTGATGTGATTTGAGCATTATACGATGTTTTTGACGTGATATTTTATGGTATGAAAAATTCGAATCCATCATCTGGTAACCGTTACACGAATGCATCACACTGGACAAATTGTTAATTCTTCGGTCATGCACAAGTGTGATCTCATAAATGCAATTATGGGAGAGATGACCAGTTTCCCCATTCAACGTGGGCGATGCAATTGTTTGATCACAGAAACGCAGTTCTCATTATGCGACTGTTTATCCTTTTTCTCACATTTTACATGCATATAGTGGGCACATAACATACCAATATCGAAGACATTATCAATCCAGTCTGATTAAGCGTCTACACAGTTCGCCAGTGTACATACCGTTGGCAAATACTGCGGTAAATCATGTTTCAACATTGTAAGGATCAAATAACATAGTCACTATAATTAAATGGACGGTCGAGGATTCAAACCCCAGCGGTGATGATGCGTACTTCATTTCAATGATCTAATAATTGAGAACAACAGGGTGTATCATAAAGTGCACAATGCAATAAATAAGTTGGTCGTTATATAGGTCTAGTAGTGTATATAAGTATATTGATTCTGATATGGTTTTATTTACACAAGACCGAATAACTAGTTCAGATATATGATTCTAGATTTTAAGGTTATTGTTATGCTTACGATAACATTATTTGTCACATTCCTCTATTAAATGAATAACGGTTGATGCAGATGTTCATATTTTTAATCCAAATAAGACGGAAGCCATGTTTTTCACTTTACGAGAACCAGAACGACCTTTGAGAATCTTGTTCGACGACAAAGTGATTTCATTTGTAGATGATCATAAACACATAGGACTCACGTTAAGCAGTAATGGTAAATGGCACACACACATTAACACTATGTTATCGTCTTCATCCAAGATACTGGGTATAATGTGGAAACTAAAATACAAATTAAGTCGAAAATCCCTCAATCAAATATACATTTCTTACATGCGTCCAATACTAGAATATGCTTCTGTAGTTTGGGATGGATGTACTGAATACGCGAAAACATCACTAGAACGTATACAATATGAAGCAGCACGTATAGTCACAGGTTTAACACGTTCTGCCTCAATAGAAAATATACAAAATTAAATTGGTTGGCAATCTTTATCCATTAGAAGAACTATGCAAAAACTCGTAATAATGTACAAGTCAATTCACGGTTTGACACCATCCTATGTTCGCAACTTATTACCTCCGACGGTCGGTGCTGTAACACCATATAATCTAAGAAATAACCATAATATAAACATTCCACATAGTAGACTTGAAACATACAAACGATCTTGTTTTGCCATCAGCAGTTAGATTATGGAATGACACTGCAAATGAATTAAGAACAAACGACTCGGTCAAGAAATTTAAAACATCCCTGGTAAACAGTATTTGTCATCAATATAATATTCCAGTCTATTACATTGAAGGTGAAAGATATCCCTCTGTCATGCACGCTAGGTTAAGAAACTGCTGCAGTAATCTTAATAACGATTTATACAATAATCACTTAAAAGACTCACCAAATTGTGACTGCGGTTCGTCTCTTGAAAATGCAGAACAATATTTTTTTGAATGTAAAAGATATGCACAGGAACGCATTAAATTATTCCAAGCTACAAGGCAATTCCATCCATTATCTAGTAGAAAATTGCTATTGGGTGAACCCAATATATCAATTGATGATAATTCTATTATTTTTGAAGCTGTGAGAATATACATCAAACATACTAAACGTTTTTCAACTACGTAAGTAATAATAAACAAAACCTTTGTTTTGTTTAAAATTACTCCAGTGTTGATGCAGGAACAGCTTTGCATCGAGTTATTGATTACCTTTTATCTAGACTAGTTCCAAATGACAGACAATTCATATAATTATTCTTGCATATGTTTTCGCAATTACTAGCAGCTGATGTTTGATGATGTCGTCTGCTATCTTTCACATACAATATGTATTGCTGTTTGAAATTACAACATGGGCTGCTATTTTTCGTAAATTAATTATAATATGCTTACTCATTGTACATGTACATGTATATACTTGTACCATTCTGTACTCTCTGTATTGTTCATTCACGTTACATTGCCGCGACTTGTCTGTTTCTCACATGCATGTCAGTTTAAGGTGAGGGCCGTAACTAAGTTGGTAGAACTTGTGGCCCAAACCTATTGTATTTAAAACAATAAAATATGTTTAAACTAGATGTTCATATGAATATTAGTGTGTGTCTCTATAAACGACGAAATTACATCGATCAAAATGAATATATAGAATCTGACGTGAGTTGTCAGAATTACATTAAACGAGTCCAGAACAAAATGTTATTAAGCGAGCCTTGACGAGTTTAAAATAATGTTGTATGCAATTATGACGAATATCAGATTCATTTTATCACGTTTCACACCACATGGGAACTGTCACCATAGTAAAGACGGAAACAGTAGTATATAAGAGTCACAATGATACCACCACCCTCTGGAAGGCACCGGCTACGCGCGGTGCCCCCCACCGCATGGTGGTATCATTGGTGACTCTTATATACTACTTGGATTTTCCCCCACTGTTCGGCGGGTATGCATGAGAAGAATAGACCATATTTTTCATCAACCGCGAGACCTTATATTTATGACATGAGAAGATACACCCTATTAGAGATAAGAATCCCTATGTTATACTCAGTATATATATAACATAATGGTTCTAGTTAAGTGTGCGTGGTTGAAGACAGGTAGTCACGAGAGATGTTTTCGCACCGGTATTTACGAATATTGCAAACATCACCGTGCATGGATGCGAAGAGGTTCCGTTTCGCCTCGCCCATGCCGGCATTGTGGTATAGGGACCAAAGCCGAGTCATTGCTATGTCCACCATGCGGTGGAACTCAGGGTACTCATCGAATGGTTAACAAGGAATTACGTGGTCGCAAATATTATCGTTTAGTAATAATTCAAATCGGAAAGTTAATTAGAAAGATAGAATCGATCTGATGTGTAGTTTTTGATAAGTCATGGTGTTTCTACAGCATTAAAACACTGTAAAATCCGTCCCAAAAGAAATCACACTAATGTATAAACTGAATAGATCAAAAGTGCGGACCACCTATAGAATACAGAGCCAAGTTAGACAACTGTGTACTTCTAAAACGGGTCGTCCTTGTCAGAGTTGTCTCTCTTATACCATACATTTCCACCAACAAAAGTTAGGTTTATATACGAGAAATAAACACAGTTCATTGTCGGGACGCCGGCAATAATATCTCAGCGCTGATATAAGTTTCGCCACATGTACTTCACTCAGGCCGCTCTACACATTATAGCGTATGGAGGTAATGAAAAGGAGAGGTCCGCGGTATCGGTTCAATGATGGGGTGGAGGAGATGTGAGCGTGACACATCCCACTAAGCCTAAAAAAGGGGAGAGAAGAGATTTAAAGCGATGGCTTAGTGGGATGGGCCCAGAAGGGTTTTGCTGGCGCGGGTTCGAGCCTCGGTGGGACCTAATATTTTTTTTCTTTTTCTTTTTTTTTTTAAATTGTTGATAATTTTCCTAAATTATAAATTGTTTACTGCACCAAGATAATTAATTTTAAGAAAAGTTTTAAATTATTTTTTTAAAAATTACTTACTAAAATATCATAATTTCCAGGATGGTGGTGCAGTAACATTTCCTCCGACTTTATCTCCAAGTTTTACCCTCAATTTATCCCAATCAGTACTCTCAATCTTTGGTTCCAATATCATTTTTTAATTCTTCATATCTCCTCATTTCTTCAACAACGGATTCAAACTCTAAATTTGATATTTCATTATCGGCCAACGCTTTGGACACTATAACGTCGATGTTATTTTTCTTAGACCTAGCGAGAACGGATATTCTATCATGTTTTCTACATTTTTTCTCGAGTTTTCGACCAGCCACCCTAATTAACAAACAAAATATTCCAGATACAACTGTAATTCCACTCAAAACACCAGCAATTGGAACTGTTACAATTGTAGATAGCGTTACGGCAGTCGCCGCATCACTCATTACAGATAAACTTGACAGAACCGTACTAGATGCCTCTGCTAAATTTGCAACGCGCTTATATTTGTTAGCGATTCTTTTTCTATTTTTACATTCGCTAACTAAACTATCCTGCATAACGACGATATTATTCAACCTGAAATCTAAACATCTTTCGCGAATTGGATACAGTGTTGATGGAGTGGTATTGACAATTGGATACAGTGTTGGTGGATTGGTATTGACAATTGGAAGCGGTGATTCGTTCATGATTATCAATATATTAGTATCTTACAAATTAAGTTCAATTAACAATGATACAATAGTGGAAGAACTCGCTGGGTCAGCGATTTTCGTAACAACGTTAATAACACTACCTTCGGAAAGTCTAATTAGATCATCACCAGAGAACAAAACCACCGATGAAATATCTCCAGCGAGTTTAGTGACTCCAATCCCCCGTTGTTCCCCATCTACTACGAGAGTTATCGTGACCGCGCCCACTGGTTTACCACTAGCATTAACAGAGCAGACCGCCATTCGGAGAAGTGTACCTGGAGCTGTCATGGCGTATCCCCCACATTTATTACTCGCTTTGGCACCGAACGAATATTCAGAGAGCCCCTCAACCAATGGGCCCCGCTTCTCAGCCCAAACTATTATGACACGTTTTTGCGTTTTCATTGTTTTCAACAATCCGGCAAGGCCCCCGATAGAGGTATGGGCCTCAGCACGAACCATTTCAGCGGTCTCCTCAAGCGCTTTGGTCGCAGCTCTGCGATCACGTTTCAGTTTATCGGAAACTTCGGTTATTTTTCCGTCTAGTTCAGTAAGTGACGCTTCTCTGATGACAGAGTCCTCTGAGCGCAACACCTAATAAGCCTCCGTAATGGTCGCCTGGTGGTTTTCCAGGGCTTTTTCAACACCCAACCGGGCCTCTTTTTGAAATTCAGTTATTTTCCGTCTAGTTCAGCAACCGCCACTTCTCTGATGAGAGAGTCCTCTAAGCGCAACACCTCATAAGCTTCCGTAAGGGCCACCTTGTGGTCTTCTCGGACTTTATCAATACCCGTTCGGACCCCCTCAACCCCCAACCGGGCCTCCTTTCGAAATTCTGTTATTTGTTCGTCTAGTTCAGTAAGTGCTGCTTCTCTGTTGAGACAGTATTTTAAGCGAAACACCCTATAATCCTCCATAAGGGCCGCCTGGTGGTCTTCTTTGAGTCCCTCAACCCCTAACCGGGTCTCTTTTTGAAATTCTGTTATTTTTTCGTCTAGTTTAGTAAGTGCTGCTTCTCTGATGAGAGAGTCCTCTCAGCGCAACACCCTATACGCCTCCGTAAGGGCCACCTGGTGGTCTTCTCGGGCTTTCTCAATACCCGTTCGGACTCCCTCAATCCCCAACCGGGCCTCTTTTCGAAATTTGGTTATTTGTTCACCTAGTTCAGTAAGTGCTGTTTCTCTGTTGGGAGAGTCCTCTGATCGCAACACCCTATACGCCTCCGTAAGGGCCGCCTGCTCTTTCTCAATACCCGTTCGGACTCTCTCAATTATAGCCCGGGCCTCTTCCCCAACTTGTGCATTCACATATACGTATGTGCAATCCTCGCCTCACAGAAGCAAACGCGCAGCGCTATACTGGGTACGGGAACGGCCTTTGACGCACACAAACAGTTCTTGGCACTTGTCGAGGACGCCATCTCAGCTAAGGTGGACCTCCAGAAGGCGATCCAGAATTATCAAGACGTTTTGCAGACTGCCCGCACACCGGTAGACTACGCATTTGGAATAGGACTTTATATGGCGCCGAGCAATATGATTATACGAGACCACCCGGTTGACGGTTACAATAATCAGATCGTAGTCGCAATCACCAATCAAAAAATCGGCCGCAACGGAAACGTGAACACGGGTATCATCAAACTCCCCCCAAGACGGTCGGGAGCGGAGTTGTAAGTGGAACCTATTACGTAAAACACCCAAAACACAAAATGGATACACCTCCCTCAACACAATCGGGATTGAAGTTGAACCCAGTACCCCCAATTCACAAATTGGATGCACCATCGAGTTCCACCAATCCAATCATCAAGAATTTTGAAATTGGAACAGGAGCGGAAAAACCAATCGAGATTGAAAGCATAACCCACGAGGAGGAGAAATTAGGGCTCGTCGTCACCCTCGTGGTGATCGGACTACTCGCGCTTTGGTTTTAGGAACTCTCGAGAGAATAAAAGTAGGAGACCTGCGATCGCCACGATTAAAACCCAAGTACTTTTATCGAGCCATCCGACCGTTTTTGCTAATATAGATAGCAAGAAGGAGACGAGACCTCCGATCAACCCAGGCAGCGCGGCAGCCGCCTTTCCGGCTAATTTAGCCAGGAGACTGGCGAGGGCTTTTAGTTGTTTCTTTACCCACTCATTGGCTCCACCGGATGGCGCGGGTGCTGGCGCGGGTGGTGGAGTGGGTGCAGTCGCACCGCCAGTGAAAGCTAGAACTATAGTAGATATAGTCATACCGAGAGCCGCGAGGATACTTGCTATCGTGATGCCCTGCTCTCTGAATAGAGTGCGAAGACGCTCACCGAGTGTCGTGTCCTCGTGAAGAACTCTCGAGATTGTTTCGCGGATCCGACTTATTTGTGTGCGGAGAGCCTCACGGCAAGCCGATGCAGCCTGCAAGCGAGCTTCTCTTTCGTCCCACAACGACCGCAGGCGTTCGGTGATCCGCTCGGTAGATTCTCTATCGCCACCGGCTTCCTCCAGTTTTCTTTCTTCTAGCGCGATATGTTCATCCAGCGACGAGAGTTTAGAGAGGTTAAGGACCAGTTCGCCCCGGACCGTTTGCAGAGCCTTATCGAGTCCACGGAGTTCGCGAAGAGGTAACGGTGGGTCATCGTTAGACCCTTGGTCGAGGTTGAATATTTCGTTTTCGCTGAACGTGGTCTCCATCGTGTTAATAGCGTCGGTGGCTACTTGAGGGACCTCGCTGAGCTCGACCGTTTCTATCGCGGAGGCCGTTTTCGCCATCGTTTCGTCGGTAGACTGTAGGGCCTCTACAGCGCGGGTAGGCATAATTGGTTAACCCCTCTTCCAATCTGGGAATCCGAGTTCGTTTCTTATGAGTTGGCCACCGCCCGGGTTTCCTGCAATGGTGCTCAGTGCTAGGGGTTTACCGGTCCTCGTGTTGACTATTGGGATATTTGATGCTGCTTTTAGTCGCAATCTACCGTTCAGATCAAATTTGAACTTGGAGTAGTCGCGACCGACAGATGGGACCAGAACTTGTTCTACTAAACTGTTGTAGTAGTCGTTTATAGCTCCCTCGAGTAATTTCCGACTTTGACTAGTGGTAGCGCCACCTAATTCCCCCAATTGCGATTGGATTGGAACTGGAGTCTCTATGAAGGACGTTTCGTTATCGTTATCATCATCTATGTCATCATCATCCTCATCGTTGTAATCGTCTCTGCCGATTTCATCCATGTCAATATTGTAATCAGCCATCTTTATAATTTTCTCAAAATTAATTATGTATTAAAGACAAAACCATACGGGTTTAATAGTTTCACTAAATTATGTCTTCGAGTCAATACGGTCGCAAACTCAATCCATACCGCAGACTGCGTGAGCCCCTCGGGGCGAAAGGCGTGAGACAGAGTGTCGTTATTACGAACAACCCATCGACGATCGACCAGAACCAGCAGCTCTTAGTCCGCTTCAATAACCCCCTCCCTGATTGCATTGCCTCTCCTCTGCAGCTCGGTCACGAACTTCTCGACCAGAGTGTCGGGATCTCGTTCGTAGATGTGTGTGATCCCCTCGTGCATCGTATCCCCCAACGACACCGATATAGGGACGTGATCTACCTCGAAGGTCAGGTCTTTGGTAGGTCGCGTGGTTTTCGCCTTGTCGAGATACGCCTCGAAGTCGTAGACTATCTGGTGAGGATACAGAGTCGTCTCCTCCTCGCGCGGCGATTGTGGATAGTGGGTATTCACCTCATTCAACCACTCGCACTCCCACATCACCACAAGCTCGTAACCCGCCTTCCTTATCTTGGCGGCGTCCTCCTGTATAGTGATCTCGCGTTACCTCTCCTGCAATGCGTCGGACACCCGTTCCAGTAACATCCGTGAAACTGAAACACGGTCTTGATTTCGTGACAGTAGCCGTCGACCGGATCGCCGGCCACCCACCTCTCCCCGCCGTGACCGCATCTCGCGTGATGTATGTGATTTCCCACCCTCTACTCTTCTCTGCTCAACCATTGAATCGACACCGCGCTCGCTGACACATTGGGATAGAACGCCTTCTCGTATGCCGACTGCGGTCTCTCTACCCTCTTACCTGGACATGTCACCACGGTCTTCCCACCAATGCAGGTGGTCGCGTGCCTGTGCATGTTACACGACTTTGTGAACCGTTGTTGGCATCCGGAGCACCCGTACTCGTTCGTCATCTTGCGGAGGTTCGTTATGAGGAACGAGTGACCTCCAAACATTCCTATCGTCATTTTCTTCTCCCCAACCGCGTCGTAATTTGCCGGAGACTTCATTAGGTACCACACTCCGTCGGCGGTGGGCTCGTAAACGCGAATGCCCAGCTTGAAATGCTCTTCGACCTTCTTAAGAGAGTCCAGGGGATTCCCTTACTACCCGGTCCGTTATCGTGACCGATGTATTCGTGAGCCAGAGCTCGTGCCTTCTCACGACAGCGGTCGGTCCCCCCACGATGGATGGCTATGCACCTAAACAGACACAAGTAGTCGTCGTACGTGTCGACGGAATACATTCCCTTTTTCTGTCTTAACCAATCGGGTAGTTTTCCCGCTCCCATGAGAAGTTGTTGCGCATCGATGATCATCTTCACCTCTACCGATATCCAACGAACGAAGGTCCATTTTGTGTTTGGTCTATCAACTTTGTCGATGTCCATTCGACCTTTCTCTCTATCGGATATCCAACTCTCGGCTTTGGCGATCTCGTTTATCCACGGATTGCCCTTTGATTGTTTGTGATAGATCATCGTTTCGTCGGTCTCGATGTTCCTAATATGATAAGAACACGAATACCTCAGATAACACGCCGTGGTCATCTCTGGGCGAATTTTATTCATTATGCGATTAGCAATCTCCCCATCTACCCCCTCCCCCCCCCCCCCCCCACCCCCCCCCCCCCCCCCCTCTCGAAAGCCCATACTATCTTCCTCCTACCCCTATCAACAGTTTCCCTAACTTCGGCTTCTTCGGCGAGAATCCTGGGACCCTCCTCCACCAAATCTCTGGCGAGCTGTCTCCTACTCTTAGGAGGGCTCCCCACCAGGCCTTGATAAATCTTATTTTAGTACGCTTTGCATAGTGGTTTTCTGCGTGCGCTGGGATTTTCTTTTACACGCTGCGCGTAAGCGGTGGCACGCAGACTGGCCATCGTCTCGTTCTCCAATTTCTCGGATCGTTTTTCGGGGTCGGCAGGCAGTCGTCCGGTCGAAACCGCACGCCGCAGCCTCTCCTCGTAGACGACGGCTCGCGCGTCACTTATCCTATCTTCTATTTCTTCCTTGAGTCTCAAACCTCTTAGGGAAATTCCCCAACTCTTAGCTTGCTCTCTCATTTGCTTTATGGTAGACATTATACTGAGTATAACCAATGGAATTCTTGTCTCTAATAGGGTGTAAGTTGCCAATATTTATGACAGATTGTCATATATATACTGAGTATAACCAATTGATTTCTTATCTCTAATAGGGTGTAAGTTGCCGATATTTATGACAGATTGTCATATATATACTGAGTATACTGAGTATAACCAATGGATTTCTTATCTCTAATAGGGTGTAAGTTGCCAATATTTATGACAGATTGTCATATATATACTGAGTATAACCAATGGATTTCTTATCTCTAATAGGGTGTATCTTCTCATGTCATAAATATATGGTCTCGCGGTTGATGAAAAATATGGTCCATTCTTCTCATACATACCCGCCGAACAGTGGGTTGAAATCCAAGTAGTATATAAGAGTCACCAATGATACCATCATGCGGTGGGGGGCACCGCGTGTAGCCGGTGCCTTTCAGAGGGTGGTGGTATCATTGTGACTCTTATATACTACTGAAACTATAAGGCTTTCAAGTTTGGCGCCTTATTTGCAAAATATTTTTCTCTCTCAAAAACTGTTTATAAATCGGTAATTGTCGATATGAAAGCCTTTACATCATTAATTGATGACCACTATAATGCTGCATTTTCATTTTAAACATAAGAAGGCGGTATGTATTCTGTAAACGTTAGATAATGTAATTTACGACTCAGTATCGTGACTTCATATTTGAAAATGCGATACATTTATTTTATCACATACATTGTTTTCTGATCGTCTCTTGATAAGTTATAAGTTACTCAAATAAACATTCAAACTCTCTCAACTAGTAAATGTATACGGGTCTTTAGGCCAGGGACATGTCTATACTCAAATGTCAGTTTCCAGCAACAGTTAGAATATGACATTCAAAATCGGCGCATGAACTTCAGTCATATGTGGCTGTGACTGAGGAAATGGGACTTATGGACTTTTGCGACCAGTGTAGATCCAGATCTCTAGTCACAGCCACGCAGTTGGCGACACCGATGTCAACGTAACATCTGCCGATGATTAACAATGAATATACAGTGGACGCCAAGACCTAAACCGGCTAAACCGGACGCCAATAACAAACCTGTGATCTTATTTTTCATGAGGTCATTTATCACAGGTGATAATGCCTGTTCATGATCGCATAGCACACAACTATGGTTCAGAATCATCAAATGCCCGATTTACCTCTCTAACCCGGACACCCTGGTGACCTCTCAGGTTATCCGGTTTAGAGAGGTTTCACTGTGTGAGTAGTAATGGGTGGCACTATGGCGTGGTTTTTTAACATGTGTTTTTTACATAGACGGATTTTACCATAGCACCGGTTGTCTATGTAAAAAACACATGTTAAAAAACCACGCCATAGGTGCCACCCCTTATTACTCCCATTATCGGGGGTGGAAACTTCTTGTATCACGCTATAGTGCCACCCCTGAACCATTTTGTTGGAGATTCGTGAATTTTATCCGGGTGGAAACTTCTTGTATCACGCTATAGTGCCACCCCTGAACCATTTTGTTGGAGATTCGTGAATTTTATCCGGGTGGAAGTTTCTTGTATCACGCTATAGTGCCACCCCTGAACCATTTTGTTGGAGATTCGTGAATTTTATCCGGGGTGGAAACTTCTTGTATCACGCTATAGTGTCACCCTGAACATTTAGGTGTGTACTGTTCCTGTATATAATTTTCAAATATTTTTGACAACTTCAATATTATCAAATACATATGAAAATGTCCTAGAAATAATTTTCATCCACTTCTGACAACTCTAATATTGACATAAGTTAATGAAAATAAATATTGATTGTAAATCAATATATTTGTATTTTTCAATTTATGGGGAAAATTGAATACGAGATAAGTAAAGTTTTAATAATATTTTATTGAACAATACGATATTTTACAACATAGAATTATAGACCAGATATGATATTCATATTTGATCTTTACAAAAGTACATGCAATATTATGTTTATATATATGTATATTATGTCTGTGATTTGGTAGCTTGTCTTTTGGGCATACTATTCCGTTTAGTCTCTTCAGCCATATTTCTCGATCCAGTATGTGTTGTAATTCGATGGTTTCCATCTTTGGATGTTGATTTCACCAATACGTTACTTTTAGGATTTGTTTTGTTCATAATTGACCAATATTAATAGTCGGTGATCACTTCACGAAGACTATTTATTTCAATCTTGTTATCAAACTCTGAGAACACTATGACATTGATGACTTTTTCAAGTGCCTTGGCAAACTGAAGTTCAAGTCGTAGATTTCCAGTTCTTATAGGGTGTAGGTGTCCCTCTTCGCTGCCCTGGTCAGGTGTCAAGTCATATCCCCACAAACAATATCCGTTTACATATTCATCTCTAGTAATATCAAATGATTTGTTTTGACCTAGTGAAGACACAGCTTGATACAAAGACATGCATGATTTAAGATATAATTTATGTTCAAAATCCGGCTCAAATAGACGGTTGAAAATACCATGGCCATTGCAATTTACATCAATTTTTGATAGATTAAAATGATGAAAATTGAATGGATTTTTTGCATATTCCCCATTGAAACTAGCATTATCAACCATACCGATGAATATCCGTTTCGGTAATTGCCCCTGAAAAAGATGATCTTCTATTTTTGAGCGCATTCCAGTTGCAATTGTAAATGTTTTGACTTCTACTCTACGTATAGGAATTTTCATATTATTTTGAGCTATGAGTCTGTTCATGTCATTGGACACAGCAGATAATAGCTCAACAGTTCTTACATTGAAACTGACATTTTCAAAATCTATTTTTGTCTCTGGTGCGTCAGTGCCGCCTATTAAAGAAAACGTTCACGATGCTCTATTGAGTCTTATTCTAATTTCAATTCCATTGGGTAAATATTTTTCTTGTAAAAATAAATCCAAATGCAAGCGAGCTTGAAGTTCGATTACTTTACTCCCAGAAATAAATGAATTCCTCTTATTAAGACCTGCATTTTCACCTGAAATGTCAACAATCTCATATTTACCGGCGGTATCTTTCAACCACATTTCACTAGCAGCTAATTGTGTTGATTTACATTCAGCGTTATATGACAAAAGATTTTCTAAATATGCCCGAAAAGGATATGTATGAGAATTATTTGTTATCAGTTTATTGTTTAGATATAAATCAATGTTACTGAAGATACTATGAATGAAATTGTTAACTGGAGCAATATTATCATCTGCGTCTAACACAGTATTATCTGTTTTTAAAATTTTCAATTTCAAATACATGTAAGATTGAGATAAATTTGTCAATTTATCTGTTTGTGGCGGAATTACAAATTCTATTGGAGCATTATTGTTGAGAGAGGAAATCGGAAAATATTCAATCCACTGACTTTCGTGCATAGCAGTCATGGTTGGAGGTACTGATTGAGCATCCAACTCCGTCTTACTACATTCACAAGAACCGTTTTGCATCATTTTTTTTATTTGAGTCAAAAATATGTAAATTTCTGTTATATATTTTTCTCCTTTTTCTACCAAGACCTTTTTGATTGTTACTTGATTTATGGACCTTAACTCTTCGATGTATTGAACGCAACTGATGTTTCCGTTTATTTTTCTTTGTTTTTATACCTAATTTCTTCAAAAACGATTTTCCTATTGAATTCATTGTTTGTTTACCTCGTGAAATAATTACATCCTTTGAAATTTTGTGTTGAAGAAAAATATCTTGAGCTAAACCTATTCCTTGTTTCATTCCTTCATTTTTAAAAGAATTTACTCCAGTTTTTATTATTGGTTTTATAAATGGAGAAACGGTTATAATTGCAGATTTGAACAAGGATCCTAATCCGGCCCCATACTGACGCTTAACTCCTTGATATACAGGATGCATTTTCAATCTATTTTTCTTTTCCTGAAATGTAACTTCACCATAGACTTTCCAAGAACAAAATGAACAGGATTGCCAGAATCTCCTCTTATATTTATATGAATTGTATCAAATTCAGATTTTGATACAGGCATATTACGTAAGTTTAAAAATTCATGATTAATATGTTGATTACCACTATCATTTTCAATTGAATTTGATGTTTTGAATGGTACAACTCTTAAAATCGGAGCTTGAATATGTCCTACAATCGAATATTCAACAATATCAGAGTAAATAAACAAATGATTAAACCCCTCATTTAAATTTGACAAATGTGGAAAAAAATCATTTGCATCACTGTTTGGAAAAAATGTATTGGCTAATAGCTTTGGATTTCCACCTAACTTTAAAAACCATGTATGGTTAAATTTAATTCCTGTTTTTAGAATTTTCTGGAAATTAAATTTTGGACGTTTCATACCCTGAGAATATGAAACGTGAATCGCTTGCTTGTTTTTTTTAAAATATCGCTAAAAGAATCTTGAATGAGATTATCAATTGTTTCCAATACCTGAAAATGATGAATAGGATCCATGTTGAAAATTAAATTTGAGACTCCATTTAACCGGAGTACCATCTTCACTAAAGCCTATCTCATTTATATCAAATCTTCCATTTTTTATATCTAAAAGATTCCAGTAGAAAGATAAATCTTTTGTTATAATATTAAATTCTGTCTCGTCTTTGGTAATATTTAAAAACTGTGACGGAATAATTAATTCCGCTAATGCTATTTCCCAGTTATCTTTATCGATGCGAACTGTCTGAGGTAATTAAACTTTGAAACAACATTGTGTATTGGATGAATAAATATCTATAGAACTATCACTCAGTAATGTTACGTAAAATGAATTCATTTTTTACCGTCTGTAAAATCGAAGCCTGTCTGTGGTTTTTTGGTAAATTTTAAGCCTGGACTTGGTAAAATGTATCCAAGAGAACTACTTAAAAGAACGAGCCATAATTCACGATTAGGACTTTGGATACTTAAATGAATGATGGCTGTTATAACAATTGCATATATTATAATTACTTGAGAAATATATTGAAATTGATTTTTTGGTATTCGTTTACCACAAAATGAAAACTCTTGTTTTTCTATTTTTCCGTTTTCAATTATATCTTGTTCATTCATATTATGTTTGATGTTGAAATCCAACTATCAAACTTTGACGGATAACCCATCCAATGAACTTTAGTTTCCTTGATTGTTTTATTACCTACACGTCTTATACGTCGAGCAAGAACTGATTCAATTTCATATATTTCATCATCTTTTATACCTTGAATTTCCTTTCAATAAAATGTACCCATTATTTTTTCACCATCAAGATCTTCAATTTTGTAAGTTGCTGGTAAACTTTTATTAATATGAAATAATTTAAATAATTCTTTCGTCCAGTTTGGTAGATAACCCTTTTAAAATGTGCGTTTTGTTTTATTAATACGAACTAAATCACCGACATGTAATTTGTTTTTGGCTGGAATAGCTTGTTTCATTCCATACAATGCATGTGTAACCTCAATTTCATTTGAGGTATTGACAGAAATTGGGGCCCTCTTAATACTACGATGGTATGTTCGGTTGTATCCATCAACAATATTTTGTAAAATATCAATATATTTTCTAGTTTGATGATATGTGAAATATTTCCACATACGTGTTTTTAAAGTTCTTTGAAATCGTTCAACTATACTTGCTTTAGTTTCAGGGTTTTCGGTTGTGAAAAAATGAATGTTCTTACATTTCAAGAAATGTTGAAATTCTTTATTTTTAAATTCCGTTCCTTTATCGCTTTGTAAAGACCGTGGCTTGCGTTTTGATGTTTTCAGTATCAAATCAAACGCGTTAATCAATGTTTTCCCCGTTTTGTTAGGAAGGGGTATGACCCAGGCATATTTTGAAAATACATCTATTACACACAATAAATATCTTTGATTCTTATTTTGCCTGAGAATTGTTGCATATCTGCCAAATCAGCCTGCCACTGTTGATCGATACCTCCTACTATTGTCTTACGACGTGTAAAACGTCTTTGAATTTGTTTATGAAGTGTATATGTTTTCTGTCTACTCAACCATTCTTGTATATGTTTTAATCTAACATCTGAAAATGTGTTTATTCGTTTAATTGAATCATACAAGTGTTTTGCACTTGTGTAGGCAATTGAACTTTTTGGATCATAATATATTTTCTTTAGTAATGAATTAAGTTTCTTCTCTTTATGCTTTAATAAGGCTCCCATCTTTTAAGATATGTTGAATCCGACTTTCTTTTATACCAGTTGGTGTGACTGAAATCTTTGATTTTGGTGTTTTACGATGTTTCAATACTGTTTTAGGTGTACTAAATATTGAATCCGACTCAATGTCAGATGTATCAGTTTGATATTTATGCATCCAGTTCCATCGTTGTCTATTACCAACTACGTATTGTGGTACAGTAGAACTTCGATCGCTCGAACCGACAACGGAATCGAGTTTGAGTTCGAGCGATGCATAGTTCGAGGGAATGAAGTTTCAAAAATGTACTGTCACATTCAGTCAATAAAATCACTTATGTGAATATATGAGATGACCGATGTGACATGCCATTGTATATGCATTACATTTGGAGGGAGAAATGAAAAATAACAAATACAAGTTGCTGTTTTATTCAATATTTACATGTAATTATACTTCAAATAAACCGCTATGTTCCGCTTTGCGTCTATACATAATACTGGTATTCCCAGTGTCTAAAAATAGCACATAGCACAGTGGTTGGAATAAATATACAAACGGAAAATATAAACGAAACAATGTTTTCCGATCCAATTTACGCTTCGTGCCCTGCTTTCCAGTTGCCGATCTAAGTATCCCCCTGTTGCCAGGTCCTTCCTTAGATTGCTCGGCAGAAACAGTATTTGTTTCTGACTAGGGTATCCCCCTGGTTAGACCAGGTCCTTCGCCAAGTTGCTCAGATACTAGTGTACTCTCAGACATAATTGTCATAGAATGACGATTGCTCGAATTCGTCTCGTTTTATTCACAAACTAAGCACGCATTATTCACTCGATAGACATAGAAATGTGTCAATAGTCGCTCAACAGCCAATTAAACATTACATAAAATGAATTTTGTTATAATTGTCATAGAATGACGATTGCTCGAATTCGTCTCGTTTTATTCACAAACTAAGCACGCGTTATTCACTCGATAGACATAGAAATGTGTCAATAGTCGCTCAACAGCCAATTAAACATTACATAAAATGAATTTTGTTCAAATCACTTAATTAGCGTGGACATCATAACGCCCGTAATTCACGCCCTTATTGTTTGCGATTCGTGATTTAATGTCATCCCGCGTCAAGGGAAACTTCTCAACGCGACCGCCCGCAATGGTGGAATTCGCACCTCGTTAGACAAACAGCTGATCACAGACTTACCTGTTCGAGTTATTAGTGGTAATTACCACTGTTTGACCGTCCACGGGACTAATCCACAGGTTCGACTGTTCGAGTAATTCATAGTTCGAGTTTAAGGTGTTTTATTACATGAATTATATAGGAAATTTGCCGGGACTGTCGAACCAGTTCGAGTTTTCCATGTTGTTCGAGCCAGACCTATTCTAGTTATGGAAGTTCTACTGTATATTGAGTTCCTGTAAAGCTGTACTGAATGTCTCCCAACCTCTGGGGTTAAATCCTTTTCTTTGACGTAAAGTGTCATTAACTATATCAATAATATTTGATCTCTTTATAAGTTTTCCTTTATATGTTACTAAACCATTTTCATCCCAACTGATTTTTGGATTATCTTTCAGCATGCTTAAAAGAAGTTCTGCTTTTCTTTGCATTGTTTTTGGTATACTTTGTAAAATCCTATCATTAAGTGGTCTTTTTGTACTTTCATTTACTGTAACATGTTTATTTTTATTTTTGTGGAATCAAATGATTTTCTTTTTCTGGACGAATGTGTTTACGATGTGAGCCAATCCCACTTTTATGTGAATGTATTTTTTCGTCAACTGTATCACACAGGGTCCTCTCGACTTGTTGACTGATGTGTGCCACTGTTTTCTTGTCCAATTCAAACTTGATAGGTACTTTCAATGGCTGTGTGTTAAATACCAAGTTCCGATTTTCAGACTGTTTCTCTAGTTTACTTGATAATGTGTTTGTCATACGGTCCAGTTGAACACTATGTCGTGATGCGATGTTCTCTAGTTTCTGTAATATTCTTTCTGTATTGTTGTTCAGTTTCTGTAGTTCTTTCAATATCATATAATCTTCTTTCTTCTTCTCTAATGGAATGTATACAGGAACAGTTGGCTGCTGCGGCTGTTGTTGTTGTTGTGGTGGTTGGAAGGTTGGCTGATATATATCATTCATCGCCCCTGCTAATATATCAAAATCTTGACCGGCAAAATCGTAACTTCTGTTGTCAGCCATCGTATCGAATGTAAATTAATGATTTTATGATCGTCTTTTCTATCAATCAAACGGATTGACCTACTTAGAAATTGATAAAAATCAAGTGACCAATCATCGTGTGTCTTACAAAACGATGCTTTGTTAAAGTTATTTCATTTTTACTTATTTTTAACAATGTAAAAATTGTAAGGTTTAGGATATGGTTTTATATTCTACCTGAGTTGTGTTTAACAACTAACGGTACATATACAAAGTTATTAGGATATAAATTGTAAAGTAATCTTTTCGTAATAATGTGTGGTGGCCCTGAAAAGGGCCGTTTTTTGTCGTGGGGTTATTATTTGAGGATATCGTTCATCAAATCATCGAACTTGTTCCAGTTATATACGAAGCTATTCGAGGTTTCTCTTGCTTCAATTTTCAAATTATAGTAAGGAATTAAATTCCTAACCACGTACTCGTGAAATAAATATATTAAAGTTAACATCATAGATGTGTAGAGTCAGGGTTGTACTCTGACAATGTAATGCTTTGATTTTATGATCGTCTTTTATATCCATCAAACGGATTGACCTACTTAGAAATTGATAAAAATCAAGTGACCAATAACAGTGTGTCTTACAAAACGATGCTTTGTTAAAGTTATTTCATTTTTACTTATTTCTAACGATGTAACAATTGTAAGGTTTAGTTGTGTTTAACAACTAACGGTACATATACAAAGTTATTAGGATTTATAATTGAAAAGTAATCTTTTCGTAATAATGTGTGGTGGCCCTGAAAAGGGCCGTTTTTTTTGTTTAGAGTGTACACCTGTACAAACTAATATTCAGTGTAAGTGCGTCGCCATTTGTTGTTTGATTCTCGAGTTTTAACTCTGACAAAACCCGTAGTATCAGGTTTTGTTTCTGTAGTGAAACTCTTTTGATCGTCCATTTCAAATTCTTTGTAAGTATGCTTTGGTTGTTCCGCTATTTTTCCCAGCAGGTCAGCCGTAATCAATTGCAACGCTTCTATATCTTCCCTCATCGTCCCTACTACTTCAATAGATCCTTCTTACCATCATATTGCTTCGATCAGTATCCATGTTTGAGTGTTCGGATGAACCATGTGAAGTATGTGTTAAAAAACACATACTGTTATACCCATCAAACGGATTGACCTACTTTTGGTAGTTTAGTCATTTTTCAGATTTTCGTCCAATCAGAAAGCGTGTTGTAAACGCGTTTTGTGAACAAAGCTTGTTTACACAAGCCTGGCTGTAAAAACGGATTGAAAATCATCCAATGAGAGGGACAGAATCCTTAACCAATCAAATCCTCTAATTTTTAGCCAATGAAATGATGGATGAAATCATTTCAGGATCTAAAGCGTATAGTATTCATTCTATTCATTCTTACATACCAGAATGCAGATCAAGAAATTCTTCCACCGTTTGAGAAACATTGTAGTCTCCAGGAAAAATTATGTTAATGAAGAAAAAGAGAGAAATAAAGAATTATTACAACAATTCTTTGCAAGACGTGGTTATCATTGGCCTTCCAAACAAAAAATTGTCTGGAAAGTTACAATGAATAACTTATATCCAGATCTGTCTGAATTATATTAGACAGTAACCAAACGGTCCTTTTCAGGACCACAATATTTTCCAGAAAGAAACACTTGCATTTTATAAATCATATGAATTAACCATATAAATTATAAAAATGATAAATAACAAAACAAGAAAATACATTTCAACTTGTATTCATTAAACAATATTTTATTGAACAACAATATATTTACAACATGTAATACATAGTGTCTATTCAATCAAATCTAAAAGTCAATTTTCATCTTCTTGACTGGAACATCAATTTTCATCTTCTTGACTGGAACACTCGGTTCACCCTGGTATTTACGTTTACGACTGTTCACTGGTTTCTCTGGGGGCTTAACATCCACTGTGTTAGACCTGGGTATCTGGTCACAATCACAAGCCCAATGTGATTTCGATTTACAGATGAAACATCCAGCGTACATATCATTTCTAGGCAGCTTCAGATGACTCTCTTCGTTGTAATAAGACATGAATTTTCCAACACACAGGTTTTGGGTGATACTAGGAGAATCCGAAAATTGAACTTCATGATAATATGGATTCACAAACACATCCATGTACTTTCCTTGTAGCTTTTGGCTACATTTATTAGCCCAATGTTCCGTTGATTGGCAGATGTAACATATGTTAAGTGATATTTCATCCCCTCCATATTTCTCATCGATGCTGAATTTTGTAAACCTCTTTCCTGTAGAAATCAGGTACTCAGAGTCGCCCGAATAATTGTAAGATGTAAACGATCCTACAAAGTTTCCAATATGTTTTATTGGATAGGTTTTCGGTATGTTGCTGAATTCAACTTCATGAGTAAACGGATTTACATATAAATTCATTTCACATCCTTTGTGCCAATATTTCATACTTTCGAAATAGTCAGCAAAATGTTCCTCGTGTTTTTGTAGTTGAATGGAAGAACGTTCTGTCGCTTGAGAGTCCATATCGCTTCAGAGTTCAGTAGACTAATGATGACCATATGGAATTTGTGGCTTCTTTTATAACCGTCACGGTGTAACGATAGTATATAAGCTGTTGCAAATTGATTAATACTTTATTATAAAATTCAACATGTCACTTGTACCAACAATAAAAATGATGGGACATAATAATGAGTTGTGGTTACAAAACGATGTTTATCTGGTAAAGAAATCCCGAGAAATAACCCGACAAAAAAAGATAATACATGACACATTCAACAGATGTATGGTTGAACAACTTCAAGCATTAATTAAAAAAGAAGTAAATGACAATTGTTATGGATGTCAGGTTGAACATCCAAGTCAATTTCAGCATGACTTGTGCTTATTCACAGATACGTCTGAACAAAAAGATTTATTCATATTGACAGCTCTACGAAAATTAGATCACTATAAAATAATGGAAGGCTGGTATCCAATTCTCAAAGATATGGCATTGGACGATCAAGAGAAAGTGGAAGCATACAGACTGTGGGTACAAATTAAAAACAAAATCCGTTTTAGACCCATTGAATCGTGGTTGGAACAGTTAAAAAAACAAGTCAAACAATCCTGGAAATGATTTCACGAGGATTACGATGAATATGTAAATGGATCTTGTCCAGGACAAAGAAGAGGCACACATAAATCCTATAAGAACTGGAAAGCTACGACTTGAGCTTCAGTTTGTCGCTGTAATCGACAAGGTCATCAACTTAATCGTATTTACAGTACTTGATAACCAGATTATAATAATCAGTCTACGAGAAGTGCTCTCCGACTACTAACAATGATTGGATATAATTATGAGTTGTGGCTACAAAACGATGTTTGTCTGGTGATAAAATCCAGAGAAACACCACGACGAAAAAAGATAATACATGATACATTCTACAGATGTATGGTTAAAGAGCTTCAATCATTAATTAAAAAAGAAGTAAATGACAACTGTGAAGGATGTCAGATTGAGCATTCTTGTCATCTTGAACATGTCAGTCAAGTACGTCATCAACTGTGTGTAAACACAGGTCAATATGAACAGATAGATCTCTTTATAGCTATAGCTGTGAGGAAATTGGAACCATATATAATTATGTCAAAATGGTATCCAATTCTCGATGGCCTTGGACGATCAAGAGAAAATGGAAGCATACATACTGTGGGTACAAATTAAAAACAAAATCCGTTTTAGACCCAAACAATCATTGAAGTAGATTGATACTGAAGACTAAAAGTAGGAACGGCCTATAACGGAATTATTCTAGGAATAGACAAACTTAAAGAAACAATGAAACCTCTGACTGATCTATTGAATCACATAGCATACCGGAAAGCATTCATATTGGCTTTCAAACTAAAAGTATCAAATGAACAATATCTCACACCATGGATCATCAAGGATGAATTAGAGAAAATAGAGATGTTTGAAGAGTTCAAGAAAGCCATATTAGTAACAACGGGGTTCTTCAAAGATTCAAGGATTAACGTGGAACAATTAACATTTGAACAATGGAGAAACGAAGTTGTTGTGAATTTCTTATTTAAGCGCTCTAAACCGAACTTACGGATTCGTGGAAAGACTGAAACAATGCCTGGACTAAGGCTTCCATTGTTCACGCTTCATGGACAGAGACAGTTTGAACCAATAGAAATAGATCATACATCTTGAATGTTAAACATACATGTTGTAAATATGTTGTTGTTCAATAAAATATTATTACAAATTTAAATATTTCGTATTCAATTTTAATATAAATTGAAAAAATACCAATATATTGATTTACAATCAATATTTATTTTCATTAACTTATGTCAATATTAGAGTTGTCAGAAGTGGATGCAAATTATTTCTAGGACATTTTCATATGTATTTGATAATATTGGAGTTGTCAAAAATATTTGAAAATTATATACAGGAACAGTACACCCCTAAATGTTCAGGGTGACACTATACAAGAAGTTTCCACCCCCGGATAAAATTCACGAATCTCCAACAAAATGGTTCAGGGGTGGCACTATAGACCAATTCAGTGACCTTTGACCGCTTGACAACGGATGCGCGCATATAGAACACCGCGCATGCGCATTAGCCTGTAGGGCAAGAAGAACCAGGATGTCGAACCAGGCGAAGCGAATTATTACAATAATGAGTGCTTATTTGAAGAGTTTATCTTTTGATAAACAGTCTCGGTACGTGCAGAAGTTACGAGCGATAGGATTTACTGATCCTGATGCCGATGATCAATATATTTCATTGGAAAGGCGAACACACAGTGACACAAAGTGGGTGGATAATCCAACTTTATGGCCAGCAGTCGAGTATGGAGACATTTACTGCTATTTTGTTGATACGCCGGGGCCTTTCACTCGTGACAACATGCGTGCATATCGTTCACTGGAAGCATATGCGTTCTACATTGACGGTTGGGTGCAGACGTGTGAGCACAGGAGCAGTGGATCTGGCTACACTGTGATCAAAGCAAAAGTCCTCCGCTCGCAGGGTGTGTCACAAGATGCACACAAGGCATGGGTCGGCGCCATCAGGGAGTCGGACCATTCAATTGAGTGTGGACATTGTACCTGCATGGCTGGGTATGTATTTTGTAATACACCAGTACTGGCAGTAGATGTAAATTGTTGGAAATATTAGGCGCGACAGACATTTATTTCCGACTAGTGGGAAATAGGTCTGTCGAAAACACATGGGTTTGCCCGCTACCCACTCGCCAATTAAAAATGTACGTTGGTCTGGGTCTGCACTGATCACAAATCCAATATTTGTTTGCTATCATGGACTTCATTGTCACATAAATTCCGTAAGCCTTGATATGTATGTGTATGAATTTATGTGCATACAATGGGCACTCGCAGTCACAGATTGTAGGTCTGTGTCGCAGTGTACTAACTCAGTCTAATAAAATTCATATTACACTAGTGTAATAAATATGCAAATGAGCTTGTTACAAAATCAGGTTTTATGACATCCTCAAGGTATCACTGTTCTTATGCAATAAATAGAATCTAACACTTGAGTTGATTTAATATGATATTTATTAAACTCGTTAACCGATTTTATAAAAACACTTGGCATAGTTGGGGTTCGACACTAATATTGTCCAGGGTGGCCGTGGATCCCTGATTTGTTTGATGAATTCCTGAAATTTAGGGGAAATGCTATTGATCCATATATTAAGGGATTCCTGGGATCCGTGGACAAATATGTTAGTGTCTAACACTGCATGATGATATCCTCGTTTCATATGAAATAAATAATATCAATATATTTATATTAATAAATATCATATTAAATCTTCACTCGTGTAAGATCCTCTATGTATTTGTCATGTGTTGTATGAGCTCACGGTAAATCCCAAAATCAGAAGTGAATGTATACAGAAAATATATATTCTGCCTGCAATTAGAATAACCTGACCTGGTGCCAGGTGCTCGCTTAATCACTTAGCCCCACTCCCTAAAAGTAATAGTACCTACATGTAGTACTAATCTTACAACTTTATAATGGTTATAACCGGATTCTATTGTGGCGTCAGGATTCTGGTAAGGATGAAGCACATGTTAAAGTTAGGGTTAGTAAAGCATGTCAAATATTTCACTTTTCAGCCATTTCACATTCTACATTGTACCAGAAGTTAAACATGTACTGATTATAATTTCAGTCTTGGTGAAGTGTGTTCCCATGTGGCTGCCATACTATTCAAGGTCGAGGCAAGTGTTCGACTCCGTCAGCAGACATCATGTACCTCTCTACCCTGCCAGTGGAACCAGACATACGTGAAGAAGGTTTGTTCAATATATTTATTACATGTATCAATATCATGAATATTGCATACAAATAAATTTGACTGTCGCTCTGAACTAAGTCTTATATTTATTATTATATGTACATAATTGTTGTGGTGACTGACTGACTGGATAAATGGGGCCTATGGGTTTGCAACCAGTGTAGATCCAGATCAGCACAGTCTGATCAGGATCTGCAGTGTGTTTACCATTCCATCAATGAAACACCCGCCATGCATCTAACAATCAATTTAGATTATTTTGTTATAAGTCGACAGGAGTGTGCTTATTGATCACATGCTTCACTGGTCTCAAATCTCATAAGCCCCATTTCTCCAGTCACAGCCACAAATCATTTGTGAACTGTTTTATTTTTCATTTAGGAACATATTAACAATTAAATCAGCAATTTCAATAGTCTCATAAATTCAAGGGTCAAAACGGTCCATCGACCAGATGAAGAATCGCAAAAGATATTTTCTGTAAATTAAGTCAAAAGTTGATTTTTTTACAGCAAATGTTTAATTCCATCATTCAATTTTGCGCTGAACATTTCGTCCACGTTCAATGTTATTTGCAGAAAAATACTGGTGTCTTTTTTTAAAAATCTAATGCAAATTCCAAAGGTCAATATGCATCAAAGGGTCACTATTTAAAATGCTGATTTTGCATTGCTCATTTCTTTAAACATGTTTAACAACCTGTCAACAGCTAAAGTCATTTTAGGCCGGGTTAACACGGTAAATTTATTTATAGAATGGTGTTAAAATATATATACAGCCTTGAAATTAGAATAACCTCACCTGGTTCCCGCCACACTAGAGTCACTTAGCCCGACTCCTACCCTAAAAGTAATATGATTAGTACTAATCTTACTACTTTTATAATGGGCATAACATCATTCAACTCTTGCATACCGGAAAGCCAAAAATGTACACGAGGGCCAAACCATGCAGATATCAGTTTCCGGTAAGAATGAAACCCATCATTAAAACTGCCCAATAATCGGATCAGATCCTACATTGCACCTGTATGCCCATGCCGCTGGGTCGGGTGGGGATCCCAAAATCAGAACTAAATATTTACATAATTTATTTTTTTATATATCCTTGAAATTGGAATAACCTGATCTGGTGCCAGGTCCTGACACCAGCTTCATTTAGCCCCGTTCCATAAAAGTAATATGATTAGTACTAATCTTACTACTTTTACCTTCAACTACAGTCTTGTGATTCATTCTTTTATTATGTATCTAAATCTTTTTTCACCACCACTATCCATCAATTGTTTTCTTCGGTATTTTTTTCAGTTAGAGCCGGCTCCATTGACTGAGATCAACTTTGATAAGCCATCTCGGGTAAAGAAGGCTCCCAGTCAGGTACATGTGCACGTGGACCCGCCATTAGACGACCCGACTGCTCTATTGAAAGGCCTGAGGAAATGTGCTCCGGACGCTGTTGTTTTCACAGTTATTGACCCCAAACCGAGCGACATAAAACCAGACAACCTTCCATTGAACTTGTTCACTTTATACAACAAAGATTATGCCATTTTTAGTTCAGAACAAATTGAAATAACATGTAACGATACTCTTTGTAAAATTATGTCATCCATATCACATGAACAGAATGTTGAGCTAGAACGTGTTACACGTAAGCAAGCTGAAAGTGGACTTTGGCACACATATAGAGTTGGAAGAGTTACAAGCTCCAACTTCTATGCCGCGATGCATACAGCTTCAGAAAATCCGTCTGTATCACTGTTGAAAAAGATTGTTTATGGTACGAATGTGTCCACCACTGCGACAAAATGGGGTACTGATCATGAAAATGTTGCTATGAAACAATATGTTGAATTGTCTTCAAAATCCCACAATAACATCAGCGTCTCGAAGGCAGGATTTGTTGTCAGTGATTCTCATCCATATCTAGGTACTAGCCCAGATGGATTTGTACAGTGCGACTGTTGTGGTAAGGGCTCTGTGGAAATCAAATGTCCATTCAAATACAGGGATACTTTTCCATGCAGTGTTGTGGATGATTCATTTTGTCTGACAGAGCATGATCCTAATGATTACGGCCTTTGTGACGGTGCTCTCAAATACAACCATCCATATTTTTACCAAGTGCAGGGTCAGATGGGTATATGTGATCTTGAATATTGCGACTTTGTGTGCTTTACCCCTAAAGGTTTACATGTCGAGAGAATTTATTTGGATGTTCACTTTTTCCAACTGATGATCAAGAAGCTGTCTAATTTCTACAGCAAATGTGTTTTGCCTGAAGTATTAACTCATAAATTATTATGTGGAACTGAAGAAATTTGAACATTTATACCAAAATCCAAAAAAAGGAAGGCTGAATAAATTGTCTGGAATACTGTCGTCCGTCAATATACTGAAAAATCACACATACGTTCTAGCTCAACATTCTGTTCATGTGTTATCAAGTTCACCAGGCAAGGGTAGGAAAAATGTGAAAGGGTTTAACATCCCAGCAACAGCTAAGGTCATATATAGAAGGGACCACAGTTTAAAGTCTCATCCAACAGACCAGTTGTATGGAAATTCCTACCGAGCCTGATAAACGTGATGTAAAAATAAACTAGCATGTCATTCTGTTTATCATGTAAAATCACATGGTGTGTCTGATATACAGTCACACGTTTTACATGTAGTTCAAATTCTGTTCATGTAATATCAAGTTTACTAGTCAAGGCTAGGAAACGCGTATGAATTCCAAGGCTTATCAAGGAATTATTACCGTTACAGAGCCGAGTCTGGTAAACTTGATGTTAAATGACAGTAGCATGGTTTTCTATTTATTACACAACATTTTTGGTTGCATAATGAGCAATTATGTCTTTATTTCCGTTGACGCCGTTTAACAAACGACACGTCAGTTTTCAATGTGTAGTAACACAGATATTCACATCAGGTTAATGCCTGATGCAGCAATATGTTATCAGTCGGTACATATTCCGCCAATACAAATCTCCTACCGTTTCCAAGCCGAGCATGGACAAAATATTAGCCAGTTTCACCTATTGCAGCGTTTGACACAGACCGCTTAGAATTTGACAGAAAAAACTAATACTATTTAGTGCAATTTGCAATATCCATTATATGTAGCCCAAGTCGATAGCAAGTCTGATTTCTGACAATAAATGTACCCATTTAAAATACAGAAATCATGATCGATGATAACCCATGCATCAAACATGCTGTATACTTTGGCATGCGATAATTGAAAGCACATTGTAAATAATTATCTTTGGAACATGTTATACTAAGTTTTATTAGTGTATATGTCATTGTTTTTCCATCTGTGTCAAACGTTACAAGAGATGCAACTGATCTATGGGTTGTACATAGTAAGATAGTTTTGTGACCAGTGTAGGTCCAGATCAGCCTGTGCATCAGCACAGTCAGTCAGATCAGAATCTGCATTGTTCGCCTTTCCATCAATGAAACGGTCGATAATGATAAGGCCCATTTCTCCAGCCACAGCAACATATCCCATCACATTTAATAAGCAATAAGCAATCATGTTTGAATCGACTTATGATCAGATGTTAGGAAAGCTACCTATCATGTGCGTTTCATTTACATTTGAGGATACACACCTAAACCTGAATGCTGGATCCACCCCTGCATGTCAATTTTAAACTTTTCAGGCACATGAAATGATTTCCCAGACATAACAATGCAGATATTCGTCCAAAATGTGTAATATCAATGTATAGAGGGAGTTTGGTACATGTAATGATGTTATATATGGGCCACCGGATGAGAAAAGGTACCTTTCGACATGTGCAACCAGCATAGTCCCAGATTAGCCTGTGCATCCCGTTGGGTCATGCTTGCTGCCATTCACTCAATCAAATATTGGTTGTGGTCATGAATAACAGTTTCCAATTAAAATGTTGACTGGAATAGTAAAGTTATTATCAGGGTCCGACGCTGGTCACTACTTTTTAAAGGTGGCTTTTCTTAGTAGGTGGTCCATAAAGTAGTACTTATTTCTCATGTGCACAGGTACTGGTTGTACAAGATTAAAATATTTATAACCACACTTGCAATTTATATTTTCTGGTAGTTGTGTTCGGCGATTAACAGAGTCCCTTGATTTGGCATGTACATTTGAGGTGACTAACATATTTCAGTTTGATGTACGATAAACATCTCTTGTTAATATTAAACTGACAGAGGTATTCCATGTGGGGATTTATTCTTCATCTACATTGATTGGCCCTAAATAATACTCTTATGTGTTGATGGGCCGTTAAGCACCATTCCATTCCATGTGGGGAACATTGAAGGTTTGCTTAGCGTTCTCCATGAAACCAGCTTGTATCGGATTGTATACATGTTCCTCAATTCTATTGTGTTCATCTTATTTTTACCCTAATCATTTGATTGCCTACCACATCTAACAAACTATCTTTTATTTTTACTTTCTTCTTCATCTAAATTGCTTGGCCATAAATGATACTCTGACAGTCATATTCTGCGATTATCATGAATAACTTGGCTTTATCATGCTTATTGTTTACAAATTTGTATCACAGGCTAGTAACTATGTACTGGCTAACGCAATGGTGGATTAATGTTAACTACACCACTCACAACTCGCAAAATCTTTTTACAAGTGCCCTTTCCCTTCACAAATGTTATGGGCATTGGCCCACTAATGATCTTAAAATCCTTTATCCGACCAATGACCCGTTCAACGTGAATTCTCGCTCTTGACATCTGTCTTGATTCTTCAACTTCCTGTGCTGACAACTGTTGTTTGCCTCTAGTAAAGGCCGGCACAATTAATTCTACACTGCGTTGGGCAAAATCATCTTTCATGTTGAAGCAACGATCAGCCATCACAACATCACCTGGCACAAACAGATCTAGCAGGCCGCTTTCAACTGTTATTTTCCGGTCACTCACCCATCCTCCCCAGCACTCTGATAAGAATGTCACAGCACCTGATGGACTGATACCTATCAACATTTTGATGGTGTTATGTTTTTTGTAGTTTGAATAGGTCTGTGCACGTGCTTTCAGAGCAGTTGGACGTTCAATGAATACCTCTGTACAATCGATAATACAGCGTACTTTTTTTAATTTACTGTTCCGAAGCACTTCAGGTAGCTGCAGTTCCTTCTCAAGTGGTGGCCATGTAACAAGTCCTCCTAGAGATGAATATAGGGCATTTAGCCAAACATGAAATATGTTAGTCACCGAAGCCTTACTTATACCAAATCTGTAGGCCAGATCTTCCATTCCTGGATTGTGCCGTAATTTCATCAAGGTCATGAACATTTCGTCTTTCAAATTCAATTTTGTATTTTTTCTATTTACATGTTTTACTGTGTGAATGAACACAGTCTCGAATATTGAATAATTAGGCAGTCCAGTGTAGTAGTTAGTTTTTACGTCATCATTTTCAATATATTTGTAACTAAACATTTCACGGATCTTCTCTTCAAGGTGTTTGTTTTCCATTTCCAGTGGTAACAATTTTACATTTAAATTATTTATTATATTGCGTAGTTCGACGCTTTGATCACTGAGTGTTTTGCTCATAATTAGTAATGTGTTAATAAGATCTTCTTGTTTCTTTATTGTACAATTTTGTTGGTCATAAATATAGTTATCAGCATGTTCTACATGTACATGTAAATGTGAATGGTCGGTTTGAATCCCCACTTCCTTAGTCGTGACACTAGCCTGGCATGCACACGTTTTACTGGCAGTATCAAAATGTTCCACTTCCATCACACATTTTTCACCATAACTGGATAATTTCATGAGAGCTATAGCAGCAACAGATTTTGATTTTTTTTCACCTCTGTCTTTTAAACGGTTGTACCTGTTCACTTTCATTTGTAGAGTTTTCTTGTTTAAAGGGGTGTGCTGGAATATGGTTGGCAGACAGTCTGTATCAGTTACCTCTGAAGAAGGTCTACCTGCAACAACATATTGATCTTTGAGTATGCTTCATCAGAAATGGGGCTTATGGAATTTGTGACTAATGTAGCTCCTGATCAAATAGCATACTCATGTAGCCCGATAACAATCCATATTGCTTGCTAGAAGAATTACAGGCATTTCATTGATGGAATGGCGAACAGTGCAGATCCTGATCAGACTGCAGATGCACTAGCTGATCTGGATCTACACTGGTCACAAAACCCATAAACCACGCTTCTACAGTCACCACCACATATAATTATGTAAACAGGAGAAAAGCATTTTCTAAGTAATTTGGCATGAAAGCCTCATGTGTGGGCGACAGAATGAACATATGGATGTATATTAAAGGTACATGCCCACTCAGTAGGCACAAACTGTTCTTATTAGGAATTAAATAAGTGTATACTTGTGTCACTATTCCACCAGGTCTAACACTTACGAGTGCCCGCTATACAGATATAATCATTTAGTAATATTTATTTTACTGATAGTGACGCGCGGTGGTATCAGGCTATTTTCATATGCAAATGAGGCTTGACATGTTTTAATTATTTATACTAATTAAATGTGTCACCTGAAAAAATAATATTTTCGACAGATTATAAGGTATGATCATTGCACATAAAAAATAAAATGCAGTGAATAAATAGTAATGTCTGGACATTTTAAGGAAACACGGTTATCGCCCTTGATATCAGTGTGGAAATTTACATCTGATATAAAATGTAAAATGTGGTAATGGTGAATGAATGTTTAGTTTGCCAGAAAATGTATCAGATGATGTCTCTGGTATAAACTGTGCTCATCATAAGGAAGCTACATACCAAGTTTCACGTGTGTAGCTATTAGGGTTTAAAAGTTTTACCACTTACAAGGCAAAATTGCCAAATAATCCATGACCCAGGGGTCAAATCAAAATAAACTTTGCGCATCCACTCATCATAAGGGAGCTACATAGCAAGTTTCTGGTCTGTATCTACAACGGTTTAAAAGTTTTACGAGTTTTCTTATTCCAGCTTGGGTTAGCTTGATTTAAACTCAAATTTATGATGGGGCGACACAGTCTCTGTGAGGTGAGCTGTCCAATCATATATTTTCTATTTAAGCTGTTTAACATTACCTTGAACAAAATGCTTGCTGCATATTCTATCATGAGGCTTTGGTTCCCACAGACCATCTGGACGTGAGCTAGTCTGGTCTGCTGCAGGAAAACGACCGACTTTCTGGATCCATTTGTCGCGCCTGTCCGGGTCCACAGATTGGTTCGGAAACCGAAACATTTTCACCGCTGATCCCGTCTCCCACCTCGCAGTGCAGCCAACAGCACAGCATGATGATGGCATTGTGAATATGTTAGTGTCTCATATAGATCTACACAATATTTGTATGATTAATTCCAGGCCTGCCATAATTCTACCAGTTTAATGCCAGAAATTTACTTAGCATATACCTACCAGAAAATAGGAAAATTTTCATAAAAATGGGCCTTGCATCTCTCGTGGCAGCACAATTTACTAAAATATTCTTTAAAAATAACATTTATAATTATAATATTTAATTTCTCTACAATATATCAATAGTATATCATATAACAGGCACATATTGACAGAAAATAAGATTAAAACGCACAGTCGGTAGTGCACCATCACAATATACCCACTATTCCCAAAATGCTCATTCGAACAGGGGGAGATAATCGATGAAAGGGAAAGCGACTGATATAGCATTATTATAACGGATCGTTCCTCATTAAATATGTCTCAGTTGTCGAATTTGAAGTTAACACTTATCATTAACCCGGGCGCATTTGAATTGTTTTGTACATAAGACACACTAGAAACACCTGTGCACACATGGGCAGAACTTCTGATGTGCTAAAAGTCTAAAAAGGTTTCATATATAAATTTGCCTGAAAACATTAAAATGGGTCCTGGTATGAGCAAATTCATGACTGATATTATATAAGTATAGTCTAAACATTGTTATTATGATGTATACAGCTTTAATTATTATCACATATAATGATTACGTGAAGATTTGGGTAGATTTGGGTAAATCGTGCCATCCCATTTCAGGTGTTGTCAACGAGAGGGTGGACATTATTATCTCTATATCAACTCGAATTAAGCTTTCACTGCGGAGAATATTAATCAATAAATTAACTCACATCGTATAATTATCTCGTGTATTAATTAAAAGCGTTGTATTGTGTTTGAAAGTCTACCTAACATGGGTGAACGTTTGTCAGTATTTGTAATCTATTTTCATTTTCTGACCTCGACACATCAAATCAAACTAGTGATTTGTGTCGACAAATTGCCGGATGTTTGAACACCAATACACATACGCGGGTAATATGAACACAAAGTTGGTAATCGGGCACAACACGGGAGAAATGGCAGGCATGTAATTCTAATTAATCCGCTAAATTAACGATGACAGCAAACGACAACATTTCACTTCCTTGTTTTATTTTGCCCTACAGGCCAATGCGCATGCGTAGCATTCCGGTGTTTCAGTAGAATTCTGCCTAGCGACACACTACGTGCTGGATAGGTCTATAGCGTGATACAAGAAGTTTCCACCCCGGATAAAATTCACGAATCTCCAAGAAAATGGTTCAGGGGTGGCACTATAGCGTGATACAAGAAGCTTCCACCCGGATAAAATTCATGAATCTCCAACAAAATGGTTCAGGGGTGGCACTATAGCGTGATACAAGAAGTTTCCACCCCCGATAATGGGATTAATAAGGGCTGGCACCTATGGCGTGGTTTTTTAACATGTGTTTTTTACATAGACAACCGGTGCTATGGTAAAATCCGTCTATTTGAAAAACATATGTTAAAAAACCACGCCATAGTACCACCCATTACTACTTGTGTGTACTAATAAATGTAAACATGACCCACGTATGTATCTATATCTGACGGGCGACACATTCCTGTTTTCATTTCAAACGTATGACATTAAACACTGCTATAAAGATTAAAATGAAATTGATGCATGTCAATTTTTCAGCTTCGTAGTTTCACAAATATAATATATCGAAAATGAAACGCGCAATGTAATTTTGTACCGAAGAACATGTGCGATTTTTCATGAAGTATATTGACAGAAACAGTGATATTTTCTGTAAATGACGTCATTTTCGGAAATTATCGTAAATTTTGTAAATATTTTTTCATGAGATATCCCTTTCCGAAAGTGTTAGGTTTTGATTGGTTAAAACTGTAGGTCAAGCAGTATACAATTTCAATAATAGAGCATGTTATAGAAGGGATGATTTAATATGATGTCGTTTGATGTAACGCTGCAAAAGGAAACTTTATATTGTGCAAGAAATATTATTTACGCAGGCACATGTATGCCACTTTGTCATTCCGCAGATAAGTTTTTCGGCTTTTGATTGGCTAGCTTGCCCGTCATATATATTATATGACCTGCCAAGGCCGTCGGACATAGAGGAATTGAGATTTCCCTCCGGCGCCTCGCGTCCAATGAAGACACATTTTGCAAGCTTCTAGCGATTGCGAATTGTATTCCTCACTAAACACAATAAAACCCCGAATTGATCAATAAAATTAACGAATTGTACACTCAAAACCAGTCTTTATTGTTTATTTTTCCATAAATATTAAAAATTATAAAAAATAACGAAAAGTATCTCAAAACACCTGGCTTCGTGACACGGCTATGCTTAAGTCACAAACTATGGGTTCCAGGCACGAAACGCGGCGTAGCAATGACAGCGAATGTTTGGGAACCAGTGGCATTCTTCTAGAGGCGCCAAAGGGAGAGCAGATCGATAGAGCAGTGGAATATAAATTAAATTACACGATATAAAAAAAGTGTCATAAAGTCGTTTTCGATGGATTTCTTACTCCATATTTAGTTTGTTTTCGTTTAATAAAAAACGAAATGTTCATTTACTCCTTTATATTAAGACTGATGGTAGAAAATCGAATCTCGGATTATTTTTCTTCCTGAAAAAAACGCAAAGATCAAAGGAAGAGATATGTTTATACGGCCAAATAAAGGATCTGTCATATGAAAAATACGTTATTGTGATTCTACACAGGCTATATGGTGTAATATTACCCGTCTGAAGGTATCGCCTCGGGTGAACATACCTACAGACGGGCCATATTACACCATATAGCCTGTGTAGAATCACAATAACTTATAATATGTTTATTATCTCCTTTTTTGACTAGATCATATCAAGCACGTAGATGAAATGTCGCCGGCATTTTGCAGTCGGCATACATACAATGCAAAACCAACTCATATATGTGCGATAGTTAAAGGTACATGCCCACTCAATAGGCAAAAAAATGTTATTTATACCAGAAACATCATCGGAGACATTTTCTGGCAAAATAAGCATTAATTCACCATTACCCTACATAGTGAGTGGCATTATTATACATTTCATATCAGAAGTAATTTTCCAGACTGATATCAGGGGCGATAACCGTGTTTTCTTAAAATGTTAGCGGACATTACTATTTATTCTCCGTATTTATTTTTTGATGTGCAATGATCATACTTTATAATCTGTCGAAAATATTATTTTTTCGGGTGGCGCATTTAATTAATATAAAAAATTAAACAATATTATGCTTCATTTGCATATCTGGAAATTTACTTCTGATATGAAATGTATAATAATTACAAAACGATAGTTAAATGTTCTCAAGACTCTATATATTATATCCCAGATACAAACGTACACATTTGTGTTCTATTAGAAAACTGCATGGTTTTATGGTCTTCGTCGTATATCCTGGAATAAACGAATATGCATCGATGACTGCCTGTGCATATCACTCGATTATCGGCTGATTGATTTCAGAGAGTATTATCATTAGTAGCCTACATGTACATGTGTACATGTAGGCTGTACCATCGATAGCTAGACCCCGACTGACACAGATATCGAGTTAGCGGTGATAAGGGAATTAACCGGACTTAGTGAAAATGACGCAAGCTAGTATGGGGATTATCGTTCCCTGATGAATGTTGAATGATGAATTAAGTCCGGTATGCGTAAATTTTGAAAACATTCTTAATGCGATATCGCACATCTGCTTAGGTACAATATAACATAGTGGGTGGTTGGTCGGGCGAATGCGATGGTGTGAATTAACGGTGGTGTTCCTCCTTATAGGAATCACGATTTACCTGGTTTGGCCCTCAGGTACGTTTTTATCTTTGGCTCTTTTCTTACATGGGAGTTGAATTGGGTTATTGTCCATTATAAAGTAGTAAGATTATTACTGAACATACTGCTTTTGGAGAGGGCCAAGTGATTCTGGTGTGGCAAGGACATGACATCAGATCAGGATCATTCTGATTTCAAGGCTGAATATATATATAGTTCTTTTAATTGTAAACATCACATGACTTTTCTCATAATTATATGGCAGGAACTGGAGAAACGGGGCTTATGGGAAGTCGCGACGTTTCGAGATATCGACGTTCAAAGATCGTGGCTGAAATATCGCAAAAATACGCCACCATCTTTGTTCCTTCTTTAACGTGATACACTCATAAGACGATCAATTGATTGCAAACGTAGAAATTAATTTACTAGTCATTTGATATTACAGTGGAGCCTCTCTAAACAGGACACCCTGGGAGGTCCCCATTACAGTGGAACCTCACTAAACCGGACACCATGGGAGGTCCCCAGTACAGTGAAACCTCTCTAAACCGGACACCATGGGAGGTCCCCAGTACAGTGGAACCTCTCTAAACCGGACACCCTGGGAGGTCCCCAGTACAGTGGAACCTCTCTAAACAGGACACTATGGGAGGTGCCCAGTACAGTGGAACCTCTCTGAACCTGATACCATGGGAGGTCCCCAGGGTGTCCGGTTTAGAGAGGTATCACTGTAATTCCGATGTATGAGCACTGAAACGCATGCCTGTGTGCATTGTAATCACTGATACACATAAGTAATATTTGACAGTGAAATCGGTCATAATTTAACACATCGATGTCGCGAGTCTCGTCAGTTTAGAGAGGTTCCACTGTGTAGCAAAGTAAACTAGTATCTTGAGCATTGTATTGTCCATGACGGTGTCCATACACAGTACAGTCATACATTCATGATATTCGTTCGTTTTTCTCCACAGGTTCTCCTTGGATCTTTTCCAGACCGGCGTAAAGGACAGTAAGAACATTCCCTTTCACTTTGATGTCCGGTTTAACTACTGCAATGACCGTAATACGATCCTCACCAATTCTTTGAAGGACGGTGCCTGGGGCCGGGAGGAAAGCAGAGACATAGCCTTCCCTTTCAGGCATGAAGAGGCGTTTACACTGAAATTAGTTGTCGGAGAATATTCGACCAAGGTATTACACATACCGGAGTTCCAGATAAGCTGCGTATTTGCTTAAATACCCAATCTAAATTTCCAAAAACCCAATTGAAATCAGAATTAGCGAGTATCAAAAAGCATTACAAATTTTGTAGTACCTTTATCATGCTATAAGAAACAATAAACAGTCCACAAATATAGCATATTATTTCTTATTTTCCATGAAAACAAATCTTGGAATTTCATTAGAATTTTCTCCAAGGAAACAATTCTAATGAAATGCCAAGACATGTTTTCATTTCGAAGCAAACTATTCAATAATTGCTGTTTGCTGTATGTAAACAGTAATGTCATTTTATTTTACCCAATTACAATTTTGAAGTACCCTGGCAATTGCTTCAGAAATGATGGAGTGACAATACTCAATTTCCAATTCCTTATCTGGAGCGATGCGTTACCGTTGAATATTATACGTATTGTTAAAGGCACTGTGTCCCAGATGGTGTCTCACATATATAAAACGTCGCTGCATGCACAGTAAATGACATATATCAAACAAGTGTATTATTATGCCACCGAAGCGATGGTTGTCGGTGGCATATAGTGTTTACTCTTTCCTACTGTCAGTTCGTCTGTCAGTAGACACTACTTCTACTTTTTGCCGATTCTCTTCATGCTCGGTCCAAATATACCATATAGTAGATATCTCTAATAGGAAAATTCAAAGGATCTATTGCAGCAGGACGCCGAAACTCATTCTCGAGAACCCTCTAGTTTCGCTGCCAGTCCTTCACCTTCTCTCTCTCTCTCTCTCTCTCTCATATGAACGGACCGTATAGTAAGATATCTCTAATAGGAAAGTCAGAAGGGATCTATTGCAGCCAGACGCCGAAACTCATACCTGAGGACCCGTTGGTTTCGCTGCCAGTGCTTCATATTCTCTTTCACATTGTGTTTATATGGGAAACGAAAGTACGTATATAATAATGTTAAATATCCATATACCTTCCATGTGTTTACAGGTGAAAATACCCATATCTTGGTCACAGGTCAAATTTGTAAATTAACAATTATTGCACGGATGCGGCGAAATCGCCTGGCGGCTCGACGATTTCCGGCCCCCTGAATGTTCCCCATGCACTGTTAACTAGCCATATTCGTCTCCAGTACATTATCTAACTTATACTTAAAATATAATGTGTTTGCAGGTTAAAGTGAATGGAGCACACATCTGGACGTTTAAGCACAGACTTGATAGGAAAATGATCAACTGTGTTGGCATAAATGGCGACATCGAGCTGAACGAAATTAAGCTAAAATAGACAACACAAACAAAGGTGGCTTGAAAGAATAGGCCAGCCTTATAGTTATTTAATTTTAATTCATCATTAATTATTTAACACCCACGAAAGCAGTTATAAGGGAAGCTACTCGTTATTTTCCAAGTTTGGTAAATTACCTGACTTGAAAACTCAGGAGTAACTCCCATTAAACATTATTTCTAAGTATCATTGGCGGCGGAATTGACGGAATTTGATCAGGGGACAAGCTGATCGCAAAACATATAAGCCACATGTCTAGAGTCACAGCCAAATGAAGAGCTGCATTGGCCACCAACTCAAGTTCAATTGTCCGTGGAAAAATTGACGAACGGTCGTATTCACCTGCGTATATCCAACTTTGAAGCACCTGGCATGTGAACAGTATACATGTATATTTGTAGGTTATTTGATTTGTATGTGGATATATTTGTTTATACACGAGTTACGCAGCGTGCGATCGGAGCGCAATATCGTTGCGCGGCGGAACGAATGGCATATATCAACATACAAATCTAATAACCTTTTTATTATGTACGCAAATCACTCGCAATTCGTATGCGCCGCAAGCAATATACACAATTAATCGAAATAATCAAATCAATGGTGATTTAGAAGGAAGTATTTGTGAAGCGTAGTTCTGGCACTGACCAATATGAATATGAAAAATATTGACGTCTTGCGTTGCATTGTGTTTCAATGGGAAACGAAAGTACGGATGTAATAAATACGTAATATATGCTACATTCATCTGGAGCGAGAACATACATGTTATCGTATATTAAACATATTTGCGGGGTTAGCTTTGCATTACTCCAGTAGGGACTTGGGAATGATATATCGGAGTTATTTTCCATAATTGCATGTTCATGTGTCAATGTGTCCCCTTCGCGATGCTCCTAATTGAAGGGGTCAGTGGAATAACGGGGCTGACTCCCTCATGGAGATAATAACTTACCAACTGGTTGACTGGTGAAACAGGCGAATGAAAACCACAAACAAATGCCATATTTGTAAACGTAAAATGTTTCAATAGTTCATTCACTGTGATTGTCCAGTCTTGCGCAAGCACAAGCATTATTGTCCACACAGCTCCGATGGTAGAGGGGTCGGTAAATGCATTCGACCCGCGTTGCTTTAGTGCGAGTTATGCATCAATTTAATTTCCATTCACTAAATATTCATACAAAACTAATTATTTACTATGCCGGCCGACAACTACTATATTTGTGACGTCTCAAGGCTTACAAACCAAGCATAAATTTTGCAAAATTTGCAAAATATCGCATTCATAAAAATTGATTATTTACTATGACGACCGACAACCATTGTATTTGTGAAGTCTCAAATCTTACAAACCGAGCATAATTGTAATGATCGTCTTCTGGTTTGCTACAGAGAAAAAATAAGCATATGTTACATTAATTGGCAATTACTGCAGAATTTACACAAACAATATTTTGCTGATCGCCAACAAATGTAACTTGCGAAGTCTCGTAGCATATCGACAGAGCATAATAATTGAATTATCTTATTCAGCGGTAAATTTATACAGTAGATGTAAAACTGATATAAACCGAATTAGTATGTGTAATGCTAAATGCGCTTATAAAAGTTTGGTTAAAGCTAAACGAAATCGAGCAAAATTAAGTAAAATGAGAGTAATTGAGCGTTTAAGGCACAGCAAACCTAATGATTTTTGGAAACATTTTTCAAAAAAGAAGAAGGCCCAAAATCACAATATTAGTACACAAGATGTTTTCAATTTCTTTTCCACACTTGATAATAATGTGCCAAATCCTGTACATGAGGAGGCCGACCAATTTAATGAATCACATGATTTTAGTTGTAATGATTGTTCGTTTCAAGAATTAGATATGCCAATCACTGTAAGTGAAATTAATAAAAATATTAGGGCTTTAAACAAAAACAAGGCATTCGCGGGAGACCAATTGATCAATTAATTTTTTGTTGAATCATGTGATATTATTGCATCCCATTTATCAGATGTATTCAATGGAATTCTTAATTCAGGTTTCTTTTCCGATAGTTGGATGGAAGGCGATATAGTAACACTATTTTAAAAAAATTATCCAAATGATGTTAATAATTATAGGGGTATTACGCTTGTAAGCTGTTTTTCCAAAATAGTTACAGGTGTGTTGAATAGGAGAATCAGTGACTGGGTTGATATTAACAATGTTGTTAGTGATGCACAGTTCCGGTTTAGAAAAGGTCGATCAACTGTTGATGCTATTTTTGTTTTAAATGCAATTATCCAATATGTATTAAGCCAAAATGGACGTTTAGCATGTGCCTTTATTGATTTTAAAAAGGCTTTTGATAGCATTTATCGGAACGGTTTGTGGTTTAAATTGCACATAAATCGTGTAGACGGCAAAATGCTAAGAGTCATTCGAGATCTGTACTCTAAAGTCAAACTGCGCATCCGAGGTTGTAAATCATTCTCTGACTTTTTTTAATGTTCAATTGGTTTAAAGCAAGGCGAGGTATTGTCACCTGTTTTATTCTCTATGTTTCTTGAGGATCTGGAACTGTTTATGCTTGATGATATAAATAGAGGTTTATCACTTGACGAACTCTCTCTTATCTTAGTGCTGTTTGCTGATGACATGGTTTTATTTGGCAAAAATACACAAGATTTACAGCATAGCCTCGATCTATTCAAACAGCATTGCGATAAGTGGGGGTTGGAAGCTAACACTGCTAAAAGCAAAATTGTAGTTTTTAGGAAACGTGGTGGTCTAAAAGCCCATGAAGTGTGGTTACACAATGGCACACCACCAGAAGTGTTTAACTATTTTAACTATTTTGGAACAGTTTTTAATTATACTGGTAACTTTAATTTAAACCAAGAAACACTATTAGGAAAAGGACTAAAGGCCTTGGATGCCCTTTTCGCTAACACTCGTGATTTTGTTTTGAAACCGAAAGTGGTGTGCCAGTTGTTTGATGCTTTTGTGGGCTCAACCCTAAATTACGCTAGTTAAATATGGGTTTTTTATAAATCAAAGGTAATTGAACGAATTCATTTACAAATGTGTAAATCTTTGCTAAGTGAAGACATCAACAATGCAATATGGCTGTTTTTTTTTTTTTTATGGTGAACTGGGTAGATACCCGCTTTAACATAAACAGACATTATCGCATAATAAAGTATTGGTCCAGAGTCGTAAATTCTAACAAAAATAGTATTGTGCCAACACCTATATAATTCCATGAAACAAGATTGTAATATAGGAACCATACATTGGGCTTCTAAAGTCAAAGACTTGTTGGAACGGTATGTATTTGGCTATATCTGGAATAATACTGAACAAAATGTTGAATGGAAGCCATTTTGTATGCAATTCAAGCAGAGGTTTGATTGATGAATTTGCTCATCTTGGACGGCAAGTATAGGCAATAGTGGACTTTGTTGTACAATAGGTTTGTTTAAATGCTCATTGGATACGAGCCATATTTTGATAAACTATCTAGAACTTACAGACTTGCAACTTACACGGTAAGGCTTTCATCGCACCAATTGTGTATTGAATCTGGTCGATATGGTTAACAAATTAACTGAACGTAATCAACGATACTGTACATTTTTGTGACATGCTGGACTTAGAAGACGATACCATTTTATCCTTGTATGCCCGATATATAATTATCTTACGTTGTAGTTTTTTTAAAAAGATTATATTATTATTTCGACCAAGCATGTTCAAGTTTATAGTATAATGGAATGTCAGCATATAGAGTTTTTGCTTTTAAACCTGGGCAAGTTCATCTATCAAGCTCTGCAAATTCGTCAATCAAGAATTTTGGCTATAGTTGGCCAATGATTTGTTTCATTTGCCACCCAAAACTTTATATTAAACTTCCTTAAGAACAGTCCAACAAGTATATATTGTCACTGTATACATGCATTTGTTTTGGTTGAGATGTCTTTTTTTCTTTCTTTTTTTTACCCCCTTTTAACTGTATTAGGAACATGTGGTACATGTAATAACAATGACAACAATTCCAAATCAAATGGCGTTTGTGCCTCCCATGCGAATCGTCCAGGCAAGATGAATCGGATGGAGTATTGCAATATGTGCTCTCGAAAAAGCAACGAATTATAATTTTTAGTGAGACTTGTTGAGGAAATATATATTAACCTAACATAACATTTTTGGCTGCACACGAGAAACATCTGCATTGGAGATTGTTCTCATGTGCTGCCAAAATATGTTTCCATAAAACATGATAAATAATATGATGATGATAAAAGAAAGCAGAGGTCAAGTTCATGTTCCTGCTCTGTGGGGATTAAGACTATTATTAGAGAAGATAAGCCTTAAAAATTACATATATTTGCTTATCTTTAGTACGTATACTGCTCTACAAAAATTTGCAATTGTTCTGATACAGAATGGATACATGTGTTCTGATACTGTACTGTAAAACGGGGGAATGTCAATAGTAACTCTGGCACGAGTAATATATATGTATTTACTGGTTGGAGTTGTCTTTCCCATTCTCGTGTAGACAGAATGTCTGCTAGTTCAAGCCGGCTGTTGCACGAGTGCGACGATACAAAGCCAAGCATCGCTCACGACATATAAATTCGAATGAAAATGTATATATGAAAGTAAAACTGTTGACATGTCCTTGTGTACACGCAGGTAGAACACAACAATTTAAACCCACCATCATAACACACTGTATTTCAATTAAATAATGTTTTTTTAAGGTATTCTGTGACGTCATTTTTACAGTAAATTTTCTTGAAACTTTTCCAAGCAAACGGACGGATTTCGATGATATGTATCACACCATAGAAGTGACATACCGGTTCGATGATATGTATCACACCATACATTCACGTTCTTTAGATTTTTATTCACATACATGGTAACCGATTCTTCGTCAAAACCAGAAAATTGTTAGATTAAAGCAAACTATACCATAATGCAAGAAATTGGCATCATTAAAACGAAGCTAAATCCCCTCGCACTGGCATCATTAAACGAAGCTAATCCCCCTCGCTGGCAGCCTTGATAATAAAAAAGTAACTCCGTGACCTTGGGCGGTCGAACGTGGGTCCCAATATGTCTACTCATATGCTAAACCATGCTCATAGACACACATTATGGTCAAATAATATCAAAATCGTGAAGCAATTCCACAAGTTTATTTTAAAAATGAAAAGGTTGTTACTAGCGTACGTTACATACGTACGCAGTACATGGACTAACGATATACCAGCTCTGCCTGTCGGCGAGGGGATACTAATTGGCAACCTGTTTAAGCATTTAATGCGTTATGTTTCATTAAACTCTGTCTTTCCATTATAAAGATATTACATTCAACTCTTGCACCACCTTTTTAATTTGACATGGCGCAATTTTTAAAATATTGCGCGGGCCAATTTTCCCAGTTTTAGTACTTTCCCCTAACAAAATAAACGGCATCTAGTCGCACGCTGACTGAGCCCCGCAATCTATTAAACTTTCCCAGGGAGATTATTGCAAACATAGTGTAAAACGCGTCCACTTGGCGGTTTGTTTCGGTGAGTCCGCACAGTACAACAGTCCAGACTTGGCAACGCCACCTAAGCGACTTATCATCGACACTGCAGTGCATGATATAAAAACCTAAAAACCATCAACTTCTAAAACTGGCGTTTTGAAGAAAGTCATGAAATATGCAATCTAAATTTAGATAAAAATTGACGCAGTACAATTTGAACGACGTTTATAAAGCCAAAGATATGAGTGCCAGAAATAATCCACATTCAAACACAAGAAAATGTTGCCATTTCATTGTCGAAACTTCCAGACGGTTTTACAGAATGTAAAGCCGTGGAAAATGTATACTGGATATCAAATACTTCTACAAGCACTAATATGAACTTGTGAGTTGAAATTCACGACAGGTCATACATTACATCAAAACAGAAATTCAATTGCCTTGAAAAAAGTCTGAGAAATATTACACACACACAAGTACACATTCAAACGGCTGTATGTCAACATTGTTCTGCGACTTTGCACTGCAGTGGGAGTAGCCAGATTTCATGCAGAGGGGGGGAATGAATTGTGAATGGAGTTTGGAAGGGGGTGCGAGAAATAAACATTCAATTTCTTCCATTGTAGTGATTTTCACATATATTATACAGGTAGTTATTTTCCCCCAGAAAACGTAGGTTAAAGTAACAAAAATACACACCTGGACCAAAAGTTATGGATGCAATTACACACCCACTGGTGAATCCATGTGACAATGTTTTGTATGATGTGGTGTTTGTGAATGAGCTGATAAGACACGTGTCGTGCCTTTGCACTTAATGACTGGGTGCCAGACATCCTGCACAAAGTTGCAAATCATGATTTGAATTGGGGTCCCATCTGTTTGGCACAAAGTGTTATTTATAGGAATTAATATTAAATAAGTATAATTGTGTAAACAGTTTTAAAAATACGAGTGCCCGCTACACAAAGAAAATATTCACTTAGTATCTTAGGTTTACTGATAGGTTGTATCATCGTGCTATTTTGATTTGTAAATGAGGCAGGTCATTTTTAAATTATTTATATCACTAAATGTGTCACCTGAACAAATATTTGTAATTGACTTGTACAAAATATGATCATTGCATATCAAAAGATAAATAGAGAGAATAAATAGTTGTTTCCATTAACATTTTAAAGAGTCAATGTTATCGCCCTGATATCAAAGTTGGGCAATTCAAGCTTGATGTAAAAATAATAATAATGTAAAATTAACATGTTGAATATGATTTTTTTTTAAGAAATTTTTACCAAATTTTCTACGACGGCCATCTTGGATTATGCGACAACCTCCATTTGAACAAATATGAAAATGCTTCACTCACGCACCACAACTGTGAAGTCCTGACCAGCATCTGCCAAACGGTACATAGAAGAAGACGAAATCTATAATTAAAGGATGACCTGTCCGGCGGCCATCTTGAATGATGTATCATTACGATTTTTGACAATACCCACGATACCTTCGCCATGTGCCAGATACAAAATCAATGCGTGAAAAAACAAAGGAGAACACAGGAATATTTTTAGTGAGACAAGAGTTTGTGATAAATATACAAAAAGGAATTCCAGTTTATGCTTGGGACACAAAATGTTACATTTATCCGAAAAAAAAAAACAAAAGAAATCAGATGTATATGTTTATTCTTGCTTTTAAGGACTAGGAGCAAGTGAGCGGTGAGCGGGGTCTCACACATACCCTCGGCCGCAGCAAAGTCATTTGGCCTTGACCTTTGGCATGAAAGCCGCTTAGGTGAGATATAGAAGAAAATATGTTTGATAAAGAAGTATATGACATTTCCAGTCGATCTAACATACGGTTGCAGATAAATTGTGTACTTAAAACTTTAATGCAAATATTTCAAAACATTTAACACAATTTGACCTTGACCTTGGGCATGAAAGTCACATGCGTGGGCTATAAAAATGAAAATATGGATGTTGATTGTTGATAGAAAACAAATATATGATTTACTTAAAACATTAACGCATATATTTTCAAAACAATTTAAACGCAAGTTTCAAAGTAAATCACCTCACCGTGTGCATGAAAGCCGTATAGAAGGTTGTTTAATGGTGTGTAACGGCCTATCAACAGCTATGGTCTAATACTCACATAAATGATAACTGTGGGATACCAAATGCCAAAGTTGTTTGTTTGTTTATGGTGTTTAACGGCCTATCAACAGCTCAGGTCATATAAGTCTGGCAAACGGGTTCGATCCTGTATTAACCTGCTGCATTTGGAGAAAACATCACAAAAATCAGAACGGAATAATTTCATCGAGAAAGATATAGTCAGCCTGAAATTAGAATAAACCTGACCTGATGCCAGGTCCATACCACACCAAAGTCACTTGGCCCTTTTCCCTAAAAAAGGATTACGAATAATCGTAATACTCACACAAGAGATATAACCAAAGAAATTCAACTGTCACATACAAAATGCAAAAATACAAAAAACCCGACTTGCGGTTGCAGAGACCATTGTGTACTTAAAAACTTTGACATGTTTTGATGCAAATATTTCAAAACTTTAAGTTAATTGACCTTGTGCAGGAAAGCCACATTGGTGTGCTACAGTATAAAAAATATGTATGACGATAAAGAAGTATATAAAGATTCAACTCAATGCGAATTTACGGTTGCAGATATAAAGAAGGTACCCAAAAACCGTTAACGCAAATAATTACCGGATGGACGAAAATACAAAAAACTATATACACCTCGACATACTTGTATGCCTGGTATAATCATGATTGAAGGCACTGTGTTACAGATTGGGCCTCAATATGTTTGTTTGTCACATCATGCACTGCAAATGACCAATATCAACCAATGGCATTGCACCATTTCATCGAAGTCAAATTTCGAAGTCGAAATTTATTGTACATATGTAATGTTTGTTACAAGTTTGACCATTGGGCATTGATTTCAATTAAAAAAAAATAATCAAAATGATAATAGCACAAAAATACATCATTAATTCGTAAATTTTCGTTTTCCCCTTCGAAAGTATACAAGTTTGTCTTTGTCTATTCTGGATGTTTCAAGTAAAATCCTTTATTGCGAAGACATCTGAAACAATGTGAAACCAAACAAATATAAGACTTTATAGACTGTGGACGTTAAACAGAAATTTATGAAATCAAAGATTGAAAAAATGCAATACCCTTTAAATGCTAATCACTCTAGGTTGGCGGTAGATTTTTTAAATTTGCTCCAAATTATGTGTTTGTGACTGGAGAAATGGGGCTTATGGGATTTGCGACCAATGTAGATACACATATCCGCACAGGATCAGCACTGTTCACCATTGCATCAATGAAATCTCCATCATGCTTCTAACAAGCCACATCATTATCTGGCTACAGGAGTGTACTATTTGATCAGGAGCTACACTGGTCACAATCCCATAAACCACATTCTCCAGTCACAAGCCACCGGTTTTTAAAGTAACGGATCAATACCTATAAAAATACATTAAATATACCTAAAAGCATCATAAGTAAAATAAAATAGGCTAAAAACAAATTATTTATCCATATATTCACACATGGAGTAAATTCATTTTTGTTTAGCTTATTTTTCTCTCATTATTGATGCTCTTAGGTGTATTTAATGTATTTATAGGCCATGGTCCCGTTACTTCAAACTGAGGTCACAGCCACATATGTGTTTAAAAGCATAGTAAATATATTTCTGACCATTTCAATATCTAGTCCTTCGAGTGTCACATAATCAGAAATGTACAAATGCCATTCTTGTCCACAAGAAAATAAGTCACCACGATTCAAAAATATTGACAAATCTTAAAGACTGCACAAAGTCAGATTTTGTGTGAATAAGATTCATTCTCAATTTCCATCAACACAAGAAGTAACATGTCCTTTCACGAGCACATCCTTTCAACAGGGTTGATTAGTGATTAGAGCAGGAAATCAGAGTTTATGAACCACACAAACACTGCCACTGGCGTGGATGGTACTCCGGTTTAAATGGCTTAATTTTTTGTAACTGAACTTGTCTTTCTCAAGCTCTTCCTCGGAGCGTTATAATTTCAGATGTCGCTTGATCTTAAGATGATGACAGTATGTCATGGCGACACTATATTTTGCTTCTTGTAGGTCAGGAACTGGATCAGTTCCATTTTGCGAGTGTTTGGCAACTTGTTGCCCAGGTGGGTAGTGTTTTCAGCAGCGATTCTTCTGATGGCCTGCCTCCTTCAACAGCAGAATGAGAAACAATTTCCGCCTTTACTCTTTTTTTGTTCTTCTGAAACCGCCCATATACTATCTCAATGCCCTGCTGGTGTCTGCCTCAACTGCAGGGTGAAGTTGAAGAGGTTCGACGAATAATCCAGATGGCTAAGATCTGTAGACGGCTTCCCTGAAACAAACAATCAAACACTATTAAGTACATGGTTAGCCTTTATTGAATTCTTACCAGTATTAACCATTTACTCAGCAAATGACTCCGCAACTTTCCAACATGAACAGTGCTTAGAGAACTACATCCCACCCGGGCATCAAACTCACAACACTTGGATAAATGTGGTAAGCGAGTAAGCCACATTGTTCATAGTTGTGAACAGTAACTCTTGAAATCTACAACCGTACTGTCCGTAGCAGAGTTACGTTTCCATTCATAGTCTTCCTCTGCAGAATAGTGAATAAGAGATCTGGTTCGCAAATTAAATGTAGCAGCTAAAGTTGGGGTCACATCCACAGGTTGAAGTAACGGACCGAGGTATATATGTGTGTGTTATAGAGGGAGTAACAAATTTTGTTTAGCTTTTTTTTTTCGTTTATGGACGCTTTTAGGCATATTTAATGTATTTATAGACCTCGGTCCGTTACAATGTACTTCAACCTGTGGTCCCATCTAGTAGGCATAACAGTTGGCCTATAAGAATTAAATAAGTGTATAATTGTGTAACTACGGTACATGTATTCCGCCAGTTTTAAAAATTACGAGTGCAGGCCCACTATACACATATAATCATTTAGTAATATTGATTTTACTGATAGTGACTCGCGGTGGTATCAGGCTATTTTGATATGCAAATGAGACATGACATTTTTAAATTATTTATACCAATTAAATGTGTCACCCGAACAAATATTTTTATTGACACATTATAAAGTACGATCATAGTGCACATAACAAAACTAAGCAGACAGAATATAGTTTCCATTAACCTTTAATGGAAACACAATTATCGCCCCTGATATCAGTGACAAAATTCACGTTTTATATAAAAAGAAAAAGTACCGGTACATGTATATTTTCACGTACATGTACAAATGGGGGGAAAAATCCCAAAATCAGAACTGAATATTTACAATAACAATAACTATATATTCAGCGCTGAAATCAGAATAATCCTGGTCTGATACCAGGTCCTCGCTACACCAGAATCACTTGGCCCCTCCCAAAAGCAGTAGGATAAGTAATAATCTTACTACTTTTATAATGGGCATACAAATTCCACTCCCAGGTAACAAAAGAGCCAAAGATAAAAATGTACTGAAGGGTCAAACCAGGCAAATAGTGATTCCTATATAGAGGAACTACTACCGTTAATTTACGTCGTCTCGTTCTCTCGACCACAACCCACGTAAAGTTTTGTAATACTTACTTTTATAATATTTTTTTTTTCAGATGGAAAATATACAAATTAGGTCACAATTAACAACTAAAGTGTAAATCAGATCTGATTAGCTATTCTGTAGAGGAAGCCTACGTATATCATTTATTTGTTTGTTGGGGTCTAACGGCCTATCAACAGATGCGGACATTTAAGGCCGGGTTCAATGGGTTTAGTAATAAATCCCATATATTACCTGTACAAGTACATGTTCAAGTACATGTACAAATGGGGGAAAATCCTAAAATCAGAAATGAATATTTACAATAAAAGAACTATATACTCAGCCCTGAAATCAGGATGATCCTGATCTGATGCCAGGTCCTCGCCACACCAGAATCACATGGCCCCTCCCAAAAGCAGTAGGATCAGTAATAATTCTTACTACTTCTAATGGGCAATAACCCAATTCAACTGCCAGGTAACAGAAAGAGCGAAAGATGAAAACGTACCTGAGGGCCAAACCAGGCAAATCGTGATCCATACGTATTACTTTTATAATATATTTTTCAGATGGAAAATATACAAATTGTGTCACAATTAACAACTAAAGTGTAAATCCGATCAGATTAGCTATTATGTAGAGGAAGCCTACATGTATGAATGGAATAGTAACTCTACTACAGACGCTACAGGAGTAGATTGCAAGAGTTATTGTTCGCAACTACAATAACATGGTTCAATAATAATGAGACATCAGTGATTCATATTTTATGTACATATTGGTGTCGTTTTTCTAGTTCCGATGTAGAACCAATAATTCATTAAACTGTGTTAATTCCATTGGGTGACAGTCCAGTTGTTACATTTATAATAGTATAGCCAATTGTTCTCGTCATTTTTTTAATTTTATTTCCACTTCAAGGACCAGGGGTCTCAGAAAATGTAATTTCCGTTACGTACATTTACTGACGTAAATATAGCTTTACATTTACATTTTTTTCTTTTCAACGGCATAAAACATCAACTGAAGTGGCATCTATTTAGAAAAGTGTCAAGAATATGGTAAGCTAATTGTATTAGTGCGAAACAGAGAAATTTAGTAGCAAGTCGTGGAATTTCTCATTTATGGTAACCCAACAACATGTATTTAATATGAATCAGTAAAGTTAAGCAAAAAAATAGCTTGGCAACTAACAGAATGCCGTGTTTTACCACATGTACCAAACATCGTTATAAAGCTACATTTAATTAATAGCACAGCCTCCAAAAATATGGGCGTAACGGCAATGATTATGTAACGGTAATGACAAAACGTAACGGTAATGACTTTCCATATTTAAAATACTAATACAGCATATATACAAACATATTTATACTTTGAATATGCTGTACAATATAACTTCAAGTTAATGTTTACTTTTAATGTGATTGTCAATAGAAACCCACACTCCTTGCAAGCTGTGTCTGTTTTTTGTTGTTTCAGAGCTTTTACTAATTAAATCCTGATATATAAAGTTGTAGGTCTGAGTAAATGTGCCATTACTGACCGACAACTGATGGGACCTGGTTTATATCTAATTGACGCATCAACTGACTGGTTAGTATGGTAATTATCATTGCCGTTACACGATCGTCATTACCGTTACACAATTTTGTAACGGAAAATGACCGTAACGGTAATGATTTTTCTTTAAAAACTCCCATTTTTCACCCCTCTGTATACAACGCATCATGAAGGTAGAATATGCAAACGACAACGTTGTAAGTGTGTCTATCTACCAATTCTGGTTTCAGTCGACCTACATACATATGGACGTGTATAAAACCGTGAACGGTAATGATGCATGTAATGTGTAACCTTAAAATTCCGAATACAGACCGGTCTCGTTCTCGGCAATGACTTAAGTTGTGTTACCACCGTGTTTATTTATAAATCGGGCGCCCATAAACAGTGTTCATTGCATTAGTAGCTGAGAGTAGGAAAGGGAGGTTACTCTGATTTTACTCTTTTTTTTCAGCGTAACGGTAATGATTCGATTTCGCGGGACAGATACATTAACGTCAGTATTTTTGACAACAAAAGGCAAATTATTGCAGAATAAGTTTAATGTCAATGTTAAACTATTTTAATTCAGATGCAATGTATAGTAAAGTACAAATTGACAAGATTTGAGAATTACGGGCTTGTGAACTGTGCTGATTGATGATCGGGACATGCCCATTTGGTGCACCATACATATGCCAACAACAGAAAATAATAACTAAACACACATAACAAGAATTGTAAATACTGTTTTCTTAATGGATTGGTATTATACATAGTTTCTTTACTGAAAAAAAACAAATTTCCTTATAAATTGTGTGATTTGTCAGTAAATTACACCGGGACACCAGATGTACATAAAATATAGAATCACTGATATACATATCTGCACATGTATCAAACCAATGAAAACTGACATTCTGATCTGCATATAAAAAATGTCATTTCGGCTAATTCTGAGCACCGGCTAATGCACAATTCACGTAATGTTTTGCCCAGCTTACGTCAGAATAAATTATGTTGATTTTGGAATAAATCAGCTGATTAAACGGTATACTAAGTCACAATTTTATCCCATTCCGATAGTTTGGTAAAAAGTTATTCAGAACTGGTCAAAATGATTAGTGGTCCTGCTTACTAAATGAATAGATCAACAAACAGATCTGTTAAAAAAAAGCTTCATAAACCAATAATACATATGCAAATATACCGACATTGGTTATCATTTTATTCCGTATTATTCGCAAAACTCAAGGACAAAATGGACTGATATTTTGATCAAATTTGGCTGGGTCTCCGCTAGGCGGATACAGATAATAGACGACAGATGAAATAGTAAAAGCCATCTGTTTAGCCGTGATTATCTCGACTAAGAACTGCCTTGAATGTTCAGGGAATTTAGACGGAATATGGACATTTTCACGAAAATTATTATTAGGTGCGCAGAATTAACAGACACGATTGTAATTCCCAACAAACATACAGTCTCCACCCCCGCCCATATTTTGTGAGGTCACCCCCAATGAAGCAAAGAAAAAGTCCCTCATCACCACCCCAGACCAAACATGGGTACCCTGTGTACAAATAAATTTTAGGAAGCCCACCCACTGCAATACAAATACTTAATACAAATACTGCACTTCAATTTTTTTTGTACTTGTTTGGTCACTGTTGTTATAGTTTTCTAAATCGTGTAAACACGTGACTTTCTGAAAAAACTTGTCTTAAGAAAACAACATGAATAATCAGACATGTAAAATATTGGTGTGTGCAAAGCCACATACTGCACCGGCCTATATTCATGATATTTCGGGGAAAAGTCACCGCTGTGTAAATGCATGCAGTGTACTCTCGGAAGGGGGGGGGGGGATGAAAGTAGTGTCTTTTTTAAGTGGCTAAAAGCCTATATAGACAATAGTGAATAGATAACAGATAATAGCCTAAATATATAATGAATTGACTTGTTGGACTGAAAACATATATTCAAAGTGAATCTACAAGTATCGAGGTGCCACAAACACACAGAGTCCGAGATGCACCATAAATTAGAAATTAGCTATTTAAACAACAATTGTGGAAACAACATTGGTCGCGAAAACCAATGACTCGGCACATGCACAGGCAATGTTGAATATCCCCCACCCACTTGAATTCGTGTTACTGTTAGATTGAATACAATGGAATTATTTTAGTAGCCCTGTGGTTAAAAGTGCTGTCGAAGTCAGCACGGTTCAAATATTGGTCAACAGTAATAAAGAAAAAAGAAATAATTCTTACCTGAAATGAATGTTTCGTGTCTGGAAGCCTAGTAGACTTATGTAAAATGTAGGTCAATTATTGATGCGTCTTGGGCCACGGCTGTCGCCGTATTGTCCTCTCAACTTTAGCAAATTTGCAGAAATGTACGTCTGTAGCATTCACAAATCGTCGAGTACACAATGAGTATCTGTATTTCAGTATTTAGAGCTTATCAACAATGAAGACAGCAATAAGTTCAAGATGTCTTGAACCAGTACGTGTATTAATGGCAGGACACGAAATATAGTATGTCACAATGAAAATACAATCGCATTAACAACAAATAGCTGACTTTTTAAACGTAAATTTGTTATTGGTTGGTATATTACATTAAAAAAAAAGTGTCCGTGTTCCAATAAATTGGACACATGACACTATGGCGTTTAGTAAAAAGGTTCAAATATCGACTCTGTATGTACCAGACGTTCTAAATGAGGCTCCATACGGGATAATCTATTTAAACTAAATTTCATTGGGAAGCTATTTTTTTGCAAATTACATGCGTATTATTATTTTAATATAACCTATCAATGTTTACAGGTGTTAGCATGTTTCAATATTGAACTAACATATACTAGCTTGTTGGTATTGGCACACTTTCATGTTACGAAGTTTCCCGCAGCGAACCCCATTCGGCCCATCGACCGATTGTAATTATAGAACGCCTGTAACTATTCACGAGAATATAGGCGTTCTATGAAAAAGTGTTTTTAGATCGGCGAACGATCACAATTGGACGAACTTTGTATGGTTGGAGTCTCTAATGTATATGATCATGGTGCACGACTTTAGTTTGAGCTGGCGATCAGCTATCTGCCAAATATGACCGATAATCCAGCCGGACGGCCTCCGATTCTGTGTGAGATTCTTTCGTACACGCAAATTTCGCTTTGGATGGGGTATACAAAATGCGAATAACTGAATAAATGCTGGAAACAGCGATTTCAAGTGAGTATATTCACACACCTAATACCTTTATCGATTGCCAGAGACAGAAGTCATACATTTAATCGATGTTTATTGTGTTTGTGCGAGCCGGAAAAGAGAGGGCTCTTTCTATAATAGCGCTATTTATACTCACCTTTATATTAGCATATGGTACTGTACGAGACCAAGTGGGTGGGGTAATGGGATTTTTTTTAACAGGCATTTTTTTTGGTGTCATAGGTCCGAGTCTTCCACCTGTGGGCATAACGAGATGTTATGTCGTGGGAACGCGATGCCAAGTTGTGGGAACGAAATGCTATCTCTTGGAAACGAGATGCTATCTTACGGAAATGAGATATTATCTAGTGGGAACAAGATTCTATCTCATGGGAACATAGCATCGTGGGAACGCGATGCTATGTCGTGGAAACAAGATGCTATCTCGTGGTAACGAGATGAAATGTTGCGGGAACGAGAGGCTACAGCAGGGATTCCGCTGGGGAAAATAAAAAAATCACCACTTCAAAACAAATAAACAATTGGCGATAAAAAATTACAATTTTCGAAAAAAAAATAATAAAAAAAACTATTTCTTTTTCGAAAATTGTAATTTGTTATCGCCAATTGTTTATTTTTATCGCCAATTACGAAAGTGGCGATCGCCAGCGGAATCCCTGCTACAGGTATGTCGTGGGAACAAGATATCCCGTCGTATAATTCAGCGGTGTAAGGGTTCGCAAACAGGAAGAGGATACAACAACAAGTAGTTATAATAAATTTATTTCAGATCACAGACTACGAGTATATATGTTACATTTCGACCATCGGCATACAAAAAGTACCAGAAACATTTGATGATAGTGTAGGTACAATGTACATATAATACTGCATACTGGTATACGTCTGACTTCGATATAAAAATACCACTAAGTTTTATCAAATGTTGATTCACTGTATAAATAGTGAACGTATAATGCTGAACGGGATATGTGGCTGTGCCAATATGGCACAGCCACATATCCCGTTCAGCATTATATTATTATATGGGTATTCATGTACATTAAAAGCAAATGTTAAAATGGCCGTTTTGCCCACCGATGGCATTGTTGATCAAATTCTCTGATAATACGAGCAAAGTGAAGCAGTAACTAAGCTATATATGAGACAGCCATGTGATTTTGTACATCTGCGTACTTTCATTAAAAACCTTTACAAAATTGCAAAAGTTTCCAGTGCATGCAGAATATAATTCCGCATGTGCAGTGAACATTTTGTCATCTTTTGACTTTATTTCTGAAACAGATGTCCGAAGGTACAAAATCACATGGCGTGTCTCATCTGTGTGTGCCAGGTGAATGACGGGTGCTGCTGGAAACATATCGGGCCATTAATGCTGCTATATTCTGTAATTATGGCACACCATGACAAAGCGTTGTCATTGTCACATGTTTTACCAGTTGATCAACTCCATAAACTTCAACGTGTTAAGGTTGATGGACAAAATAATGGCACAATCTCTGTATCGTTTGGACGTTACACCTCTGCAACCGACGGCGCTATCTGTCTACTTCATCTTCACCTGGTACAACTGGAGGTCGTTGTCTATGCGGATACAGTTGATTGTCTTGCTGTCCAGTTTCTGCTCATACTCCATGAGGTTATTGCCATTCACCTTCACCTGCAAACACATGGAGGGTGCAGATGGAATTAATCACCTTCACATGCAAACACTTTGATCTGCAACACGTTGCGGTGCAGATGGATGTAATCACTATGATCTGCAACACGTTTGGGTGCAGATGGATTTATACACTTTGATCTGCGAACACATTGAGGGAACAGATCGATTAAATCAGTTGATATGGAAACACATTGAGAAGAACAGAACAGAACATATTGAGGGTTGCAGATGGGTTTAATCACGTTGATTTTCAACACATCGGGGGTGCAGACAAAGTTAATCGCTTTGGTATGCAAACATATTGAGGGTGCCAATGGATTGAATCACTTTGATCTGCAACACATTGAGAAGAATGTAACATATTGAGGGTGCATATGGATTTAATCACTTTGATATGCAACACGTTGGGGTGCAGATCAATTTAATGACTTTGATATGCAAATATATTTAGGGTGCAGATGGATTTAATCGTTTGGATCTGCAACACATTGTGGATGCAGATGGGTTTAACCACATATATCTGCAAACATATTGAGAAGAACAGAACAGAACAGTTACATATTGAGGGTGCATATGGGTTTAATCACATTGATCTGCAACACGTAGGGGTACGGATGGATTTAATCATTTTGATATGCAAACACATTGAGGGTGCAGATGGGTTTAATCACTTTGTTCTGCAAATATATTGAGGGTGCAGATGGATTTAATATCTTTATATGCAAACACATTGAGGGTGCTAAGGGTTCTGATGAGTTTAATAACTTTTGTCTGCAAACATATTGAGGATGCAGATGGATTAATTCACTCGATATGCAAACATATTGAGGGTGCAGATGGGTTTAATCACTCGATATGCAAACATATTGAGCGTGCAGATGGTGTTAATCACTTTGGTCTGCAAAACACAATCATTATGCACATTGATAGTGCAGATGAATATATTCGCCTTAACCCTTACACAACCATCTTAATTTGTTGTCGTCTGCGCTTTATTTTCTATTTTATCATCAAAAACATGCTTTGACATCACTTTAGAATAATTTACAACATGTTTTTTATTGAGAAATAAGGCAAGATATAAAAGCCACAGCAGACAAAAATTGTTGTGTGTAGCGGTCAGAGGGTTAAGAGGCACCGTACCGCGCCAATTAGTTTTCCAATTCACGACACTAACCAACTATTATATTTATCCCGTCAACACCTACAAATAGCTTTAAAATGCAAAAAAAAAAACCAGCCGTATCCTCAAAATCGGAAAATCTACTATTATGACAACGGCATATATTGATAGCAGTGATTAGGTCGTATTGACAGGATATCACAAATGTTTCACGGCACCGTGTTTCACGGCACATACGCACTGTGTTGACGGGATAAAATGTCTTGGACATTCAGCATGTGTGTTTGTTTCATTGTCTGAAAATGTTCTGTATCTACTGAATGTATCACTTTATTTTCTGAAATTCCAACATGTTTGTTATATTCAACAATGTACCATCACAAATTGTGAGAAACAAAATACATAACCAAATTATACCCCCTGGTTTCACAGTTTTTCTCGCGCCTGCTTGTGGACAGCGCGATATAGTCGGCACATTGACGTACGTACGTACGTCCGACTTTGCGTTATTGGTTAAAGGTTTTGGTATACTATCAAAGCCCTCGGTGGGCGCGACATGCGGGCCGCGGTCATCTAGTTGATTGTATATACACATGTACTTGAAAATAATGATTTTATTCTAAAATTTCATCAAATGAAATGGTGTGAGTTGTTGATATAGGTCATTTGCAGTGCATAAAGTGGAAAACAACATATTGAATAAATACCCGAGGCATTCATCCGAGACGCAGTGTTTGCAAATAGTGTATGTCCAGATGAGCCGGCTCGTGACGAGCCGTCTCATCAGGATCGCCACTTTTTACAAGTAATTTCATATTTTTTAGAAAACCAAACACCGCGGACTAGACTGAAAATCACTTTGTGATGATTGGATTGACCGAAAAATTAACATATCAAAATACATTTCAGTTATTTATTATTAACTGGTTAACAACCTTAAAATGCAAACACATAGGTACTCAAATGTACTTGTGTGGCCTGTCAACATAATATCGACGAACAGGCACAGTCCCGCAGCAGGATTATTATATAAAGGTGTGCAAATAGATTCAAGTGACGTCTCAAGTAAGGCTGTAAACCGTGACATCAGGGGCGGATCTAGAGGGGAGGGTTCCGGGGCTATACCTCCCCCACCGTTCAGCCACGGAGTTTACATATATCACAGTTTACCACAAGTTGGAGTCAGAATTTAAATGCCGTAAAACACAGGAAAGTGCATTTCGAACAGCTCGAATATAGGACAACCCTCTAGTTGCGAACGGTATCTCTTGCAATTACTCCCGACGTTACGGGAGTAGATTGCAATAGTTACCTTCGTAACTTGACAACGCTCCCCCCCCCCCCCCCCCACCCCCCCCCCCCCCGTTCCCCAAATGATGGATCCGCCCCTGGACATTGTCTGGAGAATATGGTTTTACTATGTATTCAGTATTTATTGACGCCAAGTGAAAGATTGTCGAGTATGTAGATAAACCGTTCGTATGTTAGCCGAATGAATATTAAGTAGAAAATTACGACATATTAAAATTTGACACTTGAACAGGTTGTTATAATAATTATCTTGGTCACAAACTAAACAAGAATTCCGCCACTGAACCGGTGTCGCCCTGCCGAGGCAATTAACCGTAACATGATCGTGGGTATGTGCTAAATTAAGCTTCACAAACACCATCAGAGAAGTGCATGCTGTAAGCACGAAAAATGTCAAGGTTATGTTAATGGCAGTATGAGTGTGTTCCAATTACACACAAGTATCCAAATATTGAAGCAATCTGTCAAGTAATATTAAAGATATATCATCATGAAGAAACTTTTTGACGTAATAAAATGGCTGAGTGTTCCCGCAACAATGTGAAAAATGTCAAGGACATGTTAATGGCAGCATAAGTGTTCCAAATGCTTACATGTATCGTTTGCCAAATATGAAAGCAATCCATCGAGAAATATTACAGTTATATGGTGATGCAGAAACTTGTACAAACGTTCTGACGTAAAACAGGACTAAGTGTTTCTAAAACCACGTAACGGTCAGAAACGCCAAGATAAAAGCAATGGCAAAGTGTTTCCGCAAAAATGTGAAGATAAAACACGTCGATGTCATGTTAATGGCGGCACGAGTGTGTTCCAGATGCTTAAATGTATCAAGTGTCCAAATATTGAAGCAATCCGTCAAGTAATATTACAATTATTTCATGATAAAGAAACTTGTACAAACCTTTTGACATTTGTTGACGCGGACGACGACGACGATACCGCCGACGACGACGACGGAAAAAGCAGCTACTGTAGTCGCGCCTTCTGCTAAGGCAGGCGCGACAATAAACGTATATCTCTTAGTAGCAAACTAATTGTAGAGGAGTAGTTGTGTTACCTTGAACGAGTCGTCATCGACTGTGATTTTGATCTTAAAATCCTCATCACATGCGAATGGGAAGGGAAGTTCCCGTCCCTCCTCCGCGCCCCAGTTACCCTCCTTCTTGTGGTTGGTGACGAGCTTGTTCTCATCACCGCCGTAGTTGAAGCGGACATCGAACACGAACGGGATCTCGTAGGGCTCGGATTCCGAACCACACTGCAGGTAGATGCTGAACCTGGGGACAGACAGGCAGGTATTTAGACGCTGTATGGGTGGACAGCTAACCCTTTCATCGTTAAATAAACTAGAGATTATGTTTGTAAAACATGGGTATGCACCCCCCCCCCCCCCCCTTGTAAAACAGAACAAGTACAAAGCCACAAAACACAATGGTTAAATATTTCAGCGAAATTTCGAATGTGACAAAGGTGTTAATGGTGGCGTGAGTGTGAGACAAATGTTCAGGTGTTTCAAGTGTCCAAGTATGGAAGCAATCCTTCGAGTAATCTTGACGATATTACATTTTGGAGAAACTATTTCAAACGTGTTGACGTAACGAAATGGCTAAGTGTTTCAGTGACATTTCGAAGGTGACACATGTCAAGGTCGTGTACTGGTGGCGCGAGTGTGTGACAAATGTTCAGGTGATTCAAGTATCCAAATATCGAAGGAATCCTTCATGTAATATTGAAGATATTCCATGTTGGAGAAACTCTTACAAACATTTCGACGCAACGAAATGGCTAAGTGTTTCAGCGACATTTCGAAGCTGACAAAGGTCAAGGTTGTGTTAATGGTGGCGCGAGCGTGTGGCAAATGTTCAGGGGATTCGATTGTCCAAGTATCGAAGCAATCCTTCGCGGAATATTGAAGATATTACATGTTGGAGAAACTCTTATAAACTGTTCGACGCAACAGAATGGCTAAGTGTGTCAGCGACAATTCCGAAGGTGACCATGGTAAAATGTCATGTTGATGGTGGCGCGAGTGTGTGACGAATGTTCAGATGATTCAAGTGTCCAACTTACATGTTAAGATTGAGACTTCCATTTTGCCAAATAAAAAAAAAAAAAAAAAAAAAAAAAAAACAATGGTGCAGATATTGATGAGTTGACTCGATATGAGCCGGTTAATCATGATCTACACTGTTTGAAAATATCAGAAATGAGGTCTGCATCCCACCCCCCCCCCCCACAAATGCCATAAGCCCCATTGCTCCAGTCATGGCCATAAGTGTGTGTTGCTGGTTAGCATGTGACTATACACTTAGTAACTTGACTTAGTGAATGTATACGCACATCCGGACACTCGTGCGTAGACATGCACTTGATTGATTCAATCGTCCTACGGCAGGGGCGGATCGGGAGGGGGAGGGGTTCCGGGGTTGCACACCCCCCCCCCCCCCCCCCCCGTTCAGCCACGGAGTTTACATAGATCACAGTCTACCACCAGTTGGAGTCTGAATTTAAATGCCGTAAATCACAGGAAAGTGCATTTCGAAGAGCTGGAAAATAGGATAACCCCCTAGTTGCGAACGGTAACTCTTGCAATTACTCCCGTACCGTCCGTAGCTAGCTACGGACGGTACGGGAGTATATTGCAAGAATTGCCTTCGCAACTAGACAACCCCCTCCCCGTCGTTACTCAAATGCTGGATCCGCCCCTGTGTTAACATGTGTCCCAAATATACATTATTGTGACCCAGCCTGTACGAAAAATTTAAGATCAGAACAAAATATTTACAGATAAAAAAAAAAGAAATCGGGCCTGAAATGAGAATAACCAGTAGCCTATTTCATCAACATGGTAAAGTATACCTCATTAGCAAAGTATACTCTGAGGGAGAAATTTTCAATTTAAGGATAAATTTATTAATTTTTATTATATGTAATTTATTACATTATCACAGCCACAATGTAATAAAGTCAGTATAATAATTCTGCATACTTTTTATCATCAAATATGTGCAGTGGTTAGTTCTATATGAAATAATGCATTTTGGGAAAAAGAAATGATTACTCCTTCAAAGTATACTTTGCTAGATAAGTATAATTTGAAATTTTGATGAAATCGGCTACATGTCTGGTGCCAGGGGCCTATTTCATCAACATTGCAAAGTATACTTTACTAGCAAAGTATACTTTGAGGGAGCAATCATTTATTTTTCCTGATATGCATTATTTCGTATAGAACTAACAAATGCATATATTTCATGATTAAAAGTATGCAGAATTATTATACTGAATTTATTACATTATCACAGCCATTAAATGGCTGTGATAATGTAATAAATTCAGAATAATAAAAATTAATAAATTTTTCAAAAAAATTAAAATTTCTCCCTCAAAGTATACTTTGCTACTAAAGTATACTTTGCAATGTTGATGAAATAGGCTACATGTCCTCTACTACATGTACGTTTATAATCTCGCATGTACAAGAAAGCTAAACATGTACATGTTGTGAACTAAACCAGGGATATCAGGGGGCCGTTTCACTAAAAAATTTACGACTAAAATGTTCGTAAGTGCAAAATTATAACAGTCTGTGAATTTCACATTAGCAATATTTTCTTGTAAACAATGATTGGATTTACATTTATTGAGCTCAATAAATGTAAATCCATCAATTGAAATTTTCAGACAATCCTAAATTTGCACTTACGAAGATTTTAGTATTACGAAGTTTAGTGAAACGGGTCCCAGAATTCCGGTAAAGATGAACCCCATCGTTAAATTAACCTGCACATGCCCCCAACCGCACGCTGCCACACAGGCAAATACTCGTGCATGCATGTATATGTATGTGGACACACTGGCAGAAATGCAGAATGCTGTGAAACGAACATTTGATTATTGCCAGTGAAAGATAAATAAGAACGATTATTCATGTTTATTACACTCTTGTAAATTATTTTCACGGGTTTCGCTGTGAGAGAAAACCCGTAATCAACTCCTTACAAATAATACACCGTGAAGAGAACACCCGTAATTGCGCGCTTGTTTTCTTGGACACTACGAGCTACCATGCAAAATGTTTAATTTTTATTACAGTCAAAATAAAGTTATTTGAAAATTTGGAAAGGGTCTCGACTAATGTAGAATGTTAATGTGATTGAACAGATTCCAAACATGCACTCACATATATCTGGTTCATAGAAACAGTTGCGTAATTTGGATTTCAAAAAGTGTACATGACGCAACATTTGACGTCACACAACGTAACGTCAAAATGCAGGAAAACACGTCATTGTATAACTATTCATGCACTCATCGCAATTCATTGATTATCATCTCAAAAATAGACTAAATGTGCATATATATCCGCCGTGGAAGTGTAATAAATAGGATATTATATCGTACATGTTTGAATAGCGGAAATAATACACTCGTGTCCGTCGGCGTCCGCGCAAGCAACTCGTTGCTTATGCGGAAGCCGACGCACACTCCTGCATTATTTCCCGCTATTCAAAATGTACGATGGAATATCCTCTATATGCATCGGTTGCTTGCATATATCAGTTGAAGGTGAAGCAGGGGACAATAGTCACGAAGGCAAAGTTTGGCTATGTACCTGGACGATCCAGCTGGCGCCCGCCCCTTAATGTAGATCTTCTGGATGAAGTCTGTATCCATGTGGTGCACGAAGGGCATCTCCTGTAACGGTCAACATGTCTATAGGGCGCCGTTTTTTTTTTACTTTAATAGCACTTTGTGATATCACCAATTCAAATTGGTGATATCACCTATTCGAAAGTATGATATCACCAATTCAGAATAAATGGGTGATATTACTGTTTCGAATATGTGATATCACCCATTTGAATCGGTGATATCATGTATTCGAATCGATATCACTAATTTAAAACGCATGGATGATATCAACCATTCGACAGGGTGATAGCATGCATTCAAATATGTGATATCAATCATTCTTTTTTAATCGGTGATATCACCGATTCGGTGTGATATCATCTACCAATGACATTAATGATCAACCAGTGGCGTTATATCACATACCAGTCGTATTATATTTATCAGTGGCGTTATATCAGCTAGCAGTGGCGTTATATCATCTACCAACGGCGATCATCTAACAGTGGCATTATATCATCTACCAGTGGCGTTATATCATCTACCAATAGCCATCATCTAACAGTGGCGTTATATCGTCTAGCAGTGGCGTTATATCATCTATCAATGGCGATCATCTAACAGTGGCATTATATCATCTAGCAATGGCGTTATATCATCTACCAATTGCGACCATATAACAGTGGCGTTATATCATCTACCAGTTATATCATCTACATGTACCTGTGGCGTTATATCATCTATCAATGGCGATCATCTAACAGTGGCATTATATCATCTAACAGTGGCGTTATATCATCTACCAGTTATATCATCTACATGTACCTGTGGCGTTATATCATCTATCAATGGCGATCATCTAACAGTGGCATTATATCATCTAACAGTGGCGTTATATCATCTACCAGTGGTGTTATATCATCTACATGTACCAGTGGCGTTATATCATCTAGCAACGGTGTTTGTATCATCTGGCAATGTCGGTATATCATCTGGTAATGTGGTTATAACATCCGACACTGACGTTATAATGTCATTATTTATATCATCTAGCTCAGCTTATTTAAACTAGTCATACTACACAATGTCATGTTTGTTACATGATAAGATGGGAATATCAAGGTGCATGACCACGTGGTTATAACAACAACAGTGGCTGAAAATGTTGAAATCTTGAAAGTATTATTTTATATTTTCCTTAATATGAAACGGATTTTGATGAAATATGACGCAGCAAATGCGTCTTCATGAGCTGCATTTGGTGGTCCAGAGAGTTTGACACAGACTTGTGTCGTTTTACATTTTTGGGTGAAAATACAGAGACCACCAAATGCAGCTTAACAAGAAGCGTTTGATGCAACATATTTCATCAAAATCCGTTACGTAATAAGGACACTATAAAAGAATACGAACTTTGAATCAGATGGATTCTGGAAATTTCAGTACTTGTTGTTGTTGTTAGTACCACGTGATCATACACTTTCAATATGGCGATATTAAATTATGTTGATGGATACCAGTAGATGAACGTTGAACCAGACAGACGCTAAGACTATAAGGTGATTACACAGTTATCTTATTTCCGGGTATGGAAGGTGTCCGAGCCAATTCCCACCCTTAAATATGAGCCGAATGAATGAATGAATTATCTTATTTATAAATATTATAAATTATATGATCCCTGTTATCTAGCTATGCACTCACAAAAGTACTTGAATTTTGCGTAGACAGTGCAAACAAATCAATTTCCCATATCCCACGTGACTGGACCAGTGTATACCAGTAGCCTAGTTCACCAACATGGCAAAGTATACTTATCTAGCAAAGTATACTTTGAGGGGGAGAAATTTTCAATTTAATGATAAATTTATTAATTTTATTATACTGAATGTATTACATTATCACAGCCATTTTGGCTGTGATAATGTAATAAATTCAGTATAATAATTCTGCATTCTTTTAATCATCAAATATATGCAGTTGTTAGTCCTATATGAAATAATGCATTTCGGGAAAACTAAATGATTTCTCCCTCAAAGTATACTTTGCTAGATAAGTATCTAATAATGTCTAGGAACCTGCATAAACACCCCATTTTCATAAATTGACTAGTCTGAAAATCAGTTTGTGATGATCGTATTTGTTGCAAAATTAGCATATCAAAATCCATTCCAGTTACTGAGGGATGAAAGGGTTAATAATGAAACCATCCCCGCTACGCGTTATTCACATGTGTTGCTTGTATACGTGTCAGAAGAAATGCATCTTTGGAGCAGTAAACGGTCTTCTTCGTTAGAAATTAATCCATACACGGTTGAATAGACAGGCTTAGAAATCATGGCTGAATATAATATAGCTATACTATTTGAGTATTCAATATCCTTATGTGTTAACAACAAAACATGAATTGGTTGTTGTGTCCAAAAGTGGGCTGAATCTTTATCACTGAAACAATTAGTGTTATTATACCCACTTTTTTAGGAAAAAAAAATGGGTATATTGTTTTCGTCACGGGTGTCCGTCCGTCCGTACGTCCTCCGTCCGTCCGTCCGTCCGTCACGTTTCTTGTAACTCGAAAAACTTTTTCACCTTCATACCTACGCGCCTGATATTTGGTATGTAGCTTCGTTATCATGCGCAGATGCGCAAAGTGAATTCGGATTTTTGATCCGACCCTCCATCATGGATTATCTCCCCCTTTCGGAGTCAGAATTTCCCATTTTTTCCTTGTAACTCGAAAAAAATTTTCACCTTCATACCTACGCGCATCATATTTGCTATGTAGCTTCGTTATCATGTGCAGATGCGCAAAGTGAATTCGGATTTTTCATCCGACCCTCCATCATGGATTATCTCCCCCTTTCGGACTCAGAATTTCCCATTTTTTCCTTGTAACTCGAAAAACTTTTTCACCTTCATACCTACGCGCCTCATATTTGCTATGTAGCTTCGTTATCAGTGCAGATGCGCAAAGTGAATTCGGATTTTTCATCCGACCCTCCATCATGGATTATCTCCCCCTTTCGGACTCAGAATTTCCCATTTTTTTTCCTTGTAACTCGAAAAACTTTTTCACCTTCATACCTAGCGCCTCATATTTGCTATGTAGCTTCGTTATCATGTGCACATGCGCAAAGTGAATTCCCATTTTTGATGACCGACCCTCCATCATCGATTACCTCCCCCTTTCCGACTCAGAATTTCCCATTTTCTTGTAACTCGAAAAAGATTTTCACCTTCATACCTACGCGCCTCATATTTGCTATGTAGCTTCGTTATCATGTGCACACATGCAAAGTGAATTCGGATTTTCATCCGACCCTCCATCATGGATTATCTCCCCCTTTCGCACTCAGAATTTCCCATTTTTTCCTTGTAACTCGAAAAACTTTTTCACCTTAATACCTACGCGTCTGATATTTGGTTCGTAGCTTCGTTTTGATGTGCTGATGCGCAAAGTGAATTCGGATTTTTTATCCGACCCTCCATCATGGATTACCTCCCCCTTTCGGACTTAGCATTTGGGGAAAGTGGGTATATTGCGATGGCGCGCCATCGACTTTTTCTAGTTAGTGTGTATTTTAATAAATTAGACTGTGTTCGTCAATCCCAAGCTTTTCCCGCCATCTTCGACATATGTCTGATTCTATCGGAATCTGTACAAGACGAGGCGTTTCGACGGAGCGTTGCGACGGGTACTGGGTCTTATCAGAAACATGGAATCCATTTTTTCTATATTTCGTTTCAGAGTACATAATTTTGAATGCATTTTTAAATGGTGTAATAAATGCTGGATTTATTTCCAACATCGACACATTGTAATACATTATAAACAGAAAACATTCCGCCCTCTAATAATTATAAAGTATACATATTATAGAAACATTCATATCGGGTAGGGGCCATTTAAAATAGTGAAGTGACACACTGACTTAACCATAACAGTACGACAGATAACGGAATATAGTTGGAAACATTCCATTCATAAAAGAAAGCCCACGCATAGATAGCAGGGTGGTATTTTCAATGAAATATTGGATTTGTCTATATGATAAATTAGTCTGCTATCATGCTGTGTGGAGTATCTGTGGCTGTGACTGGACAAATGGGCTTTATTGGGTTTTGCTATCAAAGTAGATCCAGATCAGCCTGTGCATCCGCACAGTCTGATCAGGATCTGCACCGTTCACCATTCCATAAATGAAACTCCCGTTATGTTAGTAGTAACACGCACTATAGATCGCTATCAGGCTACATGAGAGTGTTATTTGAGCAGGAGCTACACTGGTGTCCATGTTCCCGTTCCACTAAACTTCTTACGACTAAGATGTTCGTAAATGCATATTTAGAATCGTCTGGAAATTTCAATTGATGGATTTACATTTATTGAGCATAGGCTGCATTTGCAGCCTAAGCTCAATAAATGTAAATCCAATAATTGTTTACAAGAAAACATTGTTAATGTGAAATTTACAGACTTATCACAATTGTGCACTTACAAACATTTTAGTCGCACGAAGTTTAGTGAAACGGACCCCATCTCTCCAGTCACATCCACATATTACTCTGCCATAACGGATGTGACCGGTCTAGCCGTCAAAGATGCCTCATGTGCTCGATCTATTTACATGCACTATAATATAATATGATATATAGATAATACATAGTGATAATTTAACATGAGAGATACGTTTGTACATTATATTAATTGCGTTTACTGATTTCATAGGAACACGGCTGTGCCGAGTTTATTACGAGATCAATCAACGAGTTTACATATTTCCAAAACGGTTATATGTAGGATTTCTTATGAAATAAGTCAACGAGGTTTATACGATCCTATTTGTTAGATCCTATTTGTTAGATATTATTTGTTGTACACCCACAGCTCCATACTTTGACGCTGTACCTACCACTTAATGTGTTTACTTTAGTGTCCGCATTTGCATTTTATCCCGTCAACACAGTGCGTATGTGCCGTGAAACACGGTGCCGTGAATTTTTTTTGATATCCTGTCAATACGACCTAATTACTGCGTATGAATATGTGCGGTGGCTGGTGGTGTTATTTTGTTTTGCATTTTAAAGCCATTTCTAATGATGACGGGATAAAGAGAATAGTAAGTTAGTGCCGTGAATGGGAAAAATAGCTGGCTCGGCACGGAAACGCGATGTGCTTGGCAGAGCCTCGCCCATACCGTTTCCTAAGCCTTGCCAGATGTTTTTTCGCATTCACGGCACTAGGACACTATTCTCTATTTATTACACTACTGTATTATGAATTTTCTTGATTTATTTCTCAACAAAAACATGGTTTGACAGCACTTCAGAATCATTTCCGATGGAAATGATTCTGCAGTGCTGTCAAAGCATGTTGTAAAGTATTCTAAAGTGCTGCCAAAGCACGTTTTTGATGATAAAAATGGAAAATAAAAAATAGACAGCGGCCGACAAAATAAATAAGATGGCTGTCTAAGAGTTAATATCAAACTGTTTCATTGCGAGTTGAGATTGCCAGTCGATGTTCAGAATCGTTGCTGTCTGTGCAAGTTTTAACACGGTCGGTTGTGTACAACAGTGGGCGTATGGTCATCACTGTCGATGAACAAATTTAATCATTCATTTATTCGGCTTATATATAAGGCTGGGAATTGGCACATTCCATACCCGGAAACACATTTATCCCTACTACAAACAAATTTATCCCGTACGCGGATATTTAGACAAGATAACGTGCATCTTACATGTATGTCAATATTTACTTGCTTCAAAATTATATAAATGAATGTTAATATGGGTGTGGGCATTGAGTCGCGATGTACACGACTGTCTGCGTTAATCTTACCCCAACATTGCAAAGTATACTTATCTTGCTAAGTACACTTTGAGGAGAAATTTTCAATTTAAGGACAAATTTATTAATTTGTATTACACTCACTGAATTTATTACATTATCACAGTCATTTTGGCTGTGATAATGTAATAAATTCAGTGTAATAATTCTACTTACGTTTAATCATCAAATATATGCAGTCGTTAGTTCTATATGAAATGAAATAATGCATTTCGGGAAAAATAAATGATTACTCCCTCATAAGTCAACATTTCTGAACATCTATTGGCAATATTAACTCGCATATATGCAGTTTGATTGGCTGCTTCAATTGCCAGCCAATCTAGATGCTTGATTTTAAGCACAATTATGTCAAGTATTTAGTAATGTGGAAATTGACAAATATTGGCAATGTTAGCACAGGCGGTGATGTACGTGATGTAGCACGCATCATTATCTACAAGTGTCGCGACGGAAATTACGTTAGTATCCATCCTGTTGATAGAATCACTTAACTTACACTTTCACAGCGCTCCAGATAAGCTGCGTATTTGCTTACATACCCAATTAAAATTGCCAAAAAGAAAACAATTGAAATCAGAAGTAACGAGTATCAAAAAGCAATGAATATTTTGTGGTACCTTTATCATGCTGCAGAAAACAATAAACAGACCACACATATGGCATATTTTTCTTATTTTCCATGAAAACACATCTTGCTATTTCATTAGAATTGTTTCTAATGAAATGCCAAGACATGTTTTCATTTCGAAGCAAGCTATTCAATAATTGCTGTCTGTTGATGTGTAAACAGTAGTGATTTTGTTTTACTCAATTACAATTTTGAAATACCCAATTGCTTCAGAAAGGATGGAGCGACACTACTCAATTACTAACTCCTTATCTGGAGCCCTGCTTTCATCACTGTGGATACCAGCAACCGTTCCTACAGCCGGAAACTGTCATGTACAAGTGCCCCCCTCATGCTGAATCCTGTCATAAGTTATCCATTAGAACACTGGAAACGTAAAATGTCTTCTAATCTTTATTATATTTTGTTTTCTTTCTCATGGTTTGTAAGCACTTTAGAATCATTTCCGATGGAAATGTGCCTAGAAATTTCTAATTTACATGGACCGAAAAAACGAAATGTTAAGTTTATGTGTGGCGGACGGATAGACGGACGACCGCACGGATACACAGGCGATCGGCACGTTGATAGGATCGTGTATTATACTGTTTTAGACATGTAGACAAAATAATCAGCATTCTACACGCAGAAGCCAGAAGCCATACCAGTTCGAAAAAGTGTAAAATGCTGATTACTTCTTGCATTTGTTTCTACATCAGAGCTCCAGTTAAGATGCGTAATTTGCCCAAATATTCAATGTATTTTTCTTAGTTCTTCTCCAAAAATGGAAAGTTGGGAGTTCTTTAGAATCGTCTCAATGAGACGATTCTAAAGCACGCCCAACTTGCCATTTTTGGTGAAGAAATAACAAAATTCCCCCCAAAGTTGATCAAATTACGCACCTTAACTGGAGCTCTGCGAGTACATGCCTCAAATGTATAATGCACTCCTATCAACTACCTCAACTATCCATCAATCAACTATCATCACTATCATCAACTATCCATATCTACATCATCTATCCAACTATATCTAACAACTATCCTATCAACTATCCATATAACTACACACTATCCTATCAACTACCATCACCTATCAACTATCATATCAACTATCCTATCAACTCATCAACTATCCTATCAACATCATCACTATCTCAACTATCTATCAACCTATCTATCACTACCTATCAACTATCCTATCAACTTGACATCACCTGTGGACGGAAAGACGAAAACTATATACTCCTCGGCATATTTTGCTTTACAAACAAACAACTGCTTGATTGCGAGTTGAGATTGTCAATAGACGTTCAGTAGTATATTTCACCAACATTGCAAAGTATACTTTCCTAGCAAAGTATACTTTGAGGGAGAAATTTTCAATTTTAGGATAAATTTATTAATTTTTATTATACTGAATTTATTACATTATCACAGCCATTTTGGCTGTGATAATGTAATAAATTCAGTATAATAATTCCGCATAGTTTTAATCATCAAATATATGCAATCATTAGTTCTGTATGAAATAATGAATTTCGGAAAAATCAATGATTACTCCCTCAAAGTATACTTTGCTAGATAAGTATACTTTGCAATTTTGATGAAATCGGCTACTGAAACGTTGAAAACTGTGCAAGGTTAACGCGGGCGGTCGTGTATCGCTGGTCAGGGCTCCAGCTGAAATTTATTGCAACTAGCACTAATACATTGATGGATTTGCTCATGTAGTATATGTACTTGGCGACAAAAAGAACTTTTATTCTTTCTCCAAATCTCATATCTCACTATCCACCTCTTCTCTACCTTTCTGTCCGTTTTCATTCCATACATTATGTAAACATATATTTATCGCTTGATAATTGGTTTGTATCCGTGTTTATATGCCTGTATACATGTATTCATGTATCGCCATTGCTGTTGAATTATTGTACTTTGTAACACTTAGGTGAGGGCTGTAACTAATGTTGAGAGAACTTGTAGCCCGAGCCTATTGTATTTATATGCAATAAACTATGTTTAAACTAGGGCTCCAGCTAAGGAATTAGTAACTGAGTATTGTCACTCCATCATTTCTGAAGCAATTGTGTATTTCAAAATTGTAATTGTGTAAAATAGAATCACACTACTGTTTACACATCAGCAAACCGCACTTATTCAATAGTTTGCTTCTAAATGAAAACACATCATGGTATTTCATTACAATTGTCTCCTTGGAGACAATTCTAATGAAATACCAAGATGTGTTTTCATGGAAAAATAAGAAAATATGCTATATTTGTGGTCTGTTTATTGTTGTATGTGGCATGATAAAGATACCAGAAATTTTTCATTGCTTTTTGATACTCACTACTTCTGATTTAAATTGGGTTTTTGGCAATTTTAATTGGGTATTTACGCAAATACGTACCTTATCTGGAGCTCTGGCTGGTTATATGTTATCTCCCTTGATATAGCACATTGTGTCACGCACATTTCTATGGGGGGCTAATGCTACGCCTAAACGGCGAGTACGACCAAGAAAATAGTGTCCTGTGCCAACAACTTATCCTATGGAATTTTGGTCTGTCTTGCTTTGTATATAAAATTCTACGTATACTATTCTCTATAGTTTTCACAGTTTTGTCCTCAGTTTATCAGTTAAATTCTGGAAAATACGAGCCAAGACATTTCGTGCGTATGAATACAGCAACTATTATTTTTAGTTCTCACAGTTAGGTTGTACAAGTTTTTTTCTGGGAGTTTCAAACAATAATTTATTCTATAGAAAACGTATGTATGGGAATGGATTTGCACCATCACAGTACATTTGTCTGGAAGATGATTGAGAAAATATGCTTCTAATACCTCAAGTGGTCAGTTTTTGTGGAGATAACATATTTCAGTACTTTCAGTACTTTGATTTTTATTTTGCATTTCGTTTGCAATACATGTCATTTTGTCGGCGCTAATCGCCCATTACATCCGTAATTTTATTTTGCGGTTCATAGTGTTAACCCTTAGATCGCTACTCACAACAATTGTCGTCTGCTGTTGCTTTTATATCTTGCTTTATTTCTCAATAAAAACATGGAAATGATTATAAAGTGCTGTCAAAGCATGTTGTAAATTATTCTAAAGTGCTGTCAAAGCATGTTTTTGATGATAAAAATGGAAAATAGAAAATAAACAGCAGACGACAACAAAATTAAGATAGCGGTGTAAGGTTTAATATGTTATACCTGAGCCATTATATGACGCACAGTACTCAGACAACCTTACTGCTCGAGTCGCGTACCGTGATATAATGTGATTTTGTGTACAGCTTGTACATACAATGTATACATAAATACTGCATTTGTCAGAAGACGACGAAGCTCGCCTGTTGACAGAGCATCATATAAGGTGCGTATTGGCGTATTTTACGCATTTATTTTATCAGAATACGCATTGATTATCAAAAGTGTGAGTACAAAATACTCACAGCCATGTGAAAATACGCATTGGTTTTCAAATTGAGTAGTGCAAATACTGTAATAAAATTGAAAAGTTACTTAGTTGAGCTGTAAAAATCAAACAGTGTCTGTTTTTTTATCATTTGTTCCCTTTTACTAAGGACGAAAATAAATAATATATTTGTAAAAGTAAAATACGCATTGAATTAAAAATCTGGGGGTATAATACTCTTTAACTACAATACTTATCTGGAGCTCTGCTGTTGGCAGCCAATGGTCAAAGAGGGAGCTACATGTATACATGTTACCGACCCCCTGGGTAGTCCATGACACGAAACTTGTATGTTGGGAGAGGGAAGGGGTGGGTGGGGGGGGGGCAGCTGCGGTCTAAGATGTGTCGCAGAATGACGGAGGATCACCATGTGAATTTCTGTGACCTTGACCTTGGGAATATTGGTCATGAATATATCACAGCATGATAGATGCCCATCAGAGGAATGAATGCATGTGTGGACTATCAATAAGTTATAATAAAAGGAAACAGAAGGTGTAAATATACCTCAAATATAAATTTGTGGAAGCCGTCGACAGACGCCGGGGGTATGTCATTAGCAATTCCTGCACGAAACATGCGTTATTGTATGGTCACCGCAGCATCACAGGTTGAAGTAACGGACCGAGGTCTATAAATACATTAAATAGCATCATAAATGAAGAAGAAAAATAAGCTAAACATTTTGTTTTTACTCCCTCCATATGGAGGGAGTAAAAACAAATATTTTAGCTTTATTTTTTTTCTTCATTTATTGATGCTTTTAGGCATATTTAATGTATTTATAGACCTCGGTCCGTTACTTCAACCTGTGCGCAGCATCGGTGACCCATACAATAACGTAAGTTTCGTGCAGGAAGAGTTTAAAGCATAAAGAACATTAACAATGTGTGCGACCGATGTAGTCCCAGATCAGCTAGCGTATTGCTCTGATCATGGCCTACATTATTCGCATTTAAGACACAATATGTGATTTTGTACCGAAAAACATGTGCGACATTTCATGAAATATATTGATAGCAACTATGATACTTTCCGCAAACGACGTCGAAAGATGAAGAAATTTTCATAGAAAATGCGGAATTGCTATGAAAGTTTCATCCTGTCGATGCCATTAACGGATTTACTTTGTCATGAGATATCGCACCAGTAGCCTATCTAACTAACATTGCAAAGTATACTTTTCTAGTAAAGTATACTTTGAGGGAGAAATTTTCAATCTTAGGATAAATTTATTAATTTTTAGCCAGGTTTTTTGGAAAAATGTCCAGGCTATTGGATAGGCGAAAGGCGGGCGGGCGGCGGGCGGCGGGCGGCGGGCGGCGTCCACAATCATTGTTAAGTTTTCGCGTTTACAATGTTAAGTTTTCGTGTTTGAGTCCATTTCTTTGTTACTGTACCACATAGGACCACCAAACTTTCACAGCTTCATAATCAAGGGGTGCCCACCACATATTACTATCCAACATGTTACTTTTTGTTTAACTTCACCCATTTTTTCCGCGCAGTCGACTTAGCCATTTTCATGTTTAAGTTTTCGCGTTTTTTTTACAAGTTAAGTTTCGTGTTTAAGTCATTTCTTTGGCACTGTACCACCTAGGACCACCAAACTTTCACAGCTTCATAATCAAGGGGTGCCCACCACATATTACTATCCAACATGTTACTTTTTTTTTTAACTTCACCTATTTTTTCCGCGCAGTCGACTTAGCCATTTTCAATGTTAAGTTTTCGCGTTTACAATGTTAAGTTTTCGTGTTTAAGTCCATTTCTTTGGCACTGTACCACCTAGGACCACCAAACTTGCACAGCTTCATAATCAAGGGGTGCCAACCACATATTACTATCCAACATGTTACTTTTTTTTTTAACTTGACCCATTTTTTCCGCGCAATCGACTTAGCCATTTTCAATGTTAAGTTTTCGCGTTTACAATGTTAAGTTTTCGTGTTTAACTCCATTTCTTTGGTACTGTACTATGGAAGGTAATATCCGCCATAATTCTATGTGACTTGATGCTTGCGTGCTGATGACATTACCACTTATATTCATGTTATTCCATTCGTCATTTGTATTTATTACATTTGAAATCTGCTTGTTGTAATCGTATTTGTCTTTCTTACATGTCCATTCTACTGAGTGCTTTGTTCATTCGTCTTATTTACATTACAATTATTGATACCGTCCTTATTCGTGTCCCTGTTTTATTGCACTAAGCATTTGCAAAAGAAAGTAAGAACAAAGCACTTAGCACTTTGAATAAGGCCGAAAGCAGTAAGGACAAAGCCGCAGGAAGAAAGCATCAAGCCACAGTCCGAAAGCGGAAAGCCACAAGCAGAAAGCATCAAGTCACAAGCCGAATGACGCAAGCAATATTGGTGGTATAGTGCCTCATTATGACGCCAGATGGCACTGCTGTCAATGTTAGGGATCCTCCGACGAATAAATAATAGTACGAGATGTGATTGGCTGTTTGAGGCACACCTCCAATGCCGGTGTTGATGTAAGATTTCACCCACACATTATCACAGTATAGGTTAGAAGACACCAAATAGTTTTACTATATACTGTAACCGAATCCCATCCAATAAAAGCCAGTCTGTCCTACTTTCACTATTCGTATGGATGTTGTGGGACCTACTTGTACATGACCTGCAGCCGGTCTGTACTGGTTCTGCATGAATTAAACAATAGGTTTACTTACTCCTAAGAAAGAAAAATCCAACCTCGTCATGTCCCCCAATAGTGTTTACATTTTGTTTTGGCCACGGAAACTCTGTTTACATCACATGACCAACATGTTCCTCAAGTGAGAACCTGGGTAGTAATGGATCAAGATTTGCAAGCAAACTGTGTCAGTGACCTCAAAACACCCGCACGATTTTGTTCATACCGGACTACTTTTACCCTCTTGACGATTTCGCATCATTTGTTTATTAACTAAATTGCATATGTATGTATGTATGGTGTTTGCCTTACTAATGTGTTTTATACATACAGTATCCTCATAATTAAATTACATATGTACGTAATTGAAAACAATCACATTTTTATAGTAAGTTACACATATGGTAACTTACACAGGTTGCCTGTCAAACTGGCCTGTTACCGATGCAAACCAATAACCGTCCGGGATCAAACTAAGGTGGGTCACCACCATTGATTTTCGCTAAAAAAAACTAACCCGTTACCACACATTTTGCTATTCTCTGCTACTTTCATTTTGCTTATGGATGTTGTGGGACCTAATTTCCAATAACCTGCACACATTCTGCTCTGGATCTTGACTAATTAAACTATAGATTTAAGTATTGTTGAAGCTGGGGTCCCGTCTAGTAGGTACAATCTTTTCTTTATGGAATTTAAAATAAGTGTATAATTGCAACTAGTCCACCACTTTTAAAAATTACGAGTGCCAGCTACACAGATATAATTATTTAGTAATCTTTAATGTACTCATAGAGACTCGTGGTGGTATCAAGCTAGTTCCATATGCAAATGATGCAGTTTTTTAAATATTTATATCAACTAAATGCTGAATAACTATTTTTATCGACATATAATAACGTATGATATTGCACATCAAAAAATAAATAAATGGAATAAATAGTTGCTTCCGTTATCATTTTAAGCAAACCCGGTTACCGCCCCTGATATCAAACTGGCATTTCGCGTTTGATATAAAAAATATAATAATGTCAATTAGTACGTCTGGTAATGGTAAATCAATATTCATTTTGCCAGAAAAATGTCAGATTGAAAGAATAAAGAAAAACATGTCTACCTATATTATAACCTGGCATGTAGCACACTAGGTTTCAGGTTAGAGAAATTGAATATGCAAACGTAGTCCAGCATAAACAATAGTCCTGGTTTTTTAAGATCACAGACACAGTTTGCTTGCAAACCTTGATCCATTACTACCCAGTTGTTGGGGTGTTTTTAACACCAGTTTTCAGCATATTTTAAGCATTTAAAAGAAAACACTGAGCCTGTTGGTCACATGATGTAAACAGAGTTTCCGTGGAAGAATAATGTAAACAATATTGGGGGACATGACGAGGTTGGTCCCACAACATCCATACGAATAGTGAAAGTAGGAAAGACTGGCTGGGATTCGGTTAAATTATACAGTAAAACTATTTGGTGTCTTTTAACCTAAACATGGCGCAACAGAAAAGGCGGCATCAACCTACATCAACACCGTTAGGGACATGGAACCAATTTAGAGAGCAACGCATTGTAGGACGGGTACCAGCATATTAAATCATTTTAGGAGAACTATTTTAAGTTTTAGCAGCGCACCTGGCGTCATAATGGTTGTTCCCAAATTACTGTTGCAATTGTTGTTGTCAAGGGGCGTGGCTTAGCGAGGTAACACACTGCATGGCAAAACAGCGATGCAATAATCAATAATGGAACTCGTGATGTCACTAAGACTGAAGCATCAAGCTACTTAGAATTTAATCAACAAAAACGTATTGAAACAGTGCGAATGAATAAAGCATCAAGCCAAATGCATATGCAATTTAGACTACAACGAAGAAGATTTCAAATGTCATAACCACGAATGACGAATACAATAGCATGAAAGTAAGTTGTAATGGCATCAGTCAGCAAGCATCAAGCCACATATAATTGTAATAAGACGGATAGAACTTAGAATGTCATCAGCAAGCAAGCATCAAGCCTAATATAATTATGGCGGATATTACCTTCCATACTGTACCACCTAGGACCACCAAACTTTCACAGCTTCATAACCAAGGGGTGCCTACCACATAAAACTATCCAACATGTGACCATTTTTTTTTACCTTCACCTATTATTTCTAGGTAATTGACTTAGCCATTTTCAACGTTAACTTTTTAACGTCTGGTTAAAGTTTTTTGGTTAAATATTGTGTGTTATACTATATCTCTGCAACTGCTTCGCCCATTACCTTGAAACTTCACATGGGTGTTTATCATCATCCATATTTTCATTCTATCCCCCAACCGTGCGGCCCCTGTGCCAAATGTCAAGGTCAAATTACTTTTAAATTTTTTTGTTAAAGTTTTTTGTGTACTATATCTCTGCAACTGCTTCACACATTACCTTGATACTTCACATGGGTGTTTATCATCATTGTCGCACCCGCTTGCAGAAAGCGCGATATCGTCGGCATTTTGGCATACGTCCGTCCGTACGTCCGTGTGTCCGGCTAAAGTTTTTTCGTTAAAGTTTTTCCATCTACTATATCTATTTTGTTAGTGTCCATTCCTCGCCCCAAGGCGCGACATGCAGGCCACGGCCATCTAGTCTACAAAAAGTGGGTATACTTATGTTATCCAAGTGTCTATGCTTGCAAAAAGCCTGGCCTTCGTGGCTTTGCCTCGTTTCTTGTTATTATACTGAATTTATTACATTATCACAGCCATTTTGGCTGTGATAATGTAATAAAATCAGTATACTAATTCTGCATACTTTTAATCATCAAATATATGCAGTAGTTAGTTCTATATGAAATAATGCATTTCGGGAAAAATAAATGATTACTCCCTCAAAGTATACTTTGCTACAAAAGTATACTTTCCAATGTTGGTGAAATCGGCTACTGTTCTTAGGTACAACATCACATGGCGTGTCTCATTTGAGAATCTAGTAACAACTATAAGTAACCCATTAAGATAATATTCTAAATATATGCATGTACATGTACTTATATTATCATACAGAGCTCCAGATAAGCTGCGTATTTGCGTAAATACCCACTGATTAAAATTGCCAGTAAACCAGAAATGTTTTCATTTCGAAGCAAACTATTCAATAATTGCGGTCTGTTGATGTGTAAACTGTAGTGTGATTTTATTTTACCCAATTAAAATATTTAAATACGCAATCGCTTCAGATATGATGGAGTGAAAATACTAAATTACTAATTCCTTATCTGGAGCCCTGATCTTATATATTTTTTATCGAATCGGATCCGGTGACTTATGATTTGCGTGAACATTTGAAACTGGAACATTGTATGCAGAGAGGATACATGCTCTGATAGCCAGACTGTTGTATAGTCTATCGGAATACTATTTATAGCACGCTATCTGTGATGTATTGCAACATCATATTGTACACATAGGCACTTTGTGGTATGACCGGCAAAACGCTCATTTATAAATCATACCCAATTTTACTCTAATATTAAATATCTAGAAGGTAGGACACTCGCTATCTTTTCAACCAACGGAAGTGGTACTAGTGTACCTTGGGCCCGGCTCGCTGATTCAGTAACTGTAACGCGCGAGAAGGCCGGGACCTGCTGGTCCCGGAATTCGCGCGTTACAATTACTGAATTAGCGAGCTGGGCTCAAGGTAAATAATCCACTTTCGTTAGTTGAAAAGATGGCGAGTGTCATTCCTTTCTAGATGTTTAATATCAGAATAAATTTGGGTATGACTTAAAGAGGCTTTTTCTCGTTCATACCACGAAGTGCCTATGTCTGTGTCAACCGCTCCGAGTGATGAAACTGATCGATGGCATGCACTTACTAAAATAGCGGATATAACAACTCCACGCGCCGCGTGTAGTATAAGTAACAAGTTACTACTCACATACGTATATTATATGCATATATCACATCATTCTTATCAGCAATTATCGTTAAAACGTATCGTTCAGATAATGCTGTATATCCTTAAAACTACACATTTCTTACCGGATCATCAATGACTCGCACCATGGCTGTCTGTGGATATCTGATGTACGACTGTCTGTCCGAGGGTATCTGCTACTTCTGGAGATGTGTACCTGACGACGATCGATGCTCGACTGCGGGATATGCCGAGATATATCGAGATATGGCGAGGACGCGCACTCGAAATATCCGGATATCCGTCCTAGCTACACCGCAGCAGTGTAGGCGATTCGTCACCTCACAAAATATACCACCCAGTCGCGTGTCCGACCGGGCGCAATCATACCAGTATACGCGGTATACCTGTTACTAGTATTTCACACAAATTCATGGAATATTCCCGGTTAATTTTAGCCCTGTTCTGTTCGTTCGAAAAGGGGCAATATGGTAAACGACAGTATTTACAAACTGTGCAGACCCAGATGAGACGGGAGGGATTTCGTGTAGGCTACATGTATGTATTCAAATGGAGCAATGTGACTGTATCATTATATGCGCTGTACTACACGGAGATGTAAATTAATATACGAAAACGAAACTAGAGTGATTTCCCAAGGTCGCCACGTTAACGGTGCACGCATACACACCTATGTTTGATGCAACGCACAGGTATGTTCATGCAGGTTCATTTTCTGAATGAGTAACAACCACCGAATCAACCCACAACCACTTCATATCAGCAGTGAAAACCGTGATTACATAGTACAGGTAATATACAGGTAAGCATTCGTCTATCGATCCCCTCATACACCCCAGTATAGGGAGACTCTACAGTCCCTCTACCCCGATAGAGGACCATATTAGCCCATAAAAAAAACGTCCGAAAAAATCATGCTCGCCATGGACAATAAAAACATATTGTAAATTCGCTGCATGATGAATAAAAAACACTACCATGCAAAAGTCTGACGAAAATCTGACGATTTTTGACATCTGAAGAAGTTATTGTAACTTTATTATACATACATGTAACCACATGTTAAACAGACATGCACAATGTATCTGGCGACTTTGAAAGAAATTCGAGACGAGGATCTCATACAAACATTAAACAAAACTATTTAAATTACATGTCCACGGCCCGCATGTCGCGCACATCGAGGATTTGATGATATACCGAAAAACTGTAATCAAAAACTTCTTTAACAAAAAAAACATTAACCCGGGCGCACATACGGACGTACGTACGGACGGACGTACGTACCCCAATGTGCCGACTATATTGCGCTGTCCGCAAGCGGGCGCGACAAAAATCCGCCCACACGCATCACGTTCCGCAAAGTCCGTGTCTGAGATCCACAGTATTGTCATGACCTTAGCTATTTTACCCTAAAAGGCCGTGGGTACTCGGTGTTTAAAAACTACATTTGTATAGGTTTTTAAATGTTTTCGTTATTATATGTTGAATGCATGCACTCATTATTATAATGTCAAAAACAGTGTGTTGTCAGAAAGGAAGAACATGTGGCTGTCACTGGAGAAATGACGCTTATGTGGTTTATGACCTGTATCCTATTTCACCAACATGGCAAAGTATACTTATCTAGCAAAGTATACTTTGAGGGAGAAATTTTCGATTTAAGGATAAATTGATTATTTTTTATTATACTGAATTTATTACATTATCACAACCATTTTGGCTATGCATATTTCGTGAACAAGTACGTTTAAAAATCTGATCTAAATTTTTTTTAATACTGAATCTAATCTGCAACTACTGCATCAAAACATTAGATGCACGTGTTTAAAGTGATTGTGTAAACAATGAAAAGACAACAACACCCTTCATTTCAAAAACTGCAGAAAAGAGAACACAATTTGAAACTTTCCTAGACAATATTGATTATCCAGAGCAAACAAATTGATCGCCTACAGTGATCACAATCATGAATTGGCCGTATTCAATACCTAGTATGCTCATCGTGGGCGTTGATCAATGTTTGGCAATGTCTGCGCATTGAATGCACACATGACCGAATGACACGTTGAGGCATTGCTTCCCATTCTTCTCTTTACTGCAGTTTTTGAAATGAAGGGTGTTGTTGTCTTTTCAATGTTTATACACTCTCTTTAAATACATGGATCTAATGTTTTGGTGCCTTAGTTGCAGATTAGATTCAGTTTTAAAAAAACATTTTACATTAGGTTTTTAAACGTACTTGTTCATGGAATATCGAACAATTTATAGACTGTAACGTTTCTTTTGGTCTTAAATATACGTACGTATTGATTGTTACATGACTGCCGCTGTTTGACACCGCTCACAGTCGTGTTTAAACGTACAGCGCGTGCTGTTTGACAATGGTTGTAGACAATGCTCATTGTCAATGCTCATGACGTTATTAGAACGGGACGTTACGTCACCGGACCAGATCACAACGGTCGCAGTGACAATTTGAAATTGATGCGGCTGCATCACGCGATGTGTACTGCGACCCCGGAATATGAAATCAGCTATTTGCATGGAGCAGATTATCAAAGTACCGAAAATACTGCATAAATGCTCAAATTGCATAATATTTCCGAAAGAAATGTAACAATAACGTTCGACCATGTCCAGCCGTGGGTAAACGTGGCACTCGGGAACTGTTTGAACCCGCGGCCTTCGGCCTTGGGGCTCGGTAACTGTTTGAATCCGCGGCCTTCGGCCTTGTGGTTCAAATACTTCCCTCGTGCCACGGCAACCGTTTACCGACGGCTGCACATTGTCGAACCTTATATTAGCGCGAACGCCTGTCGTACCGGTGGCTATTTCATATTTGCAGTTAACTACAGTGTTCAGTTTAGGCCATCGTAATATCGCTATCGGGTCGATACTACAAGAGCACGGTAACGATAGTACGATATCACGATAGTACGATGGCGATACTACGAAGCCACGGTGACTATAGCTCGATAACGATAACGCAATATCATGATAGCTTTCGTAGCATCGTACTATCGTCATCGTACCGTCATGATATTGTACTATCGTCAGCGTAACATCGTCCTATCGATACATCGTACTATTTTCATCGTAGTATCGTACTATCATGATCGTAGTATAGTGTTATCCTAGTATTGACCCTATAGCGATATTACGATGGCCTACACGGAACACCGTAGATAACGGCTATGCAAAGTGTATGTCGTGTTGCGATCGTGTCTGATCTATAGTGAGTTCAGATGTTTTACAAGTTAAAAGGCACGCTTCGTGCCAAGTGCCATGTATTCCATGCATGTTTCGGTCTTTGCCTTATTGTTGCAAAATCAAAAATCATGTCTAAACATAATGTGACAGTGTCAATATCTTTGCTCTAAAATGCGCCAGAACGCAGGAAATGCGATGTAGATTTAAAAAAAAAAAAACCCTCCCTAACCCGAAATCCTGGATCCGCGCCTGGTACCCTTCTTGTGGCACCATGCAAAGTCAATGGAAATCTAATGAAAAAACCTTACTCATAAACCGATAGCTATTTACACAAATAAACCATATGTATGTGTTTAATAAGTCTGTATGCAGATACTGGCAGCAAGGAAATCACACCATATACTGTAGTTAGACAATAATAAGCACATCTTGGTGTGTTACATGTACGATTTAGCTTCTGCACACCCGTGTAGAGATGTAAATATACATGTGCTACATCAAAATTGGTCTGTTATCTGGATATTATAGGTGTGTATGCATTTTCATTGGTAGCAGTATCTGCATAAATAATTACTGATCGCATCCATATGGTTTATTTATGTAAGTAGCTCTTGCCATGTGTTTTATTAGATTTCCATAGACAGGAAGGGTACATTTACCTTAAACAGACTTGACGACTAGAAGAACGTGTGTTAATACAAAGATGGCTCAGGTGGCACGTGGTGTGGATCACGTGAAGGGGTAATTTAAAGATACAAACCCACCTACGCTCCTACTTTGTTGCGTATTATCGTCAGTATTACTATCTGTTTCATGAAACCTGCCCACAATTTACGGCTACATAAACAATGGAAAAACATTATGTTTTTCGATAATATTAAATTATAGCACAATTTAAGAATGAGCCTTCTTTTTATTTTGTGAAATTTGGTCAAATATTGATGTTATTACGAAAAAATAATGTGTCTATGAGAATATTACATGGAGAAAAAGGAGATGGAGGAGCCGGGGGAGGAGTAAAATAACAGGAACATTTGGAAATTGACTCACAAACCTGGTTAGATAGCTTGGAAATTTGGAAATGATGTAACTAAGAAAACAAAGATAAATATTGAAAATCGGTCCACTAATTCTGAAATTAGAAAATTTTCCCCACGTTAAATCCGCATCTGTGAAGATGTCTGCTATGCGGATTTAACGTTGGGATTTTTTTTTTGCATATAAATAATTAAAAAATATCATGCCCCATTTGCAAATGAAAATAGCCTAATACCACCGCGAGTCGTAATTTTTAGAACTGGTGGAATAGTGACCCAATTATACGCTTATTTAAGTCCTTAAAGAACAGTTTGTGCCTACTGAGTGGGCATGTACATGTACCTTTACATTTTGATAAAATTTAACATTATCGAAAAAAAGCATTGTTTTTGCATAGTCTATATGGCCGTAAAATTTGGGCAAGTTTCGTGAAACAGACAATAGATAATATATATAATTCCGACCCATATGACACATCATATGAGACATTTTATGGCAGAATAAACAGTCATTCACCATTACCCCGCGAATTGATTGGAATTATTATACATTTTATATCAGACGTAAATTTCCAGGGGCGATAACCGTGTTTCCTTAAAAGTTAACGGTCATTATTATTTATTATTACACTCTTGCAAACCATTTGCACGGGTTTCGCTGTGAGAGAAAACCCGTAATCAACTCCTTAAAAATCAACTCCTTACAAATAATACACCGTGAAGAGAACACCCGTAATTGCGCGCCTGTTTTCTTGGAAACCACGAGCTACCATGCGAAATGTTTAACTTTGATGACATTAAAAATAAAGTTATTTGGAAAGGGTCTCTATTAATCTAGAATGTTAATGTGATTGAACACATTCCAAACATGCACTCATATATATCTGGCTCATAGAAACAGCTGCGTAATTTGGATTTCAAAAAGTTTACATGACGTCACATTTGACGTCACACAACGTGTGACGCATTTAATTAGGCGACGCATTTAATTAGAATAAATAATTAAAATATATCATGCCTCATTTGCATATGAAAATAGCCTGATACCACGCGAGTCACTGTCAGTAAAATACATATTACTAAATGATTATATCTGTATAGCGGGCACTCGTAATTTTTAGAATTTGTGGAATAGTTACACAGTTACATTTATTGAATTCCTATAAAGAACATGTTGTGCCTACTGAGTGGGCATGTACAGTTAAGTCACTCTCCGCGAAAGGAAAACGCACATTTGGAAATACTACTCCATCATAACGCTTATGTGGTAGTGTTGAACTTGAACTGTGTGTAAACTCGCTACGCGTACACGCATACATGCATGTAGGTTTTGTGTATTGATTGGACATTCCTTTATACGGTGAACTATGTAGATAATGTAATATGGCGCAGCAAACGCGTTTTCATGAGCTGCATTTGGTCGTCCATGGAGTTCGGCACAAATTTTTGTCGTTTTTGCGAAGAATCGATTTCCGTGTTTGTCTACCGACACGGAAGTCGATTCTTCGCAAAAACACAAAAGTTTGGGCCAAAGTACAGAGACCACCAAATGCAGCTTAACAAGACGCGTTTGATGCGCCACATTTAATAAAAATCCGTTATGTAATAAGGACACTATGAAAGAATACGTACTTTGAATCGGATGGATTCTGGAAGTTTCAGTACTTGTTGTTGTTAGTACGACGTGATCATACACCTTGATTACTTAGTGCGGTCATTGAATATGTCTGAACTGCAGGGAACAATTAAGTTTGTCCGTCTGTGAGTAAAATATTGTTTTCGTCAGTGGTGTCCATCCGTACATCTGCCCCAAGATCATAGTTAAACTATATTACATCGCTTACGGTCTGTCCGACTGTACGTGACGTCACGTGTTGAGTTTTCAAGGGGAATTACTCTGATCTGACTTGTATTTTGTTCTTATTTTGTATTGATAGTTGAACTTCATTACCAATTGTATCGTAAGGTATCTATATAGTGTAGCACCTAACGGAACATAACAGCTTATGATTGGATCTGCTGTTAGGTGTAGTTTATTTGACTGATCAACGTAAAGTAAGTGTGATGTAGGTATTATCTCCTTGTAGTGTTCCATGTACCTTAATTAGATTATCTCCCTTTTTTAATATTTGTCTTTAATTGAATTAATTCCCTTGAATTATTTTCTAGATTATTCTTTTGGAATTGTTGATTGTCTCCCTTACGTATAATTAAAAAAAATATATTGCAGGTTGTTGTACATTTATAATTTAATTAAAAAGTTCAACTTTGTAATTTTGACTTTATTGAATTTCAGCTATGATGTAAGTTTATTGTTTTTCCAGTTACAGGCTATTGATTGGAATTTCGTTTAATTTTTTTTTGTATTTTTGATTTTGCAGTGAGATTGTAATTGTAATTTATAATTTTTTCTTTGAAGTTTTGGCTTTTGATCATCCGAAATAAGTTTTGGATTTATTATTGTTTTAATAATTTTTAGCAGATTTTATCGATATTTTGAACTATTTATTTATTTTGAAACGTTCGAAATTTATTTAAAATATTTGGTCTTTTGTATTTTGTGATTTGAATTGATTATTTTGGTCTTTTGTTATTAATCAATACTTAGTTAAATTAATTTCATATTTTAGTGCGAGTAACTGTAATTATTATTTTGTTCATATTGGTTTAACTTTATAATTTTTTCCCCAGGTATTATTTGTTTGAATGTGTTGCAATTATGGTCTAACGATGTTTTGTGTTTAAGGTTATGGTCATGGAGTATAACTTGCACTTTTGATAAATCACATTTGTTTTCATTTGAACAGCTTAGCTGCAGATATGGAGCAGGACGAGCAGATACGACAACTTACGGCAGTGATTGAATGGCCGAGTTGAGGGCGAAAATATACATCAATGAGGTGACTAATACCACTTCTTTTTCAGCGAACATGGCGAATACTCAGGCTACTGACGACTGCATTGCAGGCGACAATGTTGAGCATGAGTATGGTGAGAATGAGTATATGGAGCCAACCTGTTGGAGGTGTGGACAGAAGGGCCACATCAAGAAGGGGTGTATGGTCAGGCTTGACCATAGTAGACGCCATGCAGCGGCGTATAGGATTTCTCGTGATTATAATCTGGAATTTGATGCTTGCATGCCTTACAATTCCAGGTACGCCAAGCGAGCACAGGTGGCAGCAGCAATGCCATTGGCACTTGTTGGCAATTCCAATGAGGCGGAGATTGCCATCAACGAGCAGAGGGTGAGTGCACTGATAGATACAGGAGCGTCTGTATCAACAATTTCTGAGGCATTTTACAGGAATTACTTGTCACATCTGGAGCTGCATTCACTGGATGACATTTTGCATGTTGAATGTGCTGACGGTGCAACTTTACCTTACTTAGGTTACATCAAAGCTGGCATTACCGTCCCAGGGGTAACAGCAGATGGGGCAACAGACTGTGTCTGCTACTGATGGTACCGACGAGTAATACTCAGCAAGGGTACCAGTGCTAATTTGCACAATTATTTTACAGATTTTCATGCTGGATTGTCAGTATGTTCATGGCACACAGTTCTTGCAGAAGGCTGCATTGTAGGTGCCCTGGTACTTGGCATTTAGGTGTCTGACGATCAGGGAGAAGGGGTTGAAACGTAACAAGCAGGCGTTGGCAGTTGCCAGATGTGCGGAGCTGAACCGTACCACTTTGCCTCCTAATACTGCTATTACAATTGCAGGCTCGGTGCACAAGGAAGTTCCAATGACACGATATATTGATATTGAACCAACTTTGGTTTCTTACAGGTATCAGCAGAATGGACTGGTGGAGGTGCACATTTCGAATGTGACTACGCGGACAGTGTCCATTCAGCCACATGAGATCTTGTGTGAGATGCAACCAGTGGGCATCACTGATCATGATTTTAACCAGATAAATGTTTCATCTGTTCCAGATATGGATAATTTATTAAGTAAACTCCACATTCCAGATGACAACATTTCGCAGGACGAGAGGCAACAATTGGAGCAAGATGTGTTCTCCATGGGCGATACTGACATTGGCCACACAACTGTTTTAAAGCACCGCATCTAGCTAAAGGATTCCTTTCATTCAAGCAGCGTCATCGCCGCATTCCACCATCGATGTTCGAGGAGGCCAGGAACCATTTGCAGCAGTTGTTGGGTGCCGGTGTAACGTGAGCCCCTTAGGTCCGTGAAAACCTTCAGCCTAGCCAAGCGGCTTAAGGGGCTCACGCTCGGGGGTGTGAGCCCCGTAAGTCCGTGAAAACCTTCAGCCTAGTCATAGCGGCTATTTCTAATAAATTTATATGTCATATACGAACAATATGATATGGGCCGAGATGACCACGGAAAAAATAATATTTTCTCATTTTAAATTAAATTTCATCAGGTTCTTTGCAATCTGTTTCTCAAAATATTCTTGAATCACCATTTCTAATAATTTTTTTTATGTCATATACAAAAATATATAATATGGGCCGAGATGACCAAAAAATGTGGGCAGAGATGACCAGTGATCTGGGCCGACTTGACCAGCGATCTGGGCCGAGATTGAAATGTGGGCCGAGATGACCATGGTCCGACTTTACCAGACACCGCAGCAGTTACGTGTTCGCAACTAAATATTATTACGAAATCATTGCAATGTATGTATTTTAAATGTTATATGAGATTAATTCCGTAATGTTTTGTTGGTAGTGACGTGAACAGTGGTGTAAAAACGGTATGAATCATATATGACCTCCACTCTTTACCGCCCACATATCGCCAAACAGGTGTCCGATAGCATCTCGATTTATCAGCAGAATAGTGTGGCCACTAAAGTGCGACACGGAGCTCGAAAATACACATTCATAACATCCCCGGACGGGAAAATACCTAATTTTTACATTTGGGACCATTTTTATGCTTAGACGTACGTTAATCTCATTAAATCTTGAAATATAATCGATGACTTAAACTTTACACAGCCTTGGCCCCGATTGTTATTGTTCCGTCTGCGCATGCGCGGACTGAAACCTTTACTGGGCTGAAGAATTTTCTGTTATACCGGAACTACGTACGTTAAAGTTTCCGGTTAAAGTTTTTGGTTAAGTTTTTTGGTTAAAGTTTTTGGTTAAAGTTTTTGGTTAAAGTTTTTGGTTAAGTTTTTTGGTTAAAGTTTTTTGTTAAGTTTTTTTTTGGTTAAGTTTTTTGGTTAAAGTTTTTCGTTGTACTATATCTCTGCAACTGCTTTGCCCATTACCTTGAAACTTCACATGGGTGTTTATCATCATGTATATTTTCATTCTACCCCCATGCCTTGCGGCCCCTGTGCCCAATGTCAAGGTCAAATTACTTTGAAGTTTTTTATTAAGTTTTTTTATTAAAGTTTTTCGTTATACTATATCTCTGCAACTGCTTTGCCCATTAACTTGAAACTTCACATGGGTCTTTATCATCATCATATTTTCATTCTACCCCCCTCCCGTGCGGCCCCTGTGCCCAATGGCAAGGTCAAAGTTTTGGGTTAAAGTTGTTTGGTTAAAGTTTTTTGGTTAAAGTTTTTCGTTATACTATATTTCTGCAACTGCTTTGCCCATTACCTTGAAACTTCTCATGGGTGTTCATCATCATCCATATTTTCATTCTGCCCCCCCCCCCACCCGGGGGAGCCCTGTGCCCAATGTCAAGGTCAAATTACTTTGAATATTTTGTTAAAGTTTTTGGTTAAAGTTTGTTCGTGTACTATATCTCTGCACCTGCTTTGTCCATTACCTTGAAACTTCACATGGGTGTTTATCATCAACTATATTTTATTTTCATTCTACCCCCCTCCCGTGCGGCCCCTGTGCCCAATGTCAAGGTCTAATTACTTTGAACTTTTTGGTTAAAATTTGTGGTTAAAGTTTTTTCCTTAAACTTTTTCGTGTGTCCGGTTAAAGTTTTTGGTTAAGTTTTTTGGTTAAGTTTTTTGGTTAAAGTTTTTCGTTATACTACATCTCTGCAACTGCTTTGCCCATTACCTTGAAACTTCACACGGGTGTTTATCATCATTTATATTTGCATTCTACCCCCTACCGTGCGGCCTCTGCGCCCAATGTCAAGGTCTAATTACTTTGAAGTTTTTGGTTAAACTTTTTGATTAAACTTTTTTGCTTAAATGTTTTCGTGTGTCCGGTTAAAGATTTTGGTTAAGTTTTTTGGTTAAGTTTTTTGGTTAAATGTTTTCGTTATAATTATCTTGAAACTTCACATGGGTGTTTATCATCATCTATATTTCATTCTACCCCCCTACCATGCAGCCCCTGTGCCCAATGTCAAGGTATAATTACTTTTAACTTTTTGGTTAAATATTTTGGTTAAACTTTTTGTCGCGCCCACTTGCGGAAAGCGCGATATAGTCGGAATTTTGGCGTACGTACGTAGGTCCGTACGTACGTGTGTCCGGTTAAAGTTATTGGTTAAAGTTTTTGGTTAAAGTCTTTTGGTTAATGTTTTTCGTTATACTATATCTCTTTTTTTAGTGTCCATGTCTGGTCCCAAGGCGCGACATGCAGGCCGCGGCCATTTAGTTTGGTTAAGTGTTTTTGTTAAAGTTTTTGGTCAAGTTTTTAGGTTAATTTTTTTGGTTAAAGTTTTTCGTTATACTATGTCTCTGTAACTGCTTTGCCCATTACCTTGAAACTTCACATGGGTGTTTATCATCATCTATATTTTCATTCTACCCCCCCCCCCCCCACCCGCCTCCCGTGCGGCCCCCTCCCGTGCGGCCCCTGTGCCCAATGTCAAGGTCAAATTATTTTGAAATTTGTGGTTAAGTTTTTTGGTTAAAGTTTTTGGTTAAGTTTTTGGTTAAGTTTTTTGGTTAAGTTTTTTGGTTAATGTTTTTGGTTAAGTTTTTTGGTTAAAGTTTTTCGTTATACTATATCTCTGCAACTGCTTTGCCCATTACCTTGAAACTTCACATGGGTGTTTATCATCATCTATATTTTCATTCTACCCCCATCTCGTGCGGCCCCTGTTCCCAATGTCAAAGTCAAATTACTTTGAAGTTTTTGCTTAAAGTTTTGTTCGCGCCCGCTTGCGGAAAGCGCGATATAGTCGGCATTTTGGCGTACGTACGTACGTACGTACGTACGTACGTACGTACGTGTGTCCGGTTAAAGTTTTTGGTTAAGTTTTTTGTTTAAAGTTTTTCGTTATACTATATCTTTTTTTTTAGTGCCCATGCCTCTCCACAAGGCGCGACATGCAGGCCGCGGCCATCTAGTTATACCCCCCATTACAAGTGGACGCCAGATTGTCTTTCAATTCATCAAATTTCTTGGTTCGCACATGCCTTCCTACTACTAATAGTTAACCATCTGTCATAAATTTACCCCATTTTTAAAATCGGTCCACAAAAATGATTAAAAAAAATCTATTTTTAGCCGCATGTTAAATTCCCATTTGAAAATCGTTATTTCGCACAAAAATCAATATTTGATGGAATTTCATCAAATAAACTTTTTTGGGAGGGTGACTTTTTTGTTATTGTTGAAAAATTACATACATAGAGGATATTCCAGCGTACATTTTGAATAGCGGGAAACAATACACGAGTGTGTATCGGCTTCCACGTAAGCAACGAGTGAGCGTAGCGAACGAGTTGCTTGCACGGACGCCGACGTACACGAGTGTATTATTTCCGCTATTCAAACATGTATGATGGAATATCCAATTTATTACACTTCCACGGCGGATACATATGCACATTTAGTCTATTTTTGAGATTATAATCAATGAATTGTGATGTGCTCGTGGATAGTTATACAATGACGTGTTTTCCCGCGTTTTGACGTTACGTTGTGTGACGTCAAATGTGACGTAATGTAAACTTTTTGAAATCCAAATTACGCAGCTGTTTCTATGAGCCAGATATATGTGAGTGCATGTTTGGAATATGTTCAATTACATTAACATTCTAGATTAGTCGAGACCCTTTCCAAATTGTCAAATAACTTTATTTTGACTGTAATAAAGATTAAACATTTTGCATGGTAGCTCGTGGTTTCCAAGAAAACAGGCGCATAATTACGGGTGTTCTCTTCACAGGTTATTATTTGTAAGGAGTCGATTACGAGTTTTCTCTCACAGCGAAACCCGTGCAAATAATTTGCAAGAGTGTAATAAATTTAAATATTTACAGGTTTGAATGTGTTTAAAGGCCAAAAGTTTGTCGGTAGCAAAATGTGGAACAGACAATAGGAGATTTCTCTTTGCTAAATTGAATGTCTTACTGTCAGAACATTTCAAGTTTGAAAATGTTCATTCTTTCTCGGATCTATAACATCTCACACCTATGTATGATAATCGTATAACTCTTATGTTCTGTTCTTATGTATCATCAGCATAACAATTATATCCTACCTGTAATCTATTTGAACCCGCAAGATGATCATGATCTACCATTGTTACAAATTCCATACGCTACCTTTTCTCCGCCAGCAGCCCATATGTCTAATACATAAAGAAAGTAACTACTCTTAACCCTTAGACCGCTACTCACAACAATTGTCGTCTGCTGTTGCTTTTAGTGTCCATGCCTCGCCACAAGGCGCGACATGCAGGCCGCGGACATCTAGTTTTATGTATACATTTTGATCATGTAACATATTTAATACTGTGTAGTTTAATTTGATGTGCCATTTGTAAAATAGTCCACTTATGAAATGGCTCGTTGCCAAACAGATCATAACAGGCTCCAGGTTTGTTTGAACTATCCCAGTTGCTCAAAATAACGAAATATTTAGACTGGACGTGACCCTGAAAATTATCATAATATTTCACCACATTTTAGTAGCCGACGACTGATGTCACCATGAACGATTTTATAGAGTGCTTCTCTCTACAATCTCCCTAGCCTTCAAGCGTTATGAAAATGTTCATAAGAATTGCTCACCAGGTCAACTACCGTTGTTACTCAGATATTGAAGACACTATGAACATTTTCATAACATTCCGTGTGGGTGGCAGGTGGGAGCACACGATGGGTAATTTAACGATCGGGGTTTATCCTTACCGGAATCCCGACTGGAGACCTGGTTTGGCCCTTACATACGTCTTTGGCATTTTGTATGTGACAGTTGAATCTGGTTATATCCCTTATGTGAGTATTACGATATTCGTAATCATATTTTAGGGGAAGGGGCCAAGTGACTTGGTGTGGTATGGACCTGGCACCAGGTCAGGTTATTCTAATTTCAGGCTGAATATATTTGTTCTCGATGTAAATATTCAGTTCTGATTTTGGGATTTTCCCCCCAATGCAGCAGGTTAAAATGGGATCGAACCCGTTTGCCCGGCCTTACATGACCTTAGCTGTTGATAGGCCGTTAAACACTAATAAACAACAAACAACATAACATTCCGTTCTCAGACAAACAATAGTCATTATGAAAATGTCCATAAACCGTACTAATCCTCGAGCTATGCAAATTTTCACGAAATGTACTATCGCTCTTGCTTTGATTATTTTCATAAACCGTACTATCCGTCTCACTATGAACATTTTCATAAAGCGTAATATCCGTCTTACAATGAACATTTTCATAAAGCGTAATATCGCTCTCACTATGAAAATTTCATAAAATGTAATATACCTCTCGCTATGAAAATATTCATAAAGCGTAATATCACTCTCACTATGAAACTTTTCATAAAATGGAATATACCTCTCACTATGAACATTTTCATAAACCGTTCTATCACTCTCACATATTGAAGTCGCTATGAAAATGTGATGATAACATTACTGTCTTCAGACAAATATTATTCGCTATGAAAATTTTCATAAAACGTACCATCGCTCCCACATATTGTAGCCGCTATGAAAAGTTTCCTAACATTCCCGTTCTCAGACAAACATTAGTCGCTATGAAAATTTGCATAATATTTCCGTTCTCTGACAAACATAACCCGTTCTCAGACAAACATTAGTCGCTATGAACATTTGCATAATATTTCCGTTCTCTGACAAACATTAGTAGCAAAGAAAATGTTCATAAACTTCACTATAAAATAATAAAGAGCACTTACGTAACTTATTAACCAATTATATTCTCGTTGTTCATCACATACATGTAGTGAGGTCAATATGAAAAGGTTCATACTATTTTCGTTCTGAAACAAGCATTTGTCACTATGAACTTGGTCATAAAATGCTGTTAGGTTTACTAATTGTTCCTGTTGACGGTTAATTGTGTCACAATGTTAATATTCCAAAAATATGTCAAGTTAACAGACTCTCTGAATTATACCATAAATGCGGCACGTGTAATAAACAGGAACTGACATGACTCTTACACCATGGAATCATGGTTAGACACACATTCTTGTTAAATATTAGTTTGTTGGTTAGTGATTGAAACAGCTATTGCAAACAGAAATAGGAACATACTTGTGACTGTGACTGGCAACATTTGGTTTATGCGATTTATGTGTAGTTCCTGATCAAATATAACACCTATTTAGGCTAATAACGATATACAATGTATGTTGCTTTAGAAACATGACGGGCGTTTCATTCATGGAATAGCGGACGGTGTAGACCCTGAACAGACTACACGGATGTGCATACTACACTGGTGGCATACCCCATAAGCCTCGTGTTTCCAGTCTCATCCACAAATACAGTTGTTTTACGCAAACAATGAATAAGTACTAAACCTTGTATTTTCTTGTGGGAAATGCACAATAAATCAGACTGTCTAGACATACATGCAAGTGTTGCCATGTAACAAAACAGTTCAGTGAAATCGACCTTAAACAGTCGGACATGGTGTTCCAATCTAACAACAATCAGGTTTCAGAAATAAACGTTCATTGCATCAAATATATTAACGTATTCCTGCAGTGACATATCCTCTGACAAAAATTTAAACACACGAGTTAAAAGGTGACCATACTATATACATGTATGACAAACATTACGTCACAAGTTATGATCGGAAACTGTGCAAACTAGAAAGAATGTCCCAAATAACAGGAATTTCCCCTTAAATATAGAACGCATATGACATTCATCACGCGCAAATGACGCCAACCTTCCAGTAGGTATACATGTAGGTACGATTATCATCATACTTGTATGTAGAGTTGGCCCTACGCACAACTAAATAACGTATACATACCTGAGTAAAATCCGGTGTTCCGCAGTCAAAACGGAAAGCGAGACAAGCCGCCGAAATTATAAACATGGTCAGTCCAGGCTGACCCAAGTGCCATTCAGGGTCGGTTATCTAATTAATGGGTTCATACGTTCAGTCAGCCAATCAGATGTTTCATAATATTCGCGGTAAAAACGATAGGGGCGGGATTAAATGCTGCGCCGGTATTCATGTCTGGATGCATGACTAACCCTTACAATGCTGAATTCCACTTTGTCGCCTGCTTTTTGTCGCGCCCGCTTGCGGAAAGCGCGATATAGTCGGCACTTTGGCGTACGTACGTTACGTACGTACGTGTGTCCGGTTAAAGTTTTTGGTTAATGTTTTTTGGTTAAAGTTTTTCCGTCTACTATATCTCTTGTTTTAGTGTCCACGCCTCGTGGCAGGCAGGCCGCGGCCTAGTTAATTGTAGTTTTCCACCGGTCTCTGTAGAGCCGGTGGCATACAGAGACCGGTGGCATGTCCGTGTCTCCGTCTGTCACAAGTTCGCCGGAGTTTCGAAAATAAATCTGCCACCCTGTGGAATTCGTGTGCCGACAGGCCACATTTTCTTGTACGTAATGAAAACCTGTTGTGTAAGCACCTGATAATTGTCTCTAATGTAGACAATTATCATGTGCTGTCCAACATGTGCATTGTTAATACATATCTGAACAATAAAAAAGCAGACGATAATGTCCGGTTTTGGCCTTTTAAGAGGTAATTATAAGTTTAGTCTTTTCCACTACAAGACACGGGTATGTAGACACGTGTAATGGGATAACCCCTTCCCGGCAAGCTCATGTGTGAGGGGATGCTGGCATCACGCAAGTAGTGGAAAGTATCACCACGGGACACGAACTGCGGTTGTATAATTGTTGTATCAACAAACAGACTATTTCTGAAACATACAGTACATTTATAATTACATAACCTTTACACACTATTTCACACTATATGGATCTAACAAACCCGTAGTGAAATATTGCAGTTCACAATATTCGGGACTCTTCCTTTCACGGATAAATACAACAACATGCGGAGAATGCAATGCAAAGGAGACGATTATCATGAACCAAAAATGTTCGCACAGTACTTCACATAACTGTTGATCGAGTGAAATGACAGATTGAACCAAAATTAATTCGAGGATAAATAGACGTACATGTATGTACTAAACTCTATTTTCAAACATAAAATTTTAGTTCCGAGTACATAACTATAATTTCATTTAATTACATAAGCGTTATGACGGAGTAGTCCTTCCAAATGTGCGTTTGTTACATTTCTACTTCGTGGAGAGTGACCTAACACTCTTGCTAATGCACACTTTCTTAGGTAAGTTTATGGTAATAGTTCCGTGTTATATTGTAGAATTGTCTCTCAATAACAATATAGCGAATTATGAACGTCAACGCCCTGCAGGGTTTCCCTATATTTTAGTGCGCGAAAAGTAAATACAATTACGCAATTGTTTACCGTTGACCGTGGTATAGCCATATAATGCATCCTGTGCAGCTAATACAACATATGACGATAACATTCCGGGATATGGTCCCAAAACGTTTACACAAGTTATCAACGGATCGTCGTGTCGCCGTCACACTGCACCGGCAATCATACCTAGCTGATAATTATAATATCACTAGTAAATTGAATTACAATGGTACCACACGTATTATAATTATCATGAGAAGATTCTAATACATCCGGTGCACCAGATAACCACATGGAGGCGATTCTCATGTGCATTACTCCATGACATAACATTTCCGTAACATTTCGGAATACTATTTCAATTTTGCATAAAAACACACTGAAATTACTAGTGGTTCTGGCGAGTTTTGGAACCGGTATGACGGTTCTTATGTCCATTACATCAACCACTGAATCACCGCAGCTCATACAATCAAGATAGCCAGACTTGCTAAACTGGCATCAGCGTTATTTCCGCAACATGCGGCATGTTTGAACTATCCTGTAATAATTTGCATAAGATTGTGACATAAATCGTGCCAACACATAGCAGGGTGCCCGAATTGCGCGATGGATATGCGCGTGAGTAATTAACACAGGTCAATGTGCACCAGCCTGCGGTGATATTCGGAAATCGGAGGATGATCGGCAAAGAGATTAGAATGCATAGAAAACTAACTTGATCCCGTTACAGGATATACTGACTGACAAAGATGACATTATGATTAAATAGAAATATCTTGTCTTATGCATGATCGGATGTTGTAAGCTAGGTACATTTGCAAGCCGTGTACGTAGTTCCTGATCAACATGTACATGTACAATCAGAGATGCTACGATGACATAGTACGATGTAATTATGACAATAGTACGCTGCTAAGATAACGATATAATATCGTAATATCGTAATATCGTCATCGTGCTATCGTGATATCGGGTCATCATTATCGTGTTATCGTTGTAGTGACCCGATATCGATATTACGATGGCCTAAACATGAACACCGTACATTCATACTGTTAAACTGCCATATAACTGTTTGCAATAAGAATGTCGGAGAGTAATCACCATTGTCCGATATATCGTAGTATCGTCATCGTGCTATCGCGTCATCGTCATAATAGTATCGAGTTATAGTAGTATCGACCCGATAGCGATATTACGATGGCCTAAACGGAACACCATGTATTCATACTAATGTTAAAACTGCCATATAACGGATTACCATAGGAGTGTCAGATAGTGATCACCATTGCCCTACATTTAAACAGTGTTGTTTAATCCATGAATAATGATTCCCCAACATATGTTTCGAGTATTTTCAGCCGCGGCCTTTGGTATTAGTAGAGACACAGTATTGTGAAATTTCAGCAACAATAGGACCACCAGAGAAAGGGCTGCTTGAAGATGATTTGCCGACATATTACTATATTTACGTAAAGCGAAGTCAATGCACATAATTTGTGAACTGTATGTGACTGCGAGTATCATGAGAGAAATGCATATGAAATATGAAGACGTTCAGAGGAAGGAAACATATTTGATAACAAGCATACCCCCGAGTCTGATATTGTAATATGTGTGTCATGCGTACGTGTACGCTTGTATATTGGTTTTCGTTTAACGTGCCGAAAGATGGATATGCTACTCGCAATACATTACAATATTCATTTTATCAATCCGATACACATTAAATGCCAGGCAAAATCATAATTCGGCTGCAGGCGGATGATAAGGTAATTACGGCACGTGTGATCAACGTAGACTATTATCATCATCTGTACTTTTACTCACCCACTACTCAGCAGAGTTATTTCCATAACTCATGTCAATCAATGTTGTTCTGAGACATATACTGACTGAATTGTGACTTGCGTAGGCCCTGATCAGACTGTGCGAATGTGCAGGCTGATAGTTGCTACGCTGGTCCCACCCATTGTAAGGTACTTTTATCATTCAGGGGCAGGCGGGACAAAACGAAATCATCTTATTAAGCAACTTATCAAACAATTTGACTGTTGCTGCTTGTATAATTAACTGTGCATCTCTTGCTCAAATGACACACATGTGTGCATTATGAATATTTCTGTATATGTGCATGTGTGTAACTTATTTTTACTTATTTGTAGTTGTAGTCACCCACTTTTCAATACGATAAACATTTCAGTGACGTTTTAGGGACATGCCAGTGTATTATGTTACAGCCAGTTCTCCAACCACGTCGACACAGCTGATTTAAAAATCAAAGTACTGAAAGTACTGAACATAGGGTACTACAAGATTAAACTAGATTGATTGATTGATTGTTTGTGTTGCAGTTTCATTAACCCTTAAAGGTACATGCCCACTCAGTAGGTTAAATTTTTTCTTTACATCAGAGACATCATCTGAGACATTTCCTGGCAAAATAAACATTCGTGCGCCATTATCCCACGTACTGATTGGAATTATTATACATTTTATATCACGTAAATTTACACACTGATATCAGGGGCGATAACCGTGTTTGCTTAAAATGTTAACGGACATTACTATTTAATCTCTGTATTTAATTTTATGATGTGCAATGATCATTCTTTAAAATCTGTCGAAAATATAATTTTTTCAGGTGACGCATTTCTTTAGTATAAATAATTAAAAAATATCATGCCTCATTTGCATATGAAAATAGCCTGATACCACCGCGCGTCACTATCAGTAAAATAAATATTACTAAATGATTATATCTGTATAGCTACGGGGCGCCAAGTGGGACATGGCTCAATTTTGTCAACAAAATTCATTTTTGTTCCACAAAATTCAATTCTGTGTCACAAAATTCACTTTTGTGCCACAGAATTCAATTCTGTGTCACAAAATTCAATTCTGTGCCACAGAATTCAATTCTGTGTCACAAAATTCACTTTCGTGCCACAAAATTCAATTCTGTGTAACAAAATTCAATTCTGTGCCACAGAATTCAATTCTGTGTCACAAAATTCAATTCTGTGTCACAAAATTCACTTTTGTGCCACAAAATTCAATTCTGTGTCACAAAATTCAATTCTGTCAATTATGCACACGCATGTAAGAAGAACTACCATTGGTCAGAAACTGCACTGGAGAAATGGGTCACGGTCGTCGATCTACACATTCAATGTCGATGATTCATTTCTCGTTCTGCCGATGATTAATTTCTCATTATGCCATTTTGCTTCAACTATCTCCAAACAGTCAAACGTTGACAAACCCATTCGTATTTAAACTCATTTGCGTTATAATTGTACACATAATTCATGTACATGTAGATCTCCCGCGAGTACTGACGTCATGTATTGTGTGTATCGCAAGGTACATCTGCCCCAGTTAAATCAATAATACACGCGCTGTGGCCTGTGTTCTGACTGCTGTCTGTGTTTATAAACAGAATGTGTGTATTGGGCCATTTGAGGAAACCATTTGTAGTATTTGTGTAGATACCATGGATACTAAGATAGTTGCGAACACGTAACTTCGCAACTAGTAGACACAGATCCAATACCATTTGTTTCACAAGGTTAGATCTACTGTTAGAATACGACGTCATCTAATATCATTTTCGAGCATAAAACGTTACCTGATAAATAGAATACCAGGCTAGTGTATTTTAATATCAAGTTTATCAGGCTCGGCTCGGAAACGGTAGGAATTCCTCGGCAAGCCTCGGAATTCCTACGCGTTTCCTAGCCTTGCCTGATAAACTTGATATCAAAATACACTAGCCTGGTATTCTCTATATATGGGCATGCTCTCAGGTCTAGCTATGTCCCGGCTACTTTATGTTTGACCCTGTTTACATAATTGAGGGAAAATTCTGAATATTTTTCTTATTTCTCCTTCAAAGTATATATGCTTATATGGTGTGACCACTCATTTGTAATCTATATAATAACCAAAATAACAGTCCATAAAGAAGTATAATATTGATATATTGGGTTATATTTTCGCATTGAAATATTTAAGCCTGCAAGTGTACTCCACCATCTAGTAAAATGGACTAAAACCGATCTCAACCAATCAACGTAGAGATGACATAGACTATCCTACGCAAACTAATTTTTGTGGACAAAAATGAATTCTGTCCCACAAAACTGAATTTTCTTCACAAAATTCAATTCTGTCTTACAAAATTGAATCCTTTATAACAAAAATGAATTTTGTATACGAAACGTATGCAGAATTGAATTTTGTGACACGGAATTGAATTTTGTGAGAATTGACAGAATTGAATTTTGTGACACAGAATTGAATTTTGTGACACAAAATTGAATTTTGTGATTTTTAGTGTTACAAAACTCAATTTTGTACACATAATTAACCTGTCCTGCATGGCGCCCCGTAATAGCGGGCACTTGTAACGTTTAGAACTGGTGGAATAGTGACACTTATTTAATTCCCATAAATGACATGTTGGGCTTACTGAGTGGGCATGTACCTTTAAAGCGCTGGAAACGACAATTGTCGTCTGCTGTTTAAAATATTTTTATATTTTCTCCTCAAAAACACACTGAGACGATTCTAATGCGCTGCCAAAACAGGTTTTTAAAGAGATTAAAATATACAAAATGAGCAGACGGCAATCTTATTTTTTAGCCTTTAAATGGTTAAGGGGTAAACTATTGATATGGCGCAAGTACAGTATGCACTGCTACATTATGTACCAAAACATTCAACAACATTACAAATTATGCATAGCAATATCAGAAACATACGGTAACACATATACAAGACATCATCAATTCAAGTATAAATACAGATTCCAGATATCTATGATCCTTATAGATATATTGAAAACTGATTGAAGAGCAATAATTACAAGAATTCCGCCACGGAAGCGGTGTCGCGCCTGAAAATGTCTTGTCGGTACATCGCCATGTTTACTTCTGTTTTGTGAATGAAATAGTTGGCCCCGGATCGAGTATATTAAAACATACAAATGGCTGTCATTGGGGAAACCGCTGACAAAATTTTCAATGTATGGAAGCCCAAACTTGTTATACTTTTTTTTGTCGTATTTTCAGTACTTGCATTAATATGGGTATTAATCTACACTGGATGTGTTATACTGTCATTAATTTGTTCCCTGACTGTAATTTATCACTTTAAATACTGACTTATTGACCCCCTTCCCTGAAAGTAGAATTGACACTCATGTTGGCGTGTATTGGCCACCATAGACAAATGTCAATCAGGCCGAATTCGGGAATGTCACTAAATTCCGCTGTAAATCCATCGATAGAATGAGGATTAACATCAGTTAGACCCACACGTGCGAGTTTTGTTTCGCACAGGTGTCGGGTGAGTTTAAAAATAGACTGTCGGAAGGTCAAACTTGATATCGTTTGTGTGTTAAACGCGTCGCGTGTTTCTGAGAGTATTCGGAGGGAGTTAACTCTGCCGAAAAATATAGCCAGTTACTAAATTTAGCGATGACCGCACTATTTGTGCCGCAAATGGGGGCAAATCACGCGCAACAAAATAATCCGATGTATTTGTGTACGTAGAACATCCGTTGTTGATATTGTGCAGTGCAAGTAGTTTTTCATAATATTATTTTCAATTAGCGGTTGTGTATGACAGTTAAACGTTGAGTAACACAATGCATTTTGTTGTTATGATTACTCCAAGATATCACTACGGACCATCGCATCGAAGGGGGTCTGGGGCGTGGCTAACTGTCGGAGGCGATCCCAATACATAGGTTTACCCTATGTGACAATCAGAAATTGGTGTGAAAAAAGAAGGCAACGCGAAATCCTGGGGCCAGCACATGATGTCCGGTTTATAGAGGTTTTACTGGATTATTGACGCTAGACCTTCATATAAAATGTACATGTATTTACCTCTTTATACCCCGGCATACGGAGTATGTCGAGGGTTATATTGTTTTCGTAATTCCGTCCGTCCTTCCGTCCGTCCGTTTGTCCGTTTTCCCGACGTTCCGTCCACGTTAACGTTTTTGAGTACCCATTAGCTCTGTAACTGTAAGTCGGATTGACCCCAAACTCCATATTATCATTCCATACCGCACCCAATGTCAAGATCAAATTACGTGTACTTAGAAACTTGCGTTAAAGTTTTTTTGACAAATTATTTGCGTTAACGTTCTTATTTGTCGATCAAGGCGGCGGTCAGGGGTATACGTTAGCCCCTGCTCACTTTCTCTAATTTAATAATATACATCTCACTATTTCAAAAATTCATCAAACTGGAGTAACATATTTGAAATGTCAATATATTTATAGCATTTACGTGTATTTAGCATATTACTTGTTCCATGCATAGTCATTGTGTCATATATATGTTCGTACATACCTCATGTTGTGATATGTATATGACCAGCTTGAATAAACTAATTTGAAAAATTAAAAAAAAATGTGTTCATCTGTTTACAGTTTCTTAGCTAAGGCAAATAGTTTATCCAGTACAATAGCAAACTGTATATACATTGAGCAGATCGTGCCAGATGTTTACCACCCGTTACCTCTGCAACGGTACAGTGTCGGTGTACATGTAATGCGTGGCGAACGATAATATGGTGCGTTTATATAACCACATGTGGCGGTCAAGTACCAAATTACATGCACATGTAAACGTACTTTGATCACACGTGCCGTAATTATCTTTTCACCAGCCGGCGGCCGGAGTATGATTTTGTCTGGCATCGAATGTGTATCGGATTGATAAAACGCATATTGTAACGTATTGCGAGTAACATATCCAACGGCACGTTAAACGGAAACCAATATGCAAGCATACACGTAGAACTACACATGACACACATATTACAATATCATAATTGGGGTAATACTGTATGTTTCTTATCAAATATGGTTCCTTCCACCGAACTTCTTCGTACTTTACATGCATTTCTCTAATGATACTCATATTGTCACATATAGTTCACATCTTCTGTGCATTGACTTCGCATTTACGTAAATATATTAATATTTCAGCAATTCACCTTTCAAAGATGCTTTCTTTGTTGCTAATACAGTCTGTTGCTGAAAGTTCATAATACTGCGTCTCAACTAGTACCAAAGGCCGCGGCTGAAAATACTCGACAAATATATTGAGGAATCATTATTCATGGAATAAACAACACTGTCCGAAATATTTAGCGAACATTATCAGAATATATGGGTTTAAATGTAGGAAAATGGTGATTACTATCTGACACTCATATGGTAATCCGTTATATGGCAGTTTTAACATTAGTATGAATACATGGTGTTCCGTTTAGGCCATCGTAATATCGCTATCGTTTCGATAATACTATAAGTCCACACTATGATGACGATGACGCGATATCAAGATAGCACGATGACGATACTATGATATTATATCGTAGTATCGTCATCGTCGTATTCGTGGCATGATACTATCGTCGTCGTGATATAATACTATGTCATCGTAGCTTCGAACTATTGTCATCGTAGTATGGTACTATCGTCATCATAGTATCGTACAATAGAGCGTAGCAATACTGCCGGGAACCAGTCTACAGCACCGAGAGTATCCGATTGCATGAAAACATTGCAGATTATTGTGTTGTATTTCTCGAAAGCTCTCCTGGTGATCAAAATGACGGCTATATGTGCGCTAGTGTGTGCTCCAATGTCTGTGTCTGTGTTCATTCAAAACATTAGTTCAAGCTTTTATTTACTGAAAACGAATTATTGACGGAGCCACCTTGATAAACAAAATCACACGAATCATGATATGGCTATATATTTACGGGTAATATTTCCCTGGAAATTATGCCCCATATCGAATAGTAAGGGGGCATATTGCGGCGTTGGTCTTGAGGGTCCGTCTGTTCGCCCGTGTTTACGTCGAAAAGTTTATAAGAGTATTTCCAGTTAGCGTCCAGTATGCAACCGGGGAATATCCATGATTTAGAAACATACTGTCTAGTTATTTTCACGAATATGTGCGCACGCGTAATGAGCGAAAATAAAAGTTACCACAAAAAATAAATGCCCACACTCTATGAGAGGTGGCAGGAGTTTTGTGCTTTCAATTTCTGGCTATCTGACAGATTGTTGTTTCATGTATTTCAGTATTAAATATCATAATGCATGCATTGGCAACATTCATAAGTCATGAATTTACATTACTAGTGCTGTTTTATGTTACATAGAGTAGTATATGATAGTCAAAATGATACCACCTACCTCTGGAAGCCACCCGCTACGCGCGGTGACTCCCATCAGGAGGTGGTATCATTGTTGACTCTCATATGCTACTTGGATTTTCCCCCACTGTTATCATGGTATGGATGAGAAGAGTGAAAATAAAATTTCATCAACCGCGAGACCATATACTTCCCCGATGGATGAGAAGTTATCAATGCTACGAGATGGTGATTTCACCCTATTAGAGATAAGGAATCCATAAGTTATACTCAGTATAATACAGCAATCTGTCTTACATAGCAAAACCTGTTATACATATCAACAATTTACACCCTATTAGAGATACAAATCCACTGGTTATACTCAGTATAATGCCTACCATAAAGCAAATGAGAGAGAAAGCTAAGAGTTGGGGAATTTCCCTAAAAGGTTTGAGACTCAAGAAAGCTATAGCAGATAGGATAAGTGACGCGCGAGCCGTCGTTCGCGAGGAGAGGCTGCGGCGTGCGGTTTCGACTGGACGACTGCTTGCCGACCCCGAAAAACGATCCGAGAAATTGGAGAACGAGACGACGGCCAGTCTGCGTGCCACTGCTTACGCGCAGCGTGTAAAAGAAGATCCCAGCGTTCGCAGAAAACCACTCTTCCAGGTGGAATACAATAGGATTTATCAAAGTCTGGTGGGGATACCTCATAAGAGCTCGCCAGATATTTGGTGGAGGAGGGTCCCAGGATTCTAGCCGAAGAAGCCGAAGTTAGGGAAACTGTAGGGGTAGGAGGAAGATAGTCTGGACCTTCGAGAGAGGGGTAGACGGGGAGATCGCTAATCGCATAATGAACGAAATTCGTCCAGAGATGACCACGGCCTGTTATCTGAGGTATTCATGCTCGTATCGTATTAGGAACATCGAGCCCGACGCTACGATGATCTTTCACAAAACCTCACCGGGCAGTCCGTGGATAAACGAGATCACCAAAGCTGAGAGTTGGATAACCGATAGAGAGAAAGGTCGAATGGACATCGACAAAGTCGATAGACCAAGCACAAAATGGACCTTCGTTCTTTGGATATCGGTCGAGGTGAAGATGATCATCGGCGCTCAACAACTTCTCATTGGAGCGGGAAAACGCCCCGATTGGTTAAGACAGAAAAAGGGAATGTATTCCGACGACACGTACGACGACTACTTGTGTCTGTTTATTTGCATAGCCATCCACCGTGGAGGGAGACCCGACCGCTGTTGTGAGGAGGCACGAGCTTTGGCTCGCGAATACCTCGGTCACGATAACGTACCGGATAGTAAGGGAATCCCCCTGGATAATATTAAGAAGGTCGAAGAGCTTTTCAAGCTGGGCATTGGTGTATACGAGCCCACCGCCGACGGAGTGTGGTACCCGATGAAGTCTCCGACAAACTACGACGCGGTTGGGGAGAAGACCATGACGATAGAAATGTTTGGAGGTCACTCGTTCCTCATCAAGAACCTCCGCAAGATGACGAACGAGTACGGATGCACCGGATGTCAACAACGGTTCACAAAGTCGTGTAACATGCACAGGCACGCGACCACCTGCATGGGTGGGAAGACCGTGGTGATATGTCCAGGTAAGAGGGTAGAGAGACCGCAGTCGACCTACGAGAAGGCGTTGTATCACAAGGGGTCAGCGAGAGCGATGTCGATTCAATGGTTGAGCAGAGAAGAGGAGAGGGTGGGAAAAACACATACATCACGCGAGATGCGGTCACAGCGGCGAGAGGTGGGTTGTCGGCGATCCGGTTGACGGCTACTGTCACGAGACCAAGACCGTGTTTCAGTTTCACGGATGCTACTGGCACGGTTGTCCGACGCATTGCAGGAGAGGTAACACGAGATCGCTGTACACGAGAACGAAAGTCCAAGACGCCAAGATAAGGAAGACGGGTTACGAGCTGGTGGTGATGTATGAGTGCGCCTTGTTGAATGAGGGGAATCCCCACTATCCACAATCGCCGCGCGAGGAGGAGACGACTCTGTACTCTCACCAGATAGTCTACGACTTCGACACACCAAAGACCTGACCTTCGACGAGCACGTCCCTATATCGGTGTCGTTGGGGGATACGATGCACGAGGGGATAACCCACATCTGCGAACGAGATCCCGACACGCTGGTCGAGAAGTTCGTGACCGAGCTGCAGAGGAGAGGCAAAGTCATCAGGGAGGGGGTTAGGAAGAAGTATCTGCCGATCGACATAGAGATGCTGTCGAAACCTCAGCAAGAGAAGATAGTCTCGTGGATCGACCAAGTCCCGGTGGTGGGGTTCAACTGAAGCAGGTACGACCTGAACCTCATCAAGCAGTACCTTGTCGAGAAGTTGGCGACCACCGTGAATAAGGTGATGGTCGGAAAGAGGGCCAGCACGACGATGCTTCTGTTTACCCCGGAGATTAGATTTCTCGACATCATCCAATATCTGGGACCCGGTACCACGTACGACCGGTGGGTTAAGGCGTACGACTGTAAAACGGTAAAGTCCCACTTCCCGTACGAGTGGATCGATAGCGCGGACAAGCTCGACCAACCGGGGCTGCCCGACTATCCCGAGTGGTACTCGAAGCTGAAGGGTGAGTTCCTACTGTCGTTGTCCGAGTGGAAAGAGTGCAAGAAGGTCTTCCGAGAAAAGTGGATGAAGACGTTCCAGGAATGGTTGCAACACTACAACGATTTGGATTTCGGACCGTTCCTGGAGGCACTGACTAAAATGACGGAGTTCTACAGGGGGAGAGGTGTGGACATGCTCAAGCACGCCGTGTCTCTGCCCGGTGTTTCCCTTCAATACCTGCTCCGCGGGTCGATCGATGGGAAGTCGGACACGCCCGATATGTGGGCACCGAAGGGTGAGACTTACGCGATGATGAAGGAGGGGTTGGTTGGCGGTCTATCCATTGTGTTCTCCAGATACGCCGAGGCTGGCAGGTCGACAATCAGGGGTCAGGTAGGGAGTCGGGAGGAGCCAGCTTGCGGAAAGCGTGACATAGTGATCACAATGACGTCCGGGTGTCCGTGCGTCCGTCCGTCCGAAATCTGCGTTAAAGTTTTTAACAATACCATCAAATGCCTCGGCGGGCTCGACATGCGGGCCACGGCCATCTGGTGTATATATGTGATGGATGTACAGTGTCTTATTGCACTGAAAAGGTCTAGTGGCATTTGAATCTATTATTACATATTATATTAACCGTTACTTGAATTATGATGGTTAACCCTTAGACCGCTATACACAACAATTGTCGTCTGCTGTTGCATTTATATCTTGCCGTATTTCCAAAGTGCTGTCAAACAATGTTGTAAGCTATTCTAAAGTGCTGTCAAACCATGTTTTTAATGATAAAAATGGAGAATAGAAAACAGCAGACGACAAAATGGGTTGGAGAGGTTTCCCTCATTTCCGCAACACGTGACTTTGGTGTGGTATGGACCTGGCACCAGTAGCCTATTTCACCAAAGTTGCAAAGTATACTTATCTGGCTAAGTACACTTTAAGGGAGAAATTTTCTATTTAAGGATACATTTATTAATTTTTATTATACTGAATTTATTACATCGGCTGTGATAATGTAATAAATTCAATACAATAATTTTGCATACTTTTAATCATCAAATCTATGCAGTCGTTAGTTCTATATTTATAAAAAACATGACCAGACATTATTGTCAATACATTGCATCAAAATTAACCCATTTTATCTGGGATACTGATTCACAGACAGCCAAAATTTCACAATTTGTTATGCCCCACCATGATAGTGGAGGTGGCATTTAGATTTACCTTTGTCCGTCCTTCCCGTCCGTCCGTCACCAAGCATATAAGTCGTAATTTTTTTAGACCGTACTAGCTACACACCTGAAACTTGGTATGTAGCTGCCTTATGATGGTTAGGTACGCAAAGTTTATTTTTATTTTTGGTTTGACTCCCGGATCATGGATTATCTCCACCCTTTTTACTTCGAATTTGGCAATTTTGCCTTGTAACTCGTAAAACTTTTAAACCTAATAGCTACACCCCTGCAACTTTGTATGTAGCTTCCTTATGATGAGTAGATGAGCACAGTTTATTTCAATTTTAGATTCAACCCCCAGGTCATGGATTATCTCCCCTTTTGGTCTTTGAATTTTGCCTCCTTTATTATCCAAGCGGTATGTGGGGCATCTGTGTTCTATGAACACATTTTCTAGTTTCTATTTTCTTTATTTCTGCATGATATGATGTGACCACTCATTTGAACTGTCTCCGCAAGGTGGTTAAAATGAGTGTTGACAACATATACTTCTGTTAAAAAATAAGCTAAATGTTTGGAAAGTTTGCTCGGCAAAATGGTGTATCCTTGGCATAAAATGGTTTAAATACAGGTATTCAGGATTTCCAGAGTATAATTATATCGTTTTTTTTTTAATATATTATACTTCAAATACGGTGAGATATTTGTTGAACAAACTGGTATAGAATGTTTATCAGTGACTTTCAATAAACAAGTTTACATGCACATGTGAATTCAATGTTATTTTTTTTTTATGTGTCCAAATTGGTAAGAAAGTATTTTTAGCTCACCTGAGCGAAGCTCATGTGAGCTATTGTTACCGCAATGTGTCCGTAATCCGTGGTCGTCCGTCGTCGTCCGTGAACATTTTCAAACGTCTTCTCCTCGGTAACCATTTGGCCTATAGTCACCAAACTTCGTGGTCATGGTCCTTAGGTAGGGGGATTACATTTTTTTTAAATGACGTCTTTACGTAATCTAAGATGGCCGCCGTCTAAAAATAGCACAAATTCTTCAAAAATCTTCTTCTCAAGAACCGCCAACTGGATTTCGACAAAACTTGGTAGAAATGATCGATGTACAATGCTCTTTCAGAGTTGTTACAATGGTGACCCTGGGGTCAAAAATGGGCATGGCCCGTAGAGTCAAATTGGGGTCAAATATCTTTTACTGAATATGGTTATGTCATATATCAAATCGAAGGTATCAACGAGGCGATCACTCTGGTGCATTTTTTTGTCGAAATCGGATGGCTATGTCATCCAAGATGACCGCCGAAATGTCAAAAGATCGTTCTTTTATTGCAGATTTCAAAATTCTTCTTCACATGAACCGCTTGGCCCATAATAGCCAAACTTAAAAGTTATGGTCCATGGGTGAAGCCTTTTCAGCTTTGTGAAACTGGAGGTCATAGCTAATCCAAGATGGCCGCCGTATAAAAAGTAGCATAAATTCTTAAAAAATGCTTTTCCCTTCTAAATACTCTGGCCCTCTGGCGTAAATAAATCAAGCCGGATTGCCCCATACCTGGAAAAATCCTAACTGATAGTTGCAATTACGTCCGAGAGTCACCTATAATTTTCTCAGTCGCATTCAGTCACAGTACAGTCCCCCAGTCCCACTCCAGCCACCCTTCACAACAGACCACAACATCCCCAGTCCCGACTATACATCCAAAAATCAGAACCTGGGAACGATCACGTGCCTATGGTAGGGATAAAGAGCGGATATATACCAACTTAAACAACAACGCGAAGTACATTCCCGACAGGGAGCCACACCCCGTCCCTACCACAAACAAACAAACACATTCGTTGATCTACAGTTTATTAAAAGCATAAAAAAAGAACATACACATATTAATTTGCATAGTTTAGATATCCATCACAACAATTTTCTGGATTTCGGAGCTATTAAAGTATTTCACAAAACATATCAAACGAGAGTATACCGATCAGCATCGGCGATTTAACCATTGACATTCCGTAAAATGTTTCTCAATACTCGTTTGAGGCCAATATGATTTGCATACTTTAAATATGGCCGCCATTTCGTACAATATATGTAGCAATGAAACTAAATCACCATATGCATTATATCAGAAGCGGCGGAATAAAAATGACAAGTGTGTATTACAGTGGGGTCAGTGCACACACGAACGAACACGACAGGTTGGTTACAACCTGTCGTGTTCGTTCGTGTGTGCACTTACACGCTGACCCCACTGTATATAGTTTTATACTGTATACTGTTTTAGTTTAGAAGCTGTAACACATACCCTATTTTATATTTAACATACAGTGTACGTTATGCCATTTGGGGACTGTACAGGTGTTTGATGATTAAATGTGTAATAACCTCTACCAATCTACCAACAGTCAATAGTAATAATGTATATGTCTTAAGATTGGAACATAGTGTATCATGTGTTATTACATTTTGTCTCGTGCAATAACATGCTCGGCATACTGAACAAGAATAATACTGTGTGCGGGTATAAAAGCTCTCGATTTTCGTTACTCGTTGGCAGATCAACTCTGCTAGAATTGGGGAAGGTTCCAAACACCTCCAGGGGGTTTAAGTCCACTAAAATATGAGGTTACTTTAAATCTCCTATTCAGTGCAGATCAACTCTGCCAGACTGGGGGAAGGTTCAAATACACTGCCAGTCATGTGGGATTTAATTAGCTAAATCCACCAGATACTTAGTTAAATTCACATTCACAGAAAATTTTCTTTTATATTATTTCCTGCTAATAAATACTCTTGAGAAACAGTACAAATGATAAAAGATTGAAATATAATTGATTTGCTTTTCCCTTTTAATACTCTGGCCCTCTGGCGTAAATAAATCAAGCCGGATTGTCCCATACCTGGGAAAATCCTGCCTGATAGTTGCAATTACGTCCGAGAGTCACCTATAGTTTTCTCAGTCCCATTCAGTCACAGTACAATCCCCCAGTCCCACTCCAGCCACCCACAACAGACCACAACATCTCCAGTCCCAACTATACATCCCAAAATCAGAACCTGGGAACGATCACGTGCCTAGGGTAGGGATAAATAGCGGATACCAACCTAAACAACAATGCGAAGTACATTCCCGACAGGGAGCCACACCCCGTCCCTACCACACCAAGATGGCCGCCGTCTAACAAATAGCATAAATTTTTAAAAAATCTGGTGAACCGCTAGCCGGATTTCGACGAAACTTGCTAGGAATGATCGATGTACAATTCTCTTTCAATGTTGTTAAAATGGTGACCCCGGGGTCAAAAATGGGCGTGGCCCGTAGGGTAAAATTGGGGTCTTCAAAGCAGACTAAATGTTTATCAATCCTTTTTTATTATGCCACCGGGTTTCGAAGAAACGGGTGGCATATAGTGTTTGGACCGTCCGTATGTCCGTCTGTCCGTCCGTCCGTCCGTCCATCCGTCTGTCCGTCCGTCCGTCCGTATGTCCGTCCGTCCGTCACACTTTTCGGTTATACGCAATACATAATAATTAAAAACATAACATATGTGGTATAAACGTGTTATATTGCATATGCAATATGGCCGACCGTATGAAATGCATACCAGGCTTTTGTGATATTTATATGCAACGCGATTGTTTCAGCAGTCACAGAATGGTTAATGCAAACACTATTATGATAAGTGATAACTGACATGCTACGCAATGCTCATAATCCATTTTTGTGATAAAAATAGAAGTTTCTAAATCCAAAATGGCCGCCATTTTTTTACGAATTTCGTAAGCTATACTTATAACTTTAATATCAATGTCGGTACCACATACCCGCTCAGAACTGCAATGGTCCCACTCATTTTATACACATTCGTTGGTGGGTGGCAGGTGGGAGCACACGGTAATTTAACGATCGGGGTTCATCCTTACCGGAATTTCGACTGGATACCTGGTTTGGCCCTCACATACGTCTTTGGCATATTGTATGTGACAGTTGAATCTGGTTATAACCCTTATGTGAGTATTACGATTATTCGTAATCCTAATTTAGGGGAAGGGGCCAAGTGACTTTGGTGTGGTATGGACCTGCCACTAGGTCAGGTTATTCTAATTTCAGGGCTGAATATATTGTTTCTCGATGTAAATATTCAGTTCTGATTTTGGAATTTTTCCCACAATGCAGCAGGTTAAAACTGGATCGAACCCGTTTGCCCGGCCTTACATGACAAAACAAACAAACAAACAAACACATTCGTTGATCTACAGTTTATTAAAAGTATAACAAAGAACATACACATATTCATTTACATAGTTTAGATATCCATCACTGTAAAAAAGCAATTTTCTGGAATTCGGAGCTATTAAAGTATTGCACAAAACATATCAGACGAGAGTATACCGATCAGCATCGGCGATTTAACCATTGACATTCCGTAAAATGTTTCTCAATACTCGTTTGAGGCCAATATGATTTGCATACTTTCAAGATGGCCGCCATTTCGTACAATATATGTAGCAATGAAACTAAATCACCATATGCATTATATCAGACACGGCGGAATAAAAATGTCAAGTGTGTATTATTCCCACTCAGTAGGCACAAACTATTCTTTGTATCAGACAGCATCTGAGACATGTTCTGGCAAAATAAACATTCATTCACCATTACCCCACGTATTGATTGCCATTGTTATAAATTTTACATCAGACGTAAATTTCCACACTGATATCAGGGGCGAAAACCATGTTTCCTTAAAATGTTAACGGACAATATTATTTAGTCTCTGCATTTATATTTTGATCGTACTTTATAATCTGTCGAAAATATTATTTTTTCAGGTGACGCATTTAATTAGTATAAATAATTAAAAAATATATCATGCCTCATTTGCATATGAAAATAGTTTGATACCACCGCGCGTGACTGTAAGTAAAATAAATATATCTAAATAATTTTATCTCCATATCGGGCACTCACAATTTTTAGAAACGGTGGAATAGTGACACAATTATACACTTATTTAATTCATATGAAGAATAGTTTGTGCCTCCTGAGTGGGCATGTACGTTAAAGTGAATCGATAGATGTCTAGTTTTAGTGCAGATGGGCTATTAATAATTACAACCCAATATGTCATTCGCTCATATAGCACACCCATTTACATAAACTATTTGTAGACACAGACCAGTTTCTGATTACTTATCAACCATATAAGTATATGTTAATTGTTCCAAGTGCATGCCTTCAACAGTGATATAATTCCAATCAAAGTCAAAGCCCTCTCATTGCAACTACACAGACACATTCTGGTATAGTAGGTGCTTTTCATTGGCATACATTCCCTGGCCAGCAGAGTATTCATAGATGTAAGTAATAATATAACAATGTTACATATTAAACCAATATAAATTAAATCAATACATGTACCATCGCTGTGTGCGTGTTATGTGTTTAACCTAGTGTATTGCGTTTGTTTCTTCTATACATGGGTTGTGTCTCCTTTGGGCATCTTGTTATATATTGTCCATATATATACATATATATATATATTGTCCCTGCACAAAAGTAGTGAAATATGACAACAACAAAACTTTTATGAAACGGCCACAGAACGAATTTATTCACATGGGTTGTTTATCAAATCTGAAATGATAACAACTAGAACTAAAAATGGTCCTCGTATGTTCATGATCAGGTTTATATAGGCAAAATGAATAATGATGCTGGATAAACATGTCGCCTAATTTCTCGTGACACAGTATGGTGGCTACTGACGTGTTGTAGATATAATGCATCACCATGCTTTGGTTTTACACACGCAGCTTGTCAAAAAGTGTTTCTTGGTGCCTGCTGACTATTCTGTTATTACCACTGTATAGTGATATATTATATGTGCTCTCATTTTGGTATATTATATACATTCTGAGTAAGAAAAGGGAGTACAGCTGACCTTTACCAGGTGGAAAGTAGAAGTAATATATGTTCAGCTCTAGATTCGATGCCCCACCCAGGATGCAGCAAGTACTGACAGTGCGATATATAGAGAATACCAGGCTAGTGTCTTTTGACATCAAGTTTATCAGGCAAGGCTAGGAAACGCGTAGGAATTCCGAGGCTTGCCGAGGAATTCCTACCGTTTCCGAGCCGAGCCTGATAAACTTGATATCAAAATACACTAGCCTGGTATTCTATTTATCAGGTAACTTTTTATGCTCGAAAATGACCACAGATGACGTCGTATTATATGGACAGAACGCGGACTTGTTTACGTTGCGTCATTACACTGACGTCATTCGGTAACATCACGTGACGTCATCCGACCAATGGAACGTCAATTTTCACTTCGTTGTAACCCGGATGTTGATATCAGGTCAATGCCTGATACAACCATATGTTATCAGTCAGTACGTATTCGGTCAATGCAGGGCAGGTTAAAATACTGATAAAATACTACTAAGAATACGAACACAGTGTTATGGTAGTGTTATTGTACATCATATACCAAAACAAAAGTACATATGATCTCATAGGGTCGGAATTTCACATTTCTACTTTTTGGCAGTTTTTTGTAGCACAGACAATGTACTTTCCAAAAAACATTGAATTTTGTAAATATTCCATCTAGTTAAGTTGCTATAATGTCACAAACAACACACATGTTGGCGTAAGTCTTTTACGCAAACGAAACGTCGTCGACGTCATCATAAATTGCAGAGAAAAATAACGGTTCAAATGTATATGCACTGTCTATGTGGAATCACTTAATTTAATAGTTCATAAAATTGCATTATAAAATATCAGTACCTTTATTTGTGATGAAGTACATACACTGCATTATGTTCCACAATTCACATGTAGCATATGGTATCCAGTTCTCCAGATAAGGAGTAAGTAGAAAACATAATTGAACAAGAGTTGTCAGAATACAACGATGCTCGCTTGTTGGCAACCTTCACTCAAACTTGGCACAGTTGCATAAAAAAACATGAATATTATATATAATTGACCTTGGGTTAAGGGGTGTGCGGTGGACCTTGACATTGGGGTCAGTGGTGCAAGGTGGGTCGTGGGTTTGCTATAGCATATTGTCATACCGCTGATAAGTTTCTCGGCATTTGATTGGCTAGCTTGCCTGGTCATATATATTTTATGACCTGCCAAGGCCGTCAGACATACAGGAATTGCGATTCCCTCCGGCGCCTCGCGTCCAATGAAGACACCTTTTGCAAGCGTCTACCGATTGCGAATTGTATTCATTCCTCACTAAACACAATAAAACCCCGAATTGATCAAACAAATTGTACACTCAAAACCAGTCTTTATTGTTTATTTATCCATAAATATTCTTCGCTCATCAAAATATGAGCGAAAAATGCCACAAACTGTCCGGTGTAGTGTTTTCAAATCTCAACACAATTTGCTTCGTGACACGGCGATATTTAGGTCATAAACTATGACGAAATGCGGCGTAGCAATGACAGGGAATATTTGGGAACCAGTCGCATTCTTCTAGAGGCGCCAAAGGGAGAGCAGATCGATAGAGCATTGGAATTTAAATTAAATTACACGATATAAAAAAAACTGTCATAAAGTCGTTTTCGATGGATTTCTTACTCCATATTTAGTTTGTTTTCGTGCAATAAAAAAACAAAATGTTCATTTACGCCTTTGTATTAAGAATGACGGAAGAAAATCGAATCTCGGATTATTTTTCTTTCTGAAAAAACGCAAAGCTCAAAAGAAGAGATATGTTTATACGACCAAATAACGGATCTGCGGTATGACAAATACGTTATTGTGATTCTACACAGGCTATATAGTGTAATATTGCCCGTCTAGAGGTATGTTCACCCGAGGCGATGTAATATTGCCCGTCTGAAGGTATGTTCACCCTTGGCTATCGCCTCGGGTAAACTCTCTAGACGGGAAATATTACACCATATAGCCTGTGTAGAATCACAATAACTTATAATATAGCATATTAAGATGAATGCATGTATGAAACATCAATACGCTCCCTGAAAACAGAAATAAAACAAAATTTAACCCAACGTTAAGTTTATGAACGCAATAAGTTGGTGATTTTCTACAGCATGATAGCTATTCACATGAGTAATGCATGTATGAATGTGCTAATTTTGACTATGCGTAATCAACATATACGTGGAAGTTCTTTATCACATATGATATTTGAACCTTTCACACGCTCACTGTTCATATATCATTAAGTTTCAACTTGGGACAAAACAATCAAATATAAATGAAAAGTCATGCAGAGCATGATGTTATTAGTTGATCAAATCAGGGTTCAATATATGTCCACATTTTAGTAGTTATGGAATCTCAGGGAAAAGTGAGAGAAGTGTTGATTTCCTCCCCAACCAAACAACTTAACACCAATTTCCAAGTTAAGGACCATGACCTGTTGGCTCATATATTGGAAATTTTCGACTTCCGTCAAGCATAAAGTTCAATGACCTTGAAATAACCTTGAACTTGGTTTAAAAAATGGCACCCGGATTTTTTGTAAACCTTCAACATTAAAGTTTATAAAAACACCGGGTGCCATACATTAACACGTATTTCATATATATACCTACAATTTCCCCTGTACTAGAAGGCAAACCGCCTAACTTTAGTTTACTGAACTCTTGTAGATAAAACGTTTATTTATAGCCAAATTGCAAACCTCCTAACTTTAGTTTACCGAACTCTTGCAGTTAAAACGTTTATTTATAGCCAAATTGCAAACCGCCTAACTTAAGTTTACCAAACTCTTGTAGTGAAAACGTTTATTTATAGCCAAATTGTGTTATTTCCCTATATTTAAAGTTTTCAACAGAGATAATGGCCAAAAATGAAAAAATTTCCGATTGATGTAATTTGGAAGTGATACAACAAATTTCGCGTTTGTAGATTACAGAATATAGGAGAAAATGGTGGTTACAAACTTTTTCACAAATTGCGGATAACCAATATATTAGCCGATCTATAACTAGATCGGCTAATAATAACGAATCTGTTAAGGTGCGAAACGCTCTCGAAATTAAATATAGATCACCAGGAAGGAAGCTATACTGACACCAGAGTAAACATGTCAATTTATTCATGAATTTGCTGCGTAGAACCATTTTTATGAATTATTACTTGCGTCACATGTATATATGTCTTATAAAGTATAACATACTTAACTATAGATATGTAATTTACCGACCATACGTATATAAACACCATTATTTCGACTTGACTTAAAACGCAAATTTGGAAATAACAATTCTCCATAACTATTATGTAGTGCAATTGAATGAAATGTAATTAGAGTTATGTACTCGGAACAATTTCTAACCATGCAAGCAAAGATCCATATATCAGGCTGCGGAATAGACAGGCCAAATTACCATAAAGGGAACATAAATAAATGTAAGTAACAATTACCTCTTTGCAACTTTGAAGCATCACCTGCCCTAAAACGGTGGAAATTTGCACTTTAAAGGTACATGCCCACGTAGTAGGTATAAATTGTTCTTTATATGATTTAAATAAGTGTGTAATTATGTCACTATTCCACCAGTTATAAAACCTACGAGTGCCCGCTATGCAGATATAATCATTTAGTAATATTTATTTTACTAATAGTGACTCGCGTGCAAATTGGTATCAATGTTATTTTCATATGCAAATGAGGCATGATATTTTTTAATTATTTATACTAATTAAATGCGTTACCTGAACAAATAATATTAGGACAGATTATAAAGTATGATCATTGCACATCGAAAAATAACTACAGAGAATAAATAGTGATGTGCGTTAACATTTTAAGGAAACACGATTATCGCCCCTGATATCAGTGCGGCAATTTACTTCGGATATAAAATGTATAGTAGTGCCAATCAATATGATGTCTCTGATATAAAGAACATGTTGTGCGTAGTGCGTGGACATGCACCTTTAAAGGTACATGCCCACGTGCCAGGTTATAATATAGGGAAGCATATTTGTGTCGTCCATACATTAGATATAACATTCTTCGGGCTAAATGAACAGTCATGAACCATTTCCGGACGATATAATTGGCATTTTTATACTTCGTATATCAAACATGAATTTTCACACTGATATCAGGGGCGATAACCGTGTTTCGTTAGAATGTTAACTGACATTACTATTTCTTATAATTATTTTTTGATGTGCAGTGATCATACTTATTAATCTGTCGAAAATATTATTGTTTCAGGTGATTCATTTAATTAGTATAAATAATTAAAATAATACCATGCCTCAGTTGCTGATGGGTAATCATTCTTACGTGTAGATATGGCTTGTTTCTCGCTTTAAGTATGCAATTCAAGGATTTGTGAGCGTAATACATTGCCAGTTGTATCAGTCGGTGTGATCCAAATAATGTAAATTGATATCTTACATGCATGGTTTAGCCTTACTGTATTGTAGTTTACGTGTACCTGGTGTTACAGCTTAGTGTTTCATTCGACTAGAGCATTCCCTAACATGAACTGTGCATGATAAATGGAAGCCGTCGCGGCCACTTCATGCATTGAACAGAAGAAGACAATTTTCACCAGGCATAGTATGTGTGATAATTATATGACCATTCATGGGATAATGGCATTGCGTGCATACTGCCTAGTAGAATGACAATTGTTTATGTAAAGTACTATCAGATAAGGAAATTAGGTTTTATACTTCATTATTTACTCTCAAAGTCTAAAGTCATCATGTGAATAAAACTCCAGACAATTCTGGATACCGCATAGCTCTGACATAGCGGCAACAAGCTATCTCTATAGTGATTAAAATACTTTTACTAGTAATACACACTGCTAAAATGATCCTAACGCTCTGTTATTTCAACAAATCCCCACAAATGAATCACCATATAGTATTGAGAACTACATACATGTATGACCAGATGCGACGTTGCCTATTACGATGTATCATTCATCATTCATCATAATCCTGTGCTATTCTGTCCAAAAGACCACACTATCCCACCAAAACACATACCAGTCCTGCATTTTAAAGGTGTCTGACATTGAATTTTAGGAGGTGAAACAATATGTTTCAAGTAACATATAAACATTTATATATGTAAGGGAATTTGTTTGCAATAGTGAATTTGTTGTATTTTACGGTGGCTGGTCAACTACAACTACAAGTACTGTACGTCTATTTGCAGAATGTAAAGAGCTACATGTACCTTCGTAATGCCAACAGAGACAGCAACACAAAACACAACACATGATACATAGCGAACCATGACAACGGGTAAAGCGGTATCCAGTCCCACCAAAAAATGGAACCGTATATAAACTGACAAATAATACAATAACAACGTTTTGTAATGTTGATAATGCACTGTATTACAGTTGTCACAGTGGTATTGTTATCTGCAGATATCTGGAGACTCTGAAGCATCTTATTGAAGAAGATCAATTCTGCTGATTAATTAGCAAAGGTTTATGATTTGGGAGCGTGGAGAGAACACATTACCATTTATAAGGATTGTCATGCTGAAATTAGTGGTAACAAATGGTGGGCCCGCTATTTCCGTATACACATATTATTATATGTTTATCAATATTGTAGATGTCAGCCATCTTTGATTTTAAAATTATGATTAACTGAGCTCTAAATTGCCACATACCATGTAACAATTATAATTTATATTTTGACATTATCCGACTACAGAAAAATTGCTTTTTTTTTCACAGTTTCCAATATGGCGGATGTTGAATTTGAAGGCCTAGACCAAAATATACGCGTTTCAATGAGTATGTTGTACCGAAAACTGTAAAAAGACATCTTAATTTTAGTTTTTGTTCGTCGGGTTACAGAAATATTTCATTTTATACTTTTAAAAATTCAGTTGGCGGCCATTTTTAATGTAGCTCCTGTCGCGTGACACGTGCATTCTTGTACATTCTGGAATCCGTATAATTGTATATTTGTGTTGTATTGTTGTGCGTATTATTGATTTCAGATCCCTGTGATTCCACATACCTGTGGTTTCACACACCTGTGGTTTTTGCACACCTGTGGTTTGGCATGTACATTTGCCATGTGCAATGTGCATGTAATAAGGGGGCTTATGTTGTATTGGTGGAAATACGTTTATGCGTGTCATTTTTGCGGATTTAAATATACGTCTATTTTATGAGCAATGTTTTACTGATGTCACGCCATATTTGCCACAGACTATGCGTGTGTGTGGTAGAGAACTCGTTGACTGCGTGTGCTGGTTTCGCTAGGGAGAAGACCTTTTAGTATTACGGATGTCCACTGTCCGTGCCAGCCGAGTTTGTCCGCGTGTCAGTGTTTCACCATATAAGGGACCTTCTGTAGGTGAAGCCAGTATACAGCGCAGACCATACCATGGTCTGCCCTGTTATGTATGCTACGGGTTAGTGTTTCATCATAGCCTGGTACTGGCCAACACGGATATATCAGATCCCATAATGGTGATGTTTTGTGTCGTGATATTTCCGTAAATGACCACGATATTTGAGTTTAGTATGTGCTACACTCTCATTTGAGTGCATAGCCGTAGGACCGTTATGGAGGGGTTTGGCGGGGCCAAGAAGCGACCTTCGCATTGTCCAGACCAGTCGAGTAGATTTCGGATTATGAGATCTGGGTCTATAGTGTGCATATTTATGGTAGTGTGGGGTATACCATGTTGGATGGTATTTATTCCACGAGGGCTGTACATGGGTTTGGTTGAATTTAAGGCGTGGGAACATATATTTATGCCAAATATAACCCACGGGTGATATGGCAAAAGCCATGGTTTTGTAGTATTTATGTGAGATGTCGTACGAGGGGTAGGCATATCCATTATTCCGTGCATGATTTCACTGGTGCGTATATAAGCGATGTCTCGCTATGTGTTGGCGGGACACATATTTTCTGGTTACAGAAGACTAGTACTGTATTCACCAGTGACACGGAGGATTTTGGTATGTACCTAGAACATTTTATTTCAGCTGTGATTTGCCGTTGTTCGATTCCCGTTTTAGTCTGTTGTGCATCCTGTCTGTCTGTCTGTGCGTATTCGTCCAGTAATTGGAGATTCATTTCATTTTTGTAGCCTCTTGAGAACGCTCCAGCGAGCCACATTGGACGTTTTGGTCCACTCGTTTGAGGGCAGACCCCAGTCAGTGCAGAGTATCGGGTCGTCCGAGTGTCCGTACGTCTGTCTGGCGCAGTGTGTGTAGCAGCTCCGGGTACAGGCCTGTATAGAGCAGTGTGTGATAGCTACCTCGCGTTCAGCAGACAGTCACAGCCATAGTTTAGTGAAGTGAAACGCCATACACACATATCATATCATTATACTACCACCGAGTTGAATGTCACCTAAGTGAAACTTTTCCCGGCGTCTTAGCCAACGTGATAATCGCCATTTTTGTATTATATCGGAACTTTACATCCGGTCTACCACTTCCGGTATTACAACCCATTGATTCACCATGGATACTTTACATCCGGTCTACCACATCCGGGTTGCTACAGTCGAGTGATACCATAGGAACTTTACATCTGGTCCACCATTTCCGGAGATAATACTACCTGTGGAACTTTACTTCCGGGAACCAGCTTCCGGAACATTATCGTTATTGACTATCATGTGATGTAACCACATCCGGCTTTGACTTTGACATTCATACTTTGGAAATATATTGCATAGGCAATACATATGTATACTTTGATAGTGTATGGTAATACTCCTATCATGGCATATCATGGCTAAAGGATTGTAGTAAGACTACATATATTGTTTATGGATTAATCCACTTGAAGTTGGATTATAGCCATATTGTTGACTAGACCTCATATTGCGGGTGAGGCAGACCTTGGGACCTTGATACTCAGAGGTTACACTATCTATTGAGATACGCCAGCACTGGGGTAGCTCAGATGATTGTCATTTGTCCTCCAATGTTCGTTATGCCATGTTATACTTGTATGTTATTTCACTTTGATTAGCGATCATCAAAGTACTTGTGCATTCATACTATTGTCCACTACGGGACCATTGAGATACCACATACCGAGTTTATTCGTCTATAGCTTTTAAGTTGCGTTAACGTATAACAGTCGATTGGCTTACAACCTTGTAGTAATTGAATAGTATCATGCACAGTACAGTGATGTTCGCATATCAATGTATCATGTATTCCTGTGTGTTCCCCATGTAATATAGTGTACATTATAAGTGATTAAGTGACTACGTGTACTTATCTACTCTGGCCTATCCCTTACACTTCAACTGCATTGTTACCACTTTTCGTTCGTCAGATCAAGCTATATTGGCCATAACGTCATAACAATTGAAGTATACTTGGTTCATATGATAATTGGGGGAGACAATTTGTCTCATCATTCCTGACCTTGGTAATGACCTTGACAGCTCCAATTGTCCCAATATTAAAATACGTTCTGTTAGTTTAATCAATAATACAAACTGAAGGATAATATTAGTTACAAATTCCATGAAAATGACAATGGGCTAAATGAGAACGAATTGAATGAAACGTACTGTTTTGGTGGCCATCTTGAACTTACGAAAAGTAACTTTGAGGAAAATGGTATCAGTATGTTTGTAAACAATTTCTCCGTCAAAAAATATACTTATTATCAGTATCGCTATTGAAATAGCTTAAATATCAACAATGACATGACATACAATATATATTCTTGTTTCTTAGGCATCTTTAATTTCAGACATGATTTTTCCTCATTAGTTCGGCATTTTCTGAATCCCTATTTATATAGCTACCAAAATAGTTCATCATCAGACGGCCATCAATGCTGTTATAAATCATATACGGGCATTCATACACCCATGTTAATCAGAAATTTTGGATCAATATGAATTACACCTAAAGGTCATATCCAACAGCTTACATATCATATAAGTTCATCAGCATGGGTACCCATTTATAACAAAGAATGCCATCAAAACTTTATTGGGGGCCTTTTATTGGCCTTGGCGGGCCGTCTACAACCGCTTCACTCATTGACTTGAAACTAAATATGCATGTTTACCATGCTCCAAATATTCACTGTGCGCAACACCCATGATGTCCACATGCCCAAGGTCAAGGTCAAATGTCTTAGAAGTTTGCGTTAATGTTTTTGTAAACTTTGCGTTAAAGATTTTACGTATGTTATATCTCCTCAACCGCTTCACACATTGACTTGAAACTTCATATGCATGTATATATATGGGCCGCGCTCTGTCAAAACCGGCCTTAATGACAAAGTTTTCGATTTGCATTTTTTTACGCTTTCCGTTGCGGACACTTTTCAAAAACATTATGCTGAAAAGAAAATGCAAATATGTTTCATAGTTTTTGTTTAATCTCACTTTTGTTGCACCATGTGAATCACGCAAGGAAAAAATAGTAACGTCATTGAGAAAATGACGTTATTGAAACGCCGACGTTTTACAATACAACACAGCAGCCTACAGTAGAAATGCGTCTCATTGACTGTGCTTGCTGTAAACTGTATTTGCTGATAAGGTACACTAAATGTATCTACACGTGTTAGTTTAATCAATAATAAAGAGCAGATCATATTATCTTATACTATTGGTACGGTTGTACCATATCCAGGGGCATAGCAAACAATTATATTGTGTTGGTGCAACATGTATGTTTGGAGTACAATTGTCTGGAGTACATGTATGTTCCAAGTACAATTATTGTGGATATATCTTAAATTTTGATAAATCATCAACATCTTGCTGCTACGTGCAAATTATATGTATTGATATCAGGATGTAACAAAATTGAGGTTTACAGTTACCTGCCTCATGTGCATGAGCTATTCATGTAGTTAGCGATGTGGCCATATATAGGTTCTAGACTCGATACACGTAGCCGCCCAGACAATATGGGTTGTATTGTACCCAGCCACAGTGAGTCACGTCGGTGATTGCATCGTCACCTGATTTATCAAGGGCATGTGGCATATGACAGAACAGATTGTGATATACAAAAAAGCAGTTTCATGTTTCAATTTCTAATACACTAATGCATCAGTTTTGATGTATTTACTTAAAATGTATAATTAATACATCGCATTGAATTTCTTAATAGATGTTATCCCAGTAACAGTGCTTGGTATGGTGATTTGTATTGTCACGTTTCTGTTCCTGATTACATTGATTGCAATGTAGAAGGTCAGGCAAAGCAGATCGGACACAGCAGGTCACTATTCGTCAATGCGTACGCACGTCAGTCCCTCCATACTTCCACAGTCATCCCTTTTAGATAACGTTGCTAAACATATTACTCAAACCTATCATACATTTATGTCATCCACCCAACTTCCAGCCACCACTTCCTTAAATCAAACACAGCACAAAACCACTCGGCCACCAAGGCCGACATATGTCGGCTTCAGCGGTAAACTGTTGACTTGTATCGATCGGCTAGGGAAGCAACTCCTCTTGGGATTGTAGTAATGTATAAACAACCTTGTGAAATCCGCCGCAAATCAAATTTTCAGACGAAATATTAATTAGTTAACAGTTCATTTTCACGTTGTAACAAAATAAATATACTAAACTAGTATGTGGTGGCAGAAACACTATGTAGGCTATGTATACATGGTTTACGTTCCTTCCTAAATCCAAACCGTTTGTCAAACATCGAAACGATTCGGTAGGCATACTCAGTATTTAACGTAGTCGGTATTCATCGATTATATAGACTAGAGTAGAGGCATAAGAGTTCACGAATCATACACAAATAAATAATCAAACTATATGTAAAGTTTCTACTTAGATCGAAATCGTTGACTCTCAGTTTCCCAGCTACGTTTGTCACATAAATTGACGTTAGACGTTAATCGACTCAATTCTGAAACGTCGTCTGCTCCACATGGTGACGTCAGAACACAAGGATTTCCGACGTAACGTTATTTTGAGCCTAACGTTGGAAATCGCACAGCGGCGCTCATATATTCTTGATTATAATATAATATCCGCAAAGCATGTGCAACATGCCAAGGGGTAAAGAAATCTCCTTTTCGTTCCTTTGTTGTATTTTCTGTTAACCATGACATAATGTTTGAATATTTGCGATGCATACTTTCATTCTATAGCTGGCCCAAGGCCAATAGTCAAATGACGTTTACGCTAAAGCTTCGGCAACATTTGCGATAATAATAGTATCCGTCTATCCAATTGGCGGCCGGGGTTATCCATTGATGTCAGAATATTGTTATATATTGTTTATTTGCAAAGCAAAGTGCATGCCACAGATATACAACACATACACCAAGTTGATGTCTGCTACATTCCTATTATGACCGCATACTAGTACTATTGGCTGAACGAGCAATTGACGTTAAACGAGGTTGGCTGGTATACATGTGATAGGAGTATACAAATTACTACTTAATTTAATTACTGATAATAAATACAGAGTATTAACACTAGTACATAAATACGTCCAATAATTGGACCATTGCACATGCATATATAGCAGATGCTGAGTCCATGAAATTGGTAGTAAATATTCTTTTCGGCAAAATATTACTGTCCAAATTGTGTTCGATCTCCATAAGACTACAAATATTTACGTGCATACCGTACTTGTGAAAACACATCCGTTGTACACATATTTTAAATACTAAACGATAAAATATGTAGGTAGAAGTCTTGTTTTGTGCAGACATATATATCCAACACAAGCAGTAGGTGTGTCCTACATATCAACTCGATGAACAAATTGTGTATTAAACATTTGATCTTTCTGGATGTACACAAGTTATAAGTATTGACATGTATATCATATACATTTAGCTTAAAGACGGGCGGACAGTAATGTAATATATAAACAACTGATACTTCCAAAGTATATGATTATGACATATCGGTCTAAACAGCATTGTATCGTTTAGTTTCGGACTGGAACATTGTGTACTCGTTGATATAGTCAGTATGCTAATTTATGTACTTTTACATACTTGACAAAACGTCTGTAAAATGGCGATCATCGTTGATTTATACAAGTTATGTATTGCTTTAAAATAAGAGAAGTAAAATAGTTTGCACTGTGTCGGCTTGTACGAGTCAGAATGTGTTATCATGTCACTTCTTTTAGTACTGGGTACACACTGATGTAGTTGTTGTAATTAGAATAACACTGGTCGCCATCGTTTCTCATTTGTATTTAAACGTTAATTATCTTCTGACATTATGCCATTGTTATGACGATTGTGTCTAATCATCTTGGGAGCCCGACTAGTATGTTGCTTAGTACCGAAACTGATCATGACAGGCAGTGTGTGCCAACTGATTCGCATTCTCAACAAAATTCGTATAAAATGGCGTCCATCCTGGATTTATTGAAAATTTAGATATGGTACAATGCCTGGCAAATAGGTGGATGCATTATATATGTCAAATATCCGAAGTTGGTTGGCAAATTCTCTTCGTGTTTGCATGTACGATACCTCTAGAGATCAAAGTTCTATACAATGTATGTAATTTCCCACAATTACTGCCATCTTGTTTGTGAAACTTAACAAGTGTGCACGACTGTCATGATGCTTCTAACACATGTAACGTTCAGGATACATATATCTGAACGACTTGTGGTCATATTACTTCAGAACTAATGTTTACTACCCACACTGATAGCACATTGTCAATTTATTTATATATTTTATGAAATTCCAATAAAATGGCGGCCATCTTGGATTTTCACAAGCTCTTTTCAGGCTTAAATCGATTGTTACATATTTGGTAATGTATTAGCTATTCAATAACTTAAGATACATCAGATTGTCGCTTCTAATATTGGTTCCACACTGTAATATATATCCTACGGTAGCCTTATGTCTTTTTCACTGGCGGCCATCTTGTTTATGCAAATTAGTGGGCTTAAGCTACTACTTTGAAAAGTCTATCATGATGAAATATATACAGTATATATGTATAAACACATTGGCACCATAAATCGTTGGTGCGCTCGGATGGTACTGATATCCTTAACGCCCCCAGGGCCTATATAGTACGTATATGTGATCTGCAGAAAAACGCTACTGTATACCGAGTATAAAGATAGTCGGCCAAAAAATGTAGATTTCTAAAGTAAAGCAAAGGTAAATGGTCTACTGACATACGGACGGACAGACAGACGGGCAGACGGACAGGGTAAGCACTACATGCCACCGACAACTATCGTTGAGATGGCATAACGAGATGTTATGTCGTGGGAACGCGATGCCAAGTTGTGGGAACGAAATGCTATCTCTTGGAAACGAGATGCTATCTTACGGAAATGAGATACTATCTAGTGGGAACAAGATTCTATCTCGTGGGAACATAACATCGTGGGAACGCGATGCTATGTCGTGGAAACAAGATGCTATCTCGTGGTAACGAGATGCAATGTTGTGGGAACGAGAGGCTACAGCAGGGATTCCGCTGGGGAAAAAAAATCGCCACTTCAAAAAAAATAAACAATTGGCGATAAAAAATTACAATTTTCGAAAAAAAAAATTAAAAAAAACTTTATTTCTTTTTCGAAAACTGTAATTTGTTATCGCCAATTGTTTATTTTTATCGCCAATTGCGAAAGTGGCGATCGCCAGCGGAATCCCTGCTACAGGTATGTCGTGGGAACAAGATATCCCGTCGTATAATTCAGCGGTGTAAGGGTTCGCTAACAGGAAGAGGATACAACAACAAGTAGTTATAATGCTTGTAAATTTATTTCAGATCACAGACTACGAGTATATATGTCACATTTCGACCATCGGCATACAAAAAGTACCAGAAACATTTGATGATAGTGTAGGTACATATAATACTGCATACTGGTATACGTCATGTACATTAAAAGCAAATATTAAAATGGCCGTTTTGCCCACCGATGGCATTGTTGAACAAATTCTCTGATACATGTAATACTAGCAAAGTGAAGCAGTAACTAAGCTATATATATGAGACAGCCATGTGATTTTGTACATCTGCGTACTTTCATTAAAAACCTTTACAAAATTGCAAAAGTTTCCATAAATGGCGTCAAAAGTTTAAAAAGAAATTCAGAGTGCATGCAGAATATAATTCCGCATGTGCAGTGAACATTTTGTCATCTTTTGACTTTATTTCTGAAACAGATGTCCGAAGGTACAAAATCACATGGCGAGTCTCATCCGTGTGTGTCAGATGAATGACGGGTACTGCTGGAAACATATCGGGCCATCAATGCTGCTACATTCTGTAATTATGGCACACCATGACAAAGCGTTGTCATTGTCACATGTTTTACCAGTTGATCAACTCCATAAACTTCAACGTGTTAAGGTTGATGGACACAATAATGGCACAATCTCTGTATCGTTTGGACGTTACACCTCTGCAACCGACGGCGCTATCTGTCTACTTCATCTTCACCTGGTACAACTCGACGTCGTTGTCAATGCGGATACAGTTGATTGTCTTGCTGTCCAGTTTCTGCTCATACTCCATGAGGTCATCGCCATTCACCTTCACCTGCAAACACATGGTATGCAAACATATTGAGGGTGCCAATGGATTGAATCACTTTGATATGCAACACATTGACAAGAACAGAACATATTGAGGGTGCATATGGATTTAATCACTTTGATCTGCAACACGTTGGGGTGCCGATGAATTTAATGACTTTGATATGCAAATATATTGAGGGTGCAGATGGATTGAATCACTTGGATCTGCAACACATTGCGGGTGCAGATGGGTTTAACCACATTGATCTGCAAACATATTGAGAAGAACAGAACAGAACAGCACATATTGAGGGTGCAGATGGGTTTAATCACATTGATCTGCAACACGTGGGGGTGCGGGTGAATTTAATCACGTTGATATGCAAACACAGTGAGGGTGCAGATGGGTTTAATCACTTTGGTCTGCAAACATATTGAGGGTGCAGATGGATTTAATATCTTGATATGCAAACACATTGAGGGTGCTAAGGGTTCTGATGAGTTTAATCACTTTGGTCTGCAAACACATTGAGGATGCAGATGGATTAATTCACTCGATATGAAAACATATTGAGGGTGCAGATGGATTAATTCACTCGATATGAAAACATATTGAGGGTGCAGATGGGTTTACTCACGTTGGTCTGCAAGCGCATATAAGGTACAGATGAATTTAATCACGTTGATCTGCAAAACACAATCATTATGCACATTGCTAGTGCAGATGAATATATTTGCCTTAACCCTTACACGACTATCTTAATTGTTTGTCGTCTGCGCTTTATTTTCTATTTTATCATCAAAAACATGCTTTGACATCACTTTAGAATAATTTACAACATGTTTTTATTGAGAAATAATGCAATATATAAAAGCCACAGCAGACTAAAATTGTTGTGTGTAGCGGTCTGGGGGTTAAGAGGCACCGTGCCGCGCCAGCTATTTTTCCCATTCACGACACTAACCTACTATTATATTTCTATTTATTCCGTCAACACACTTTAAAATGTAGCTTTAAAATGAAAAGGAAGAAAACCAGACGCATCCTCAAAATCGGAAAATCTACTATTATGACAACTGCATATATTCATACACAGTGATTAGGTCGTATTGACAGGATATCAAAAATGTTTCACGGAACAGTGTTTCAAGGCACATACGCACTGTGTTGACGGGGTAAAATGGCTTAGACATTCAGCATGTGTGTTTGTTTCATTGTCTGAAAATGTTCTGTATCTACTGAATGTATCACTTTATTTTCTGAAATTCCAACAGGTTTGTTATATTCAACAATGTACCATCACAAATTGTGAGAAACAAAATACATAACCAAATTATACCCCCTGGTTTCAGTTTTTCTCGCGCCTGCTTGTGGACAGCGCGATATAGTCGGCAAATTGGCGTACGTACATGTATGACTTTGCGTTATTGGTTAAAGGTTTTGGTTAAAGTTTTTCGGTATACTATCGTGACGAGCCGTCTCATCAGGAGCCCGTTTCACTAAACTTCTTACGACTAAAATGTTCGTAACTGCAAATTTAAGATCGTCTGTAAATTTCAATTTATGAATTTACATTTATTGAGCATAGGCTGCATATGCAGCCTATGCTCAATAAATGTAAATCCAATAATTATTCACAAGAAAACATTGTTAATGTGAAATTTACAGACTACCATAATTTTGCACTGACGAACATTTTAATCGTAAGAAGTTTAGTGAAACGGGCCCCAGGATCGCCACTTTTTACAAGTAATTACATATTTTTTAGAAAACCAAACACCGCGAACTAGTCTGAAAATAACTTTGTGACGATTGGATTGACCGGAAAATTAACATATCAAAATACATTTCAGTTATTTATTATTGACAGGTTAACAACCTTAAAATGCAAACACATATGTACTAAAATGTACTTGTGTGGCCTATCAACATAATATCGACGAACAGGCACAGTCCTGCAGCAGGGTTATTATATAAAGGTATGCAAATAGATTCAAGTGACGTCTCAAGTAAGGTTGTACACCGTGACATCAGGGGCGGATCTAGAGGGGAGGGTTCCGGGGCTACACCTCCCCACAGTTCAACCACGGAGTTTACATAGAGCACAGTTTACCATAAGTTGGAGTCTGAATTTAAATGCCGTAAAACACAGGAAAGTGCATTTCGAAGAGCTCGAATATAGGACAAACTCCTAATTTCGAACGGTAACTCTTGCAATTAATCCCGTACCGTCCGTAGCTAGCTATATGGTTTTACTGTGTATTCAGTATTTATTGACGTCAAGTGAAAGATTGTCGAGTATGTAGAGAAACCGTTCGTATGTTAACCGAATGAACATCAAATAGAAAATTACGACATATTACAATTGGACACTTGAACAGGTTGTTATAATAATTATCTTGGTCACAAACTAAACAAGAATTCCGCCACTCAACCGGTGTCGCGCCTGCCGAGGCAATTAACCGTAACACGAAAAATGTCAAGGTTATGTTAATGGCAATATGAGTGTGTTCCAAATACTCACAAGTGTCCAAATATTGAAATCTGTCAAGTAATATTAATGTTATATCATCACGAAGAAACTTTTACACAAAACGTCAATGCCATGTTAATGGCTGCACGAGTGTGTTCCAGATGCTTACATGTATCAAGTGTTAAATATTGAAGCAATCCATCAATAGTATTACAATTATATCATGATAAAGAAACTTGTACAAACCTTTTGACATTTGTTGACGCGGACGACGACGACGAAACCGCAGACGACGACGACGGAAAAATCGGCTACTATAGTCGCGCCTTCTGCTAAGGCAGGCGCGACAATAAACGTATATCTGTTAAAGTAGCAAACTAATTAGAGAGGAGTAGTTGTGTTACCTTGAACGAGTCGTCATCGACGATGATTTTGATCTTAAATTTCTCATCCCATGCGAATGGAAAGGGAAGTTCCCGTCCCTCCTCCGCGCCCCAGTTACCCTCCTTCTTGTGGTTGGTGACGAGCTTGTTCTCATCATCACCGTAGTTGAAGCGGACATCGAACACGAAAGGGATCTCGTAGGGCTCGGATTCCGAACCACACTGCAGGTAGATGCTGAACCTGGGACAGACAGGCAGGTATTTAGACGCTGTATGGGTGGACAGCTAACCCTTTCATCCCTAAATAAACTAGAAATTATGTTTGTAAAACATGGGTATGTCACCCCCACCCCCTTGTATACTGGAATATAAAACAGAACATCAGCAAAGCCACAAAACAAAATGGTTAAGTATTTCAGCGACATTTCGAAGGTGACAAATGTGTTAATGGTGGCGTGAGTGTGAGACAAATGTTCAGGTGTTTCAAGTGTCCAAGTATGGAAGCAATCCTTTGAGTAATCTTGACGATATTAAATTTTGGAGAAACTCTTTCAAACATGTTGACGTAACGAAATGGCTAAGTGTTTCCGTGACATTTCGAAGGTGACACAGGTCAAGGTCGTGTACTATGGCGCGAGCGTGTGGCAAATGTTCAGGGGATTCGATTGTCCAAGTATCGAAGCAATCCTTCGCGGAATATTGAAGATATTACATGTTGGAGAAACTCTTACAAACTGTTCGACGCAACAGAATGGCTAAGTGTTTCAGAGACATGTTGATTGAGACTTCCATTTTGCCAAATAATAAAAAACATATCCACTAATGGTGCAGATAATGATGAATTGGCTCGATATGAGCCGGCTAATCATGATCTACACTGTTTACAAATATCAGAAATGAGGTATCTGGAGGGAGGGGTGGTTCCCCCCCCCCCCCGCCCCGTTCAGCCACGGAGTTTACATAGATCACAGTTTACCACCAGTTGGAGTCTGACTGTAAATGCCGTAAAACACAGGAAAGTGCATTTCGAAGAGCTAGAAAATAGGACAACTCCCTAGTTGCGAACGGTAACTCTTGCTAGCTACGGACGGTACGGGAGTAGATTGCAAGAATTACCTTCGCAACTAGACAACACCCCGTTCCACAAACCCTGGGTTAACGGGGTCGAATCACATATGCGACATGTGTCCCAAACATACATTCTTGTGACCCAGCCTGTACGAAAAAATCAAAATCAGAACAAAATATTTACAGATAATAAAAAGAAAAAAATCAGGTCTGAAATGAGAATAACCAGTAGCCTATTTCATCAACATGGCAAAGTATACTTCGCTAGCAAAGTATACTCTGAGGGAGAAATTTTTAATTTAAGGATAAATTGATTAATTTTTATTCACTGAATTTATTACATTATCACAGCCAAAATGTTTTAAAGTCAGTATAATAATTCTGCATACTTTTAATCATCAAATATGTGCAATGGTTAGTTCTATTTGAAATAATGCATTTTGGGAAAAATAAACGATTAATCCCTCAAAGTATACTTTGCTAGATAAGTATACTTTTAAACATTGCAAAGTATACTTTTCTAGCAAAGTATACTTTGAGGGAGTAATCATTCATGTTTATTACACTCTTGCAAATTATTTGCACGGGTTTCGCTGTGAGAAAAAACCCGTAATCAACTCCTTACAAATAATACACCGTGAAGAGAGCACCCGTAATTGCGCGCCTGTTTTCTTGGAAACCACGAGCTACCATGCAAAATGTTTATTTTTTATTACAGTCAAAATAAAGTTATTTGAAAATTTGGAAAGGGTCGCGACTAATCTAGAATGTTAATGTGATTGAACACATTCCAAACATGCACTCAACTATATCTGGTTCACAGAAACAGCTGCGTAATTTGGATTTCAAAAAGTTTACATGACGTCACATTTGACGTCTCACAACGCAACGTCAAAACGCGGGAAAACACGTCGTCGTATAACTATTCATGCGCTCATCGCAATTCATTGATTATCATCTCAAAAATAGACTAAATGTGCATATATATCCGCCGTAGAAGTATAATAAATAGGATATTCTATCGTACATGTTTGAATAGCGGAAATAATACACTCGTGTCCGTCGGCGTCCGTGCAAGCAACTCGTTGCTTATGCGGAAGCCGACGCACACTCGTGTATTATTTCCCGCTATTCAAAATGTACGATGGAATATCCTCTACATGTATATACATCGGTTGCTTGCATATATCAGTTGAAGGTCAAGCAGGGGCAATATTCACGAGGGGCAAGTTTGGCTATATACCTGGACGCTCCAGCTGGCGCCCGCCCCTTAATGTAGATCTTCTGGATCCAGTCTGTATCCATGTAGTGCACGAAGGGCATCCCCTGTAACGGTCAACATGTCTATAGGGTGCCGTTTTTGGACTTTAATAGCACTTTTTGATATCACCCATTCAAATTGGTGATATCACCTATTCGAAATGATGATATCATCAATTCAGAATAAATGGGTGATATTACTCTTTCGAATATGTGATATTACCCATTTGAATCGGTGATATCATATATTCGAATCGATATCACTGATTTAAAACGCATCGATGATATCACCCATTCGACAGGGTGATATCACGCATTCGAATATATGATATCACGCATTCTTTTTTAATCGGTGATATCACCGATTCGGTGTGATATCATCTACCAATGGCATTATATGATCAACCAGTGGTGTTATATCATCTACCAGTCGTATTATATATACCAGTGGCGTTTATCATCTAGCGGTGGCGCTATATCATCTACCAACGGCGATCATCTAACAGTGGCATTATATCATCTACCAGTGGCGTTATATCATCTACCAATAGCGACCATCTAACAGTGGCGTTATATCATCTAGCAGTGGCGTTATATCATCTATCAATGGCGATCATCTAACAGTGACATTATATCATCTAGCAATGGCGTTATATCATCTATCAATTGCGATCATCTAACAGTGGCGTTATATCATCTACCAGTGGTGTTATATCTCTATCAGTGGTGTTATATCATCTACCAGTGGCGTTATATCATCTAAAAACGGTGTTTGTATCATCTGGCAATGTCGGTATATCATCTGGTAATGTGGTTATAACATCCGACACTGACGTTATAATGTCATTATTTATATCATCTAGCTCAGTTTATTTAAACTAGTCATACTACACAATGTCATGTTTGTTACATGGTAAGATGGGAATATCAAGGTGCATGACCACGTGGTTATAAGAACAACAGTGGCTGAAAGTGTTGAAATCTTGAAAGTATTATTTTATATTTTCCTTAATATGAAACGGATTTAGATGAATTTGAGCTGAATTTGGTGGTCCAGGGAGTTTGGCACAGACTTATGTCGTTTTTGCGAAGAATCGATTTCCGTGTCTCCGACACGGAAATCGATTCTTCACAATAATGACAGAAGTTTTGGATGAAAATACAGAGACCACCAAATGCAGCTTGACAAGACGCGTTTGATGCGACATATTTCATCAAAATCCGTTACGTAATACGGACACTATAAAAGAATACGAACTTTGAATCAGATGGATTCTGGAAATTTCAGTACTTGTTGTTGTTGTTAGTACCACGTTATCATACACTTTGAATATGGCGATATTAAATGATGTTGATGGATACCAGTAGATGAACGTTGAACCAGACAGACGCTAAGACTATAAGGTGATTACACAGTTATCTTATTTACAAATATTATAAATTATATGATCCCTGTTATCTAGCTATGCACTCACAAAAGTACTTGAATTTTGCGTAGACAGTGCAAACAAATCAATTTCAAAGTTAGTAGCCCAAAATCATGGCGAAATAACCATTGTATCGTATAGAGATAATACTAACCACCAGTCTCACGTATTCTGTGCGCCATTAATACACTGATTGTACAGTGTAATATCGCTAAACCGGACACACTGGTCCATGGTGTAGCGGGCTTCCACTGTAATTCTTACATACATGTATCATACATCACTGTAAGATAGTTGTCATTGCTTTGCGTTCGGGTACATATAGTATCATTACAGGTAAAATACGGTTAACATCTGGAAATCAATTATCAGTGTCGGTTTATACAGTATAGTATTGAAAGGACATTAGCTATACGTTGAACCCACATTTGGACATTGCCCATGAATGAAATGTGGACACACACGCCTCCCTTTATCATGTGTATCAAGCCAATATACCGGCGTATCTCCCGCTATCTGTAACCTTGACCACGCAATAGTCAATGTTGACCCACATTTTGAGAGCCTACGTATGCAGATAACGCTGACAGGGTCGACAGAGGTACCATGGTGGTAACTCGTCCCATATCCCACGTGACTGGAGCATTTAATACCAGTAGCCTATTTCACCAACATGGCAAAGTATACTTATCTACCAAAGTATACTTTGAGGGAGAAATTTTCAATTTAATGATAAATTTATTAATTTGTATTATACTGAATTTATTACATTAGCCATTTTGGCTGTGATAATGTAATAAATTCAGTATAATAATTCTGCATACTTTTAATCATCAAATATATGCAGTTGTTAGTTCTATTTGAAATAATGCATTTCGGGAAAACTAAATGATTTCTCCCTCAAAGTATACTTTGCTAGATAAGTATCTAATTATGTCTAGGAACCTGCAGAAACACCCCATTTTCATAAATTGACTAGTCTGAAAATCAGTTTGTGATGATCGTATTTGTTGCAAAATTAGCATATCAAAATCCATTCCAGTTACTGAGGGATGAAAGGGTTAATAATGAAACCATCCCCGCTACGCGTTATTCACATGTGTTGCTTGTATACGTGTCAGAAGAAATGCATCTTTGGAGCAGTAAACGGTCTTCTTCGTTAGAAATTAATCCATAAACGGTTAAATAGACAGGCTTATAAATCATGGCTGAATATAATATAGCTATGCTATTTGAGTATTGAATATACTTACGTGTTAACAACAAAACATGAATTGGTTGTTGTATCCAAAAGTGGGCTGAATCTTTATAAACAATTAGTGTTATTAGTGTGTATTTTAATACATTAGACTGTGTTCGTCAATCCCAAGCTTTTCCCGACATCTTCGACATATGTCTGATTCTATCGGAATCTGTACAAGACGAGGCGTTTCGACGGAGAATTGCGACGGGTACTGGGTCTTATCAGAAACATGGAATCCATTTTTTCTATATTTCGTTTCAGAGTACATAATTTTGAATGTATTTTTAAATGATGTAATAAATGCTGGATTTATTTCCAACATCGACACATTGTAAAACATTATAAAAAGAAAACATTCCGCCCTCTACTAATGTATAAAGTATACATATTATAGAAACATTCATATCGGGTAGGGGCCATTTAAAATATTGAAGTGACACACTGACTTAACCATAACAGTACGACAGATAGCGGAATATAGTTGGAAACATTCCATTCATAAAAGAAAGCCCACGCATAGATAGCAGGGTGGTATTTTCAATGAAATATTGGATTTGTCTATATGATAAATTAGTCTGCTATCATGCTGTGTGGAGTATCTGTGGCTGTGACTGGACAAATGGGCTTTATTGGGTTTTGCTATCAGAGTAGATCCAGATCAGCCTGTGCATCCGCACATTCTGATCAGGATCTGCACCGTTCACCATTCCATCATTGAAACTCCTGTCATGTTAGTAGTAACACGCAATATAGATCGCTATCAGGCTACATGAGAGTGTTATTTGAGCAGGAGCTACACTGGTATCCATGTGCCCGTTTCACTAAACTTCTTACGACTAAAATGTTCGTAAATGCATATTTAGAATCGTCTGGAAATTTCAATTGATGGATTTACATTTATTGAGCATAGGCTGCATTTGCAGCTTAAGCTCAATAAATGTAAATCCAATAATTGTTTACAAGAAAACATTGTTAATGTGAAATTTACAGTCTTATCACAATTTTGCACTTACGAACATTTTAGTCGTACGAAGTTTAGTGAAACGGACCCCATCTCTCCAGTCACATCCACATATTACTCACACATTCTGCCATAGCGGATGTGACCGGTCTAGCCGTCAAAGATGCCTCGTGTGCTCGATCTATTTACATGTACTATAATATAATAGGATATATAGATAATACATAGTGATAATTTAACATGAGAGATACGTTTGTACATTATATTAATCGCGTTCACTGAGTTCATAGAAACACGGCTGCGCCGAGTTTATTACGAGATCAATCAACGAGTTTACATATTTCCAAAACGGTTATATGTAGGATTTCTTATGAAATCAGTCAACGAGGTTTATACGATCCTATTTGTTAGATCCTATTTGTTAGATATTATTTGTTGTTCACCCACAGCTCCATGCTTTGACGCTGTACCTACCACTTAATGTGTTTACTTTAGTGTTCTCATTTGCGTTTTATCCCGTCAACACAGTGCGTATGTGCCGTGAAACACGGTGCCGTGAAACATTTTTGATAGCCTGTCAATACGACCTAATTACTGCGTATGAATATGTGCGGTGGCTGGTGTTATTTTTTTTGCATTTTAAAGCCATTTGTAATGTTGACGGGATAAAGAGAATAGTAAGTTAGTGCCGTGAATGGGAAAAATAGCTGGCGCGGCACGGAAACGCGATGTGCTCGGCAGAGCCTCACCCATACCGTTTCCTAAGCCTTGCCATATATTTGTTCGCATTCACGGCACTAGCATACTATTCTCTATTTATTACACTACTGTATTATGAATTTTCTTGCTTTATTTCTCAATAAAAACATGGTTTGACAGCACTTCAGAATCATTTCCGATGGAAATGATTCTGAAGTGCTGTCAAAGCATGTTGTAAAGTATTCTAAAGTGCTGCCAAAGCACGTTTTTGATGATAAAAATTGAAGAAAAATAATAAACAACAGACGACAAAATAAATAAGATGGCTGTCTAAGAGTTAATATCAAACTTTTTCATTGCGAGTTGAGATTGCCAGTCGATCTTCCGAAACTTTGATGCCAGTAGCCGATTTCATCAACATTGCAAAGTATACTTATCTAGCAAAGTATACTTTGAAGGAGAACTTTTCAATTTTAGGATAAATTTATTTATTTTTATTATAAATGGCTGTGATAATGTAATAAATTCAGTATAATAAATCTGCCTACTTTTAATCATCAAATATATGCAGTCGTTAGTTCTATATGACATAATGCATTTCGGAAAAAATAAATGATTACTCCCTCAAAGTATACTTTGCTAGAAAAAGTATACTTTGCAATGTTGGTGAAATAGGCTACTGGGCAAGTTTAACGCGGTCGGTTGTGTACAACAGTGGGCGTATGGAGATCACTGTCGATGAACAAATTTAATCATTCATTTATTCGGCTTATATATAAGGGTGGGAATTGGCTCGAACACATTCCATACCCGGGAACACATTTATCTCTACTACAAACAAATTTATCCCGTACGCGGATATTTAGACAAGATAACGCGCATCTAACATGTATGTCAATATTTACTCGCCTCAAAATTATATAAATGAGTGTTAATATGGGTGTGGGCATTGAGTCGCGATGTACACGACTGTCTGCGTTAATCTTACCCCAGTAGCATATTTCACCAACATTGCAAAGTATACTTATCTTGCTAAGTACACTTTGAGGGAGAAATTTTCAATTTAAGGACAAATTTATTAATTTGTATTGCACTCACTAAATTTATTACATTATCACAGCCATTTTGGCTGTGATAATGTAATAAATTCAGTGTAATAATTCTGCATACGTTTAATCATCAAATATATGCAGTCGTTAGTTCTATATGAAATGAAATAATGCATTTCGGGAAAAATAAATGATTACTCCCTCATAAGTCAACATTTCTGAACAGCTATTGGCAATATTAACTCGCATATATACAGTTTGATTGGCTGCTTCAATTGCCAGCCAATCTAGATGCTTGATTTTAAGCACAATTATGTCAAGTATTTAGTAATGTGGAAATTGACAAATATTGGCAATGTTAGTACAGGCGGTGGTGTACGTGATGTAGCACGCATCATTATCTACAAGTGTCGCGACGGAAATTACGTTAGTATCCATCCTGTTGATAGAATCACTTAACTTACACTTTCACAGAACTCCAGATAAGCTGCGTATTTGCTTACATACCCAATTAAAATTGTCAAAAAGAATACAATTGAAATCAGAAGTAACGAGTATCAAAAAGCAATGAATATTTTGTGGTACCTTTATCATGCTGCAGAAAACAATAAACAAACCACACATATGGCATATTTTTCCTATTTTCCATGAAAACACATCTTGCTATTTCATTAGAATTGTTTCTAATGAAATGCCAAGACATGTTTTCATTTCGAAGCTATTCAATAATTGCTGTCTGTTGATGTGTAAACAGTAGTGATTTTGTTTTACCCAATTAAAATTTTGAAATACCCAATTGCTTCAGAAAGGATGGAGTGACAATATTCAATTATTAACTCCTTATCTGGAGCCCTGCTTTCATCACTGTGGATACCAGCAACCGTTCCTACAGCCGGAAACTGTCATGTACAAGTGCCCCCCTCATGCTGAATCCTGTCATAAGTTATCCATTAGAACACTGGAAACGTAAAATGTCTTCTAATCTTTATTATATTTTGTTTTCTTTCTCATGGTTTGTAAGCATTTCAGAATCATTTCCTATGGAAATGTGCCTAGACATTTCTTAATTTACATGGACCGAAAAAACGAAATGTTAAGTTTATGTGTGGCGGACGGATAGACGGACGACCGCACGGAAACACAGGCGATCGGCACGTTGATAGGATCGTGTATTATACTGTTTTAGACATGTAGAAAAAATAATCCGCATTCTACACGCAGAAGCCAGAAGCCATACCAGTTCGAAAAAGTGTAAAATGCTGATTACTTCTTGCATTTGTTTCTACATCAAAGCTCCAGTTAAGATGCGTAATTTGCCCAAATATTCAATGTATTTTTCTTAGTTCTTCTTCAAAAATGGAAAGTTGGGAGTTCTTTAGAATCGTCTCAACGAGACGATTCTACAGCACGCCCAACTTGCCATTTTTGGTGATGAAATAACAAAATTCCCCCCAAAGTTGATCAAATTACGCACATTAACTGGAGCTCTGCGAGTACGGGCCTCAAATGTATAATGCACTCCTATCAACTATCCTATCAACTATCCTATCAACTATCCTATCAACTATCCTATATCCTATCAACTATCCTATCAACTATCCTATCACTATCCTATCAACTATCCTATCAACTTGCCGATCACCTGTGGACGGAAAGACGAAAACTATATACTTCTCGGCATATTTTGCTTTACAAACAAACCACTGCTTGATTGCGAGTTGAGATTGTCAATAGATGTTCAGTAGTCTATTTCACCAACATTGCAAAGTATACTTTCCTAGCAAAGTATACTTTGAGGGAGAAATTTCAATTTTAGGATAAATTTATTAATTTTTATTATACTGAATTTATAATGGGGGGCAGCCATTTTGGCTGTGATAATGTAATAAATTCAGTATAATAATTCTCCATAGTTTTAATCATCAAATATATGCAATCATTAGTTCTGTATGAAATAATGAATTTCGGAAAAATCAATGATTACTCCCTCAAAGTATACTTTGCTAGATAAGTATACTTTGCAATTTTGATGAAATCGGCTACTGAAACGTTGAAAACTGGGCAAGGTTAACGCGGCCGGTCGTTTATCGCTGGTCAGCGCTCCAGATAAGGAATTAGTAATTCAGTATTGTCACTCCATCATTTCTGAAGCAATTGGGTATTTCAAAATTGTTGTTGTGTAAAATAGAATCACAGTACTGTTTACACATCAGCAGACCGCACTTATTCAATATTTTGCTTCTAAATGAAAACACATCTTGGTATTTCATTAGAATTGTCTCCTTGGAGACAATTCTAATGAAATACCAAGATGTGTTTCCATGGAAAAATAAGAAAATATTCTATTTGTGTGGTCTGTTTATTGTTGTATGTAGCATGATAAAGATACCAGACATTTTTCATTGCTTTTTGATACTCACTACTTCTGATTTAAATTGGGTTTTTTGCAATTGTAATTGGGTATTTACGCAAATACGCACCTTATCTTCAGCTCTGGCTGGTTATATGTTATCTCCCTTGATATAGCACATTGTGTCACGCAAATTTCTATGGGGGGGGGGGGGGGCAGCCATTGATCGTGCTACGCCTAAACGGCGAGTACGACCAAGAAAATAGTGTCCTGTGCCAATAACTTATCCTATGACATTTTAGTCTGTCTTGCTTTGTATCTAAAATTCTACGTATAATATTCTCTATAGTTTTCACAGTTTTGTGCTCAGTTTATCAGTTAAATTCTGGAAAATACGAACCAAGACATTTCGTGCGTATGAATACAGCAACCATTATCTTTAGTTCTCACAGTTAGGTAGCAGTGAACAGTTGCCGCCAGTTTTGTACAAGTTTTTTTCCGGGAGTTTCAAACACTAATTTATTCTATAGAAAACGTATGTATGGGAATGGGTTTGCACCATCACAGTACATTTGCCTCTGGACGATGATTGAGAAAATATGCTTCTAATACCGCAAGTGATCAGTTTTTGTTGAGATAACATATTTCAGTACTTTCAGTACAATTGATTTTTATTTTGCATTTCGTTTGCAATACATGTCATTTTGTCAGCGCTAATCGCCCATTACATCCGTAATTTATTAAGTGTTAACCCTTAGATCGCTACTCACAACAATTGTCGTCTGCTGTTGCTTTTATATCTTGCCTTATTTATCAATAAAACATGGTTTGACAGCATTTCAGAATCATTTCCAATGGAAATGATTCTAAAGTGCTGTCAAAGCATGTTGTAAATTATTCTAAAGTGCTGTCAAAGCATGTTTTTGATGATAAAAATGGAAAATATAAAATAAACAGCAGACGACAACACAATTAAGATAGCGGTGTAAGGTGTAATATGTTATAATTCCAGCAAAAAAATATTTACACAATTCCCTAACATTTGATTGGTCCGTAGCAAGTCTCTGTCCAAAATGTATATCCCAGGAAACTCCCATGCCGAACTACTTTCCGTAACCGTGAGGCGCAGTTAAAATAATTCTTAAGAAAACGGAAACTAAACACATTTTCTTGATGAATTTATTTCAAATGCTGGAATTATAAGGAATGAATGGCCTTTTTGTGGAATTTATCGGGGATATAAACTTGGAAAAGTCGCGGGAATACTGGACGAGGCCTTCCGGCCTTCGTCCAGTATTCCCGCGACTTTTCCAAGTTTATAGATATACCCCGATAAATTCCACAAAAAGGCCATTCATTCCTATAATACCTGAGCCATTATATGATGCACAGAACTCGGACAACCTTACTGCTCGAGTCACGTACCGTGACATAATGTGATTTTGTGTACAGCTTGTACATATACATACATAATGCATTTGTAACAAGAGTTGTCAGAAGACGACGAAGCTCGCCTGTTGACAGAGCACCAGATAAGGTGCGTATTGGCGTATTGGCGCATTGATTATCAAAAGTGGGAGTACACAATACTCACAACCATGTGAAAATACGCATTGGTTTTCAAATTGAGTAGTGAAAATACTGTAATAAAGTTGAAAAGTTACTTAGTTGAGCTGCAAAAAGCAAACAGTGTCTGTTTTTTTTGCGGCTCAAATACTAGTAAGTGAATATTTATTTTGTTACGTTTTCTTTATCATTCGTTCCCTATTTACTAAGGAAGAAAATAAATATATATTTGTAAAAGTAAAATACGCATTGAATTAGAAATCTGGGGGTATAATACTCTTTAGCTACAATACTTATCTGGAGCTCTGCTGTTGGCAGCCAATGGTCATAGATGGAGCTACATGTATACATGTTACCGACCCCCTGGGTAGTCCATGACACCAACCTTGTATGTTGGGAGAGGGAAGGGGTGCGGGGGGGGGGGGGGCGGCTTGTGAAAGTCTGTGACCTTGACCTTGGGAATATTGGTGGCTGAAGGGTCATGACTATATCAGAGCATGATAGATGCCCATCAGAGGAATGAATGCATGTGTGGATTATCAATAAGTTATAATAAAAGGAAACAGAAGGTGTAAATATACCTCAAAGATAAATTTGTGGACGCCGTCCACAGACGCCGGGGGTATGTCATTAGCCCTTCCTGCACGAAACTTGCGTTATTGTATGGTCACCGCAGCATCACAGGTTGAAGTAACGGACCGAGGTCTATAAATACATTAAATAGCATCAATAAATGAAGAAGTAAAATAAGCTAAACATTTTGTTCAGCTTTATTTTTTTAGCTTTATTTGTTTTCTTCATTTATTGATGCTTTTAGGCATATTTAATGTATTTATAGACCTCGGTCCGTTACTTCAACCTGTGCGCAACATCGGTGACCCATACAATAACGTAAGTTTCGTGCAGGAAGAGCTTAAAGCATAAAGAACATTACAATGTGTGCGACCGATGTAGTCCCAGATCAGCTAGCGTATTGCTCTGATCATGGCCTACACTATTCGCATTTAAGACACAATATGTGATTTTGTACCGAAAAACATGTGCGACTTTTCATGAAATATATTGATAGAAACTCTGATACTTTCCGCAAACGACGTCGAAAGATGAAAACATTTTCATAGAAAATGCGGAATTGCTATGAAAGTTTCGTCCTGGCGCTGCCATTAACGGATTTTCTTTGTCATGAGATATCGTACCAGTAGCCTATCTCACCAACATTGCAAAGAATACTTTTCTAGCAAAGTATACTTTGAGGGAGAAATTTTCCATTTTAGGATAAATTTATTAATTTTTATTATACTGAATTTATTACATTATCACAGCCATTTTGGCTGTGATAATGTAATACAATCAGTATAATAATTCTGCATACTTTTAATCATCAAATATATGCAGTAGTTAGTTCTATATGCAATAATGCATTTTGGGAAAAATAAATGATTACTCCCTCAAAGTATACTTTGCTACAAAAGTATACTTTGCAATGTTGGTGAAATCGGCTACTGTTCTTAGGTACAACATCACATGGCGTGTCTCATTTGAGAATCTAGTAACAACTATGTAACCCAGTAAGATAATGTCGTAAATATATGCATGTACTTATATTATCATACAGGGCTCCAGATAAGCTGCGTATTTGCGTAAATACCCATGATTAAAATTGCCAGTAAACCAGAAATGTTTTCATTTCGAAGCAAACTATTCAATAATTGCAGTCTGTTGATGTGTAAACATTAGTGTGATTTTAGTTTGCCCAATTAAAATATTTAAATACGCAATCGCTTCAGATATGATGGAGTGAAAATACTAAATTACTAATTCCTTATCTGGTGCCCTGATCTTATATATTTTTATAAAATCCGGTGACTTATGACTTGTATAAAAATTTGAAACTTGACCATTGTATGCAGAGAGGATACATGCTCTGATAGCTAGACTGTTGTATAGTCTATCGGAATACTATTTATAGCACGCTATCTGTGATGTATTGCAACATCATATAGTACACACAGGCACTTTGTGGTATGACCGGCAAAACGCTCATTTATAAATCATACCCAATTTTACTCTAATATTAAATATCTAGAAATTAGGACACTCGCTATCTTTTCAACCAACGGAAGTGGTACTAGTGTACCTTGGGCCCGGCTCGCTGATTCAGTAACTGTAACGCGCGAGAAGGCCGGGACCTGCTGGTCCCGGCATTCGCGCGTTACAATTACTGAATTAGCGAGCCGGGCTCAAGGTAAATAATCCACTTTCGTTAGTTGAAAAGATGGCGAGTGTCATTCCTTTCTAGATGTTTAATATCAGAATAAATTTGGGTATGACTTAAAGAGGCTTTTTCTCGTTCATACCACGAAGTGCCTATGTCTGTGTCAACCGCTCCGAGTGATGAAACTGATCGATGGCATGCACTTACTAAAATGGCGGATATAAGAACTCCACGCGCCGCGTGTAGTATAAGTAACAAGTTACTACTCACATACGTATATTATATGCATATATCACATCTTTCTTATCAGCAATTATCGTTAAAACGTATCGTTCAGACAATGCTCTATATCCTTAAAACTACACATTACTTACCGGATCATCAATGACTCGCACCATGGCTGTCTGTGGATATCTGATGTACGACTGTCTGTCCAAGGGTATCCGCTACTTCTGGAGATGTGTACCTGACGACGATCGATGCTCGACTGCGGGATATGCCGAGATATACCGAGATATGGCGAGGACGAGCACTCGAAATATCCGGATATCCGTCCTATCTACACCGCATTAGTGTAGGCGATTCGTCACCTTACAGAATATACCACCCAGTCGCGTGTCCGACCGGGCGCAATCACACCAGTATACGCGGTATACCAGTTACTAGTATTTCACACCAATTCATGGAATATTCCATGTTAATTTACGCCCTATTCCGTTCGTTCGAAAAGGGGCAATATGGTAAACGACATTATTTGCAAACTGTGTAGACCCAGATGAGACGGGAGGGATTTCGTGTAGGCTACATGTATGTATTCAAATGGAGCAATGTGACTGTATCATTATATGCGCTGTACTACACGGAGATGTAAATTAATTTACGAAAACGAAACTAGAGTGATTTCCCAAGGTCGCCACGTTAACGGTGCACGTATACACACCTATGTTTGATGCAACGCACAGGTATGTTCATGCAGGTGCATTTTCTGAATGAGTAACAACCACCGAATCAACCCACAACCACTTCATATCAGCAGTGAAAACCGTGATTACATAGTACAGGTAATATACAGGTAAGCATTCGTCTATCGATCCCCTCTGACACCCTTGATATGAGTGGGATATAAGGAGACTCTAGTGTCCCTCTACCCCGATAGAGGACCATATTAGCCCATAAAAACGTCGGAAAAAATCATGCTCGCCATGGACAATAAAAACATATTGTAAATTCGCTGCATGATGAATCAAAAACACTACCATGCAAACGATTTTCTACATCTGGAGAAGTTATTGTAACTTTATTATACATATATGTAACCACATGTTAAACAGACATGCAACATGTATCTGGCGAGTTTGAAATAAATCAGAGACGAGGATCTCAATCAAAGATTAAAAACATATTTAAATTAGATGTCCACGGCCCGCATGTCGCGCACATCGAGGCCTTGATGGAATACCGAAAAAACTTTAATCCAAAACTTCTTTAATCGAAAACATTAACCCGGGCGCACATACGGACGTACGGACGTACGTCCCCCAATGTGCCGACTATTTTGCGCTGTCCGCAAGCGGGCGCGACCAAAATCCGCCCTCACTATTCACTTTCCGCAAAGTCCGTGTCTGAGATCCACAGTATTGTCATGACCTTAGCTATTTTACACTAAAAGGCCGTGGGTACTCGGTGTTTAAAAACTGCATTTGAATAGGTTTTTAAATGTTTTCATTATTATATGTTGAAAGCATGCACTCATTATTATAATGTCAAAAACAGTGTGTTGTGGGAAAGGAAGAGCATGTGGCCGTGACTGGAGAAATGACGCTTATGTGGTTTATGACCTGTATCCTATTTCACCAACATGGCAAAGTATACTTATCTAGCAAAGTATACTTTGAGGGAGAAATTTTCAATTTAAGCATACATTTATTATGTTTTATTATACTGAATTTATTACATTATCACAGCCAATGTGGCTGTGATAATGTAATACATTCAGTATAATAATTTTGCATACTTGTACCCATAAAATATATGCAGTGGTTGGTTCTATATGACATAATGCATTTCGGGGAAAAATGATTACTCCCTGAAAGTATACTTTGCTGATCGACTGATCAGGATCTACACTGGTCGCGAAACCCGATAAGCCCCATTTATCCAGTAACAGCAACATATAATGTTACCGATTACTTCAATTACTTCCGCAAATTTTTGTGTACAGTCGAACCTGTGCTAAAGACCACATCCGAATAGCAATCACCTGGCTGTAAAGGCCACACTTGTGTTGTCCCAATGGCGCAATTACTATATAAATTACACTGTGAATAAAGACCACCTGTGAACAAAGGCCAGATTGTTTACTTCCCATGGCTGGCCTTTATTCACAGGTTTGACTGTAGTTTGAAAATATACTTACGGCCAAAATTTGTTTACAGTATATAAATGGTTCGATATTTCGTGAACAAGTATGTTTAAAAACTTGATGTAAAGGGGCGATATGGTAAACGACAGTATTTACAAACTGTGTAGACCCAGATGAGACGGGAGGGATTTCGTGTAGGCTACATGTATGTATTCAAATGGAGCAATGTGACTGTATCATTATTGTTGTGATATCACGAACACCGAACACCGTGCCAATACTCATGTTCTATTGACGAATCACGTTTGTCTCCCCTGGGGTCAGTGCACGCCATTTGCACTTGATAAAGCTAGAAGAGTTAATGTGTTTAGTTCGTCAATAATATGCCCTAAATCATAACAAAGATGTGCCAGTGTATGGGAATTTAACATGGCGAAATTGTTAACACTCAATAAAATAAATATTTGACCACATTTCACGAAATAAAAAGAAGGATCATTCTTAAAATTTCCTTTAATTTAATATTATCGAAAAAAAGAGAAAACAAAAGAAAGTGTTAGATGCAGCCACGGCTGCAAATCTGAAATTGATCAAAGAAAAATGTGAAATCGGCGTACAAGAACTTACGTTCATTGGCGATGTTGCATCATCAGAAGGAATCAAACCTGACCCATTGAAAGTGAAAGCAATTAGTGACTTCAAGAGGCCCTCATGCAATAAAGATGTACAGCAGTTTCTCGGCATGGTCAACTATCTCAGCAGGTACATTCATGATGTGTCAACCGTGACAGCGCCACTTAGACAATTATTAGAAGACAAGTTGGAGTTTACGTGGGAAGAACCTCAAGAGAATGCATTTAGCAAACTGAAAGACTTGCTGTCAAAAGAACCGGTGTTGCAATTTTATGACCCAGTACGCGAAATCAAAATCTCAGCGGATGCGTCACAGACTGGCATCGGAGCGGTGTTGTTACAGAAATATGACAACGATTGGTTGCCTGTTGCGTATGGCTCAAGGGCAATGACAAAAGCTGAAACACGGTACGCGCAGATTGAGAAGGAAGTTCTAGCTATGACATTTGCCTGTGAAAGATTTCACCAATACATATTTGGACAGCAAATACAAATAGAAACTGATCATAAGCCACTGATTGGAATCTTCAAAAAGTCACTAAATGACTGTCCCATAAGGATACAACGACTGCTTCTGAGACTGCAAAGGTATAGCTTTGATTTGACATTCACAACTGGGAAATTCATGTTCATCTCAGACGCTCTATCCAGAGCATATGTGGAAAGCCCTACTGATAGAGACATTAGTGGTGAAGAAGTTGCGGCGTATGTGGACTTTATAGTAACAAGTCTGCCAGTATCAGATATGAAGTTAGTCATGATAAAAGAAGAAACTGAGAATGACTACCAACTCCAACTATTGAAAACCACAATATTGGAAGGATTCCCTAAAGAAAAGTCAGAGTGCCCAAAGGCTATTTCTGAGTTCTGGAACGTTAGAACTGAACTTAGTTACGTACAATCTGAAGGGTTAATCATGAAAGGATCAAACATTGTGATCCCTCACAACATGAGAAAGGAAATGTTGCAGAAAATCCATGCTGGACATTTGGGAATCGAAAAGTGTAAAAGACGTGCACGTCAAGCTATGTATTGGCCCGGCATGAATCAAAGTATCACTGAAATAGTTCAGGCGTGTTCAACATGTCTCACTTACAGACCCAAACAAGCCTCAGAACCTTTGATGCCACATCCAGTTGCGACATATCCGTGGCAGAAAATAGGGGTTGACATGTGTACAGTAAACTGCAAAAACTATTTAGTAATATGTGACTATTACTCCAACTACCCAGAGGTGTGTCAGTTGAAAAGCACCTCATCAGAATCGGTGATAAAGGCAATGAAATATGTGTTTGTTGGACAAGGCATACCACAAGAAATATTCATTGACAATGGACCGCAGTTTAGCTCCCATGAATTTAGACAGTTTGCCGAAGAGTATGACTTTAAGCACACAACATCGTCTCCACGATTTCTACAATCGAACGGATTAGCTGAAAAATGTGTGGGCATTGTCAAAAATCTAATAAAAAAGTCTAATGAAGACAAAAGTGACTTTCACCTGAATGTGTTGATTTACAGAACAACTCCCTTAGAAATGGGCCCATCTCCAATAGAGCTATTACACAATGGCAGACAGGTCAGAACAAACTTACCATTCCGACTGGAGAAAGGTGAAAACAATACGAGGCAAATGACAGTGAAAATGGAGCAAAAACTGAAACAAAAATGTTACTTTGACAAAACGTCTCACTCATTGCCCCAATTGAACCATAATAACACGGTCCGGATCCGAAACCACCGTGATAGAAAATGGACTATCCGAGCTACAGTTAAACGACAAGTAGCTCCGCGGTCATACATTGTCAAGATAGCGACCGGAGAAATAGTATAGACGAAACAGACATTATCAACGACCCTACTCCGCTTGATCTGGGCGACGACATGTCGGTTTATGAAGAGGCCGATAATGACGAACCGATTCCTGAATTGCGACCAAACCCGGTAACAGTCGAGCGAAGATCCAGTCGAGCGGTTTCGAAACCAAAAAGACTCATTGAAGAAATGTGATATTGTATGCACCCAAGTGCTATATATACACTGTAATTCATACTATACTTACGTTGAACGTGCAACTTCACATTTATAAACTGTCGGTCACACTAAGTCTTAGTGATACCTAAAGGTGACATTTTGTAGTTGCATAATATTTAGCCAACCGTCTTATTTCAATGAAGGGAGATGTTGTGATACCACGAACACCGAACACCGTGCCAATACTCATGTTCTATTGACGAATCACGGTTGTCTCCCCTGGGGTCAGTGCACGCCATTTGCACTTGATAAAGCTAGAAGAGTTAATGTGTTTAGTTCGTCAATAATACGCCCTAAATCATAACAATTATATTCGCTGTACTACACGGAGATGTAAATTAATTTACGAACACGAAACTAGAGTGATTTCCCAGGTCGCCACGTTAACGGTGCACGTATACACACCTATGTTTGATGCAAGGCACAGGTATGTTCATGCAGGTGCATTTTCTGAATGAGTAACAACCCCGAATCAACCCACAACCACTTCATATCAGCAGTGAAAACCGTGATTACATAGTACAGGTAATATACAGGTAAGCATTCGTCTATCGATCCCCTCTGACACCCCTGATATGAGTGGGATATAGTGAGATTCTAGTGTCACTCTACCCCGATAGAGGACCATATTAGCCCATAAAAACGTCGGAAAAAATCATGCTCGCCATGGACAATAAAAACATATTGAATGATGAATCAAAAACACTACTATGCAAACGATTTTCGACATCTGAAAAGTTATTGTAACTTTATTATACATATATGTAACCACATGTTAAACAGACATGCAACATGTATCTGGCGAGTTTGAAATAAATCAAGAGACGAGGATCTCAATCAAAGATTAAACAATTTAAATTAGATGTCCACGGTCCGCATGTCGCGCACATCTAGGACTTGATGGTATACCGAAAAACTTTAATCCAAAACTTCTTTAATCGAAAACATTAACCCGGGCGCACATACGGACGTACGCACGTACGTCCCCCAATGTGCTGACTATTTTGCGCTGTCCGCAAGCGGGCGCGACCAAAATCCGCCCTCACGAATCACTTTCCGCAAAGTCCGTGTCTGAGATCCACAGTATTGCCATGACCTTATCTATTTTACCCTAAAAAGGCCGTGGGTACTCGGTGTTTAAAAACTGCATTTGTATAGGTTTTTAAATGTTTTCATTATTATATGTTGAAAGCATGCACTCATTATTACAATGTCAAAACAGTGTGTTGTCAGAAAGGAAGAACATGTGGCCGTGACTGGAGAAATGACGCCTATGTGGTTTATGACCTGTATCCTATTTCACCAACATGGCAAAGCATATTTATCTAGCAAAGTATACTTTGAGGGAGAAATTTTCAATTTAAGGATAAATTTATTATTTTTTATTATACTGAATTTATTACGTTATCACAGGCATTTTGGCTGTGATAATGTAATACATTCAGTATACTAATTTTGCATACTTGTACCAATCAAATATATGCAATGGTTGGTTCTATATGACATAATGCATTTCGGGGAAAAATGATTACTCCCTGAAAGTATACTTTGCTGATCGACTGATCAGGATCTACACTGGTCACGAAACCCGATAAGTCGCATGTGTCCAGTAACAGCCACATATAATGTTACCGATTACTTCAATTACTTCTCAGTCGAAATCCTTCAAGATCCTTAGTTTGAAAATATACTTACGGCCAAAAAAATTTACAGTATATAAATGGTTCGATATTTCGTGAAGAAGTATGTTTAAAAACCTGATGTAAATTTTTTTTAATGCTGAATCTAATCTGCAACTACTGTATCAAAACATTAGATGCACGTGTTTAAAGAGATTGTGTAAACAATGAAAAGACAACAACACCCTTCATTTCAAAAACTGCAGAAAAGAGAATTTGAAACTTTCCTAGACAATATTGATAATCCAGAGCAAACAAATGGATCGCCTACAGTGATCACAATCATGAATTGGCCGTATTCAATACCTAGTATGCCCATCTTGGGCGTTGATCAATGTTTGGCAACGTCTGCGCATTGAATGTACACATGACCGAATGACACGTTGAGGCATTGCTTCCAATTCTTCTCTTTGCTGCAGTTTTTGAAATGAAGGGTGTTGTTGTCTTTTCAATGTGTATACACTCTCTTTAAATACATGGATCTGATGTTTTGGTGCCTTAGTTGCAGATTAGATTCAGTTTTAAAAAACATTTTACATCAGGTTTCTAAACGTACTTGTTCATGGAATATCGAACAATTTATAGACTGTAACGTTTCTTTTGGCCTTAAGTATACGTACGTATTGATTGTTACATGACTGTCGCTGTTTGACACCGCTCACAGTCGTGTTTAAACGTACAGCGCGTGCTGTTTGACAATGGTTGTAGACAATGCTCATTCCGGGGCCAAGCTAACACCTACGTAATGAATGTGTCTCATGACGTTATTAGAACGGGACGTTACGTCACCAGACCAGTAGCCCATTTCATCAACATTGCAAAGTATACTTTAGTAGCAAAGTATACCTTGAGGGAGAAATTTTCAATTTTATGATAAATTTATTAATTTTTATTATACTGAATTTATTACATTATCACAGCCAATTTGGCTGTGATAATGTAATAAATTCAGTATAATAATTTTGCATACTTTTAATCATGAAATATATGCATTTGTTAGTTCTATATGAAATAATGCATTTCAGGAAAAATAAATGATTACTCCCTCAAAGTATACTTTGCTAGTAAAGTATAATTTGCAATGTTGATGAAATAGGCTACTGATCACAACGGTCGCAGTGACAATTTATCAAAGTACCGAAAATACTGCATAAATGCTCAAATTGCATAATATTTCCGAAAGAAATGTAACAATAACGTTCGACCATGTCCAGCCGTGGGTAAACGTGGCACTCGGGTACTGTTTTAACCCGCGGCCTTCGGCCTTGGGGTTCAAACAGTTCCCTCGTGCCACGGCAACCGTTTACCGACGGCTGCACATTGTCGAACCTTATATTAGCGCGAACGCCTGTCTCACCGGTGGCTATTTCATATTTGCAGTTAACTACAGTGTTCCGTTTAGGCCATCGTAATATCGCTATCGGGTCGATACTACAACAGCACGGTAACGATAGTACGATATCACGATAGTACGATGGCGATACTACGAAGCCACGGTGACTATAGCTCGATAACGATAACGCAATATCATGATAGCTTTCGTAGCATCGTACTATCGTCATCGTACCGTCGTGATATTGTACTATCGTCAGCGTAGCATCGTCCTATCGATACATCGTACTATTTTGATCGTAGTATCGTACTATCATGATCATAGTATAGTGTTATCCTAGTATTGACCATATAGCGATATTACGATGGCCTACACGTAGATAACGGCTATGTTAAGTGTATGTTGTGTTGCGATCGTGTCTGATATATAGTATGTTCGCCAGAGCATGTTAAGGTTGTTGTACCCATTGGCGGAATCCGGAATTAGGGGGGTGCGCCCGCCCCCCCCCCCATAAAATTCGCCGAGTAAAGATTTTTTACAAGTTAAAAGGCACGTTTCATGCCAAGTGCCATGTATTCCATGAATTTTTCGGTCTTTGTCTTATTGTTGCAAAATGTAAACGTTTTCAATCAAAAATCATGTCTAAACATACTGTGACAGTGTCAATATTTTTGCTCTAAAATGCGCCAGAACGTATGAAATGCGATGTAGATTTTAAAAAAAATCCGGACCCCCTATCGCTATCCCGATCTCCGCTCGGTCGACTATTTTGCAATACTTGACTATATAGTACTAATATAGTCAAGTATTGCAAAATAGATACGACTCCCCCCTAACCCGAAATCCTGGATCCGCGCCTGGTACCCTTCTTGTGGCACCTTGTGGAAATCTAATGAAAAAACCTTACTCACAAACCGATAGCTATTTACACAAATAAACCATATGTATGTGTTCAATACGTCTGTATGCAGATACTGCCAGCAATGAAATCACACCATATACTGTAGTTAGACAATAATAAGCACATCTTGGTGTGTTACATGTACGATTTAGCTTCTGCACACCCGTGTAGAGACGTAAATATACATGTGCTATATCTGGATATTACAGGTGTGTGTGTATTTTCATTGTAGCAGTATCTGCATAGATACTCACTGATCGCATCCATATGGTTTATTTATGTAAGTAGATATTGCTATGTGTTTTATTAGATTTCCATAGAGTTTACATGGGGCCACAGGAAAGCTACATTTACCTTAAACAGACTTGATGACTAGAAGAACGTGGTTAATACAAAGATGGCTCACGTGGCACGTGGTGTGGATCACGTGAAGGGGTAATTTAAAGATACAAACCCACCTACACTCCTACTTGGTTGCGTATTATCGTCAGTATTACTTACCTTAAACAGACTTGACGACTAGAAGAACGTGTGTTAATACAAAGATGGCTTACGTGGTACGGGGCGCCATGCAGGACAGGTTAATTATGTGTACAAGACCAATTTTGTCCTGACAAAATTGAGTTTTGTAACACTAAGAATCACAAAATCCAATTATGTAAAATTCTGATACAAAAACCAATTTTGTCCAGACAAAATTGAGTTTTGTAACACTAAAAATCACAAAATCCAATTATGTAAAATTCTGATATACAAAATTCATTTTTGTTATAAAGGATTCAATTTTGTAAGACAGAATTGAATTTTGTGAACAAAACTCAATTCTGTCTTACAAATACGTATACGAAACGTATGCAGAATTGAATTTTGTGACACAGAATTGATTTTTGTGACACAGAATTGAATTTTGTGACACAGAATTGAATTTTGTTACACAGAATTGAATTTTGTGACACAGAATTGAGTTTTGTGGCACAAAAGTGAATTTTGTGACAAAAGTGAATTTTGTGACACAGAATTGATTTTTGTGACACAGAATTGAATTTTGTGGCACAGAATTGAATTTTGTTACACAGAATTGAATTTTGTGACACAGAATTGAGTTTTGTGGCACAAAAGTGAATTTTGTGACACAGAATTGAGTTTTGTGGCACAAAAGTGAATTTTGTTGACAAAATCAGTATATATTTAATTTTGTTTTGTTTTTGTCAAGTTTATAGGTACAAAAATGAATTTTGTTGACAAAATTGAGCCATGTCCCACTTGGCGCCCCGTACGTGGCACGTGGTGTGGATCACGTGAAGGGGTAATTTAAAGATACAAACCCACCTACTCTCCTACTTAGTTGCGTATTATCGTCAGTATTACCGTCTCTTTCACGAAACCTGCCCACATTTTACGGCTATATAAACAATGGAAAAACATTATGTTTTTCGATAATATTAAATTATAGCACAATTTAAGAATGAGCCTTCTTTTTATTTTGTGAAATTTGGTCAAATATTGATGTTATTACGAAAAAATAATATGTCTATGAGAATTTAACATGGAGAAATAGGAGGTGGAGGAGCCGGAGGAGGAGTAAAAAAACAGGAACATTTTGAAATTGACTCACACACCTGGTTAGATAGCTTGGCCATTTGGAAATGATGTAACTAAGAAAACAAAGGTAAATATTGAAAATCGGTCCACTAATTCTGAAATTAGAAAATTTTCCCCACGTTAAATCCTCTTCTGTAAAGATGTCTGCTATGCGGATTTAACCTGGGGATTTTTTTGTTTGCATATAAATAATTAAAAAATATCATGCCTCATTTGCACATGAAAATAGCCTAATACCACCGCGAGTCGTAATTTTTAGAACTGGTGGAATAGTGACCCAATTATACGCTTATTTAAGTCCTTATAGAACAGTTTGTGCCTACTGAGTGGGAACGTACCTTTAAATTTAGATAAAATTTAACATTATCGAAAAAAAGCTTTGTTTTTGCATTGTCTATATGGCCGTAAAATTTGGGCAGGTTTCGTGAAACAGACAATAGATATGGGCCGCGCTCTGGGAAAAAGTGACGTCAGATGTGTATCTTTGTTGGTCTAGAAAGATGGTTTATTAGTTGAATACAACATTGGTTTATATATCATATTGTTTGAGAGAGATCAAATTTTCTAAGTATGTTGAAAACTCAATTTCGCATTTTTGACCCATAAAGGAGGTTTTCGCTTGGCTCGTCACATATTATGTTCACAGTTTTGATGAGTCACGGTGGTTATCACATTGTGTGTAATACAATTCCCTCGTTACTGATACATGCAAGAGTTTACCAAATACGAAATTGTATTCATTAAATGCAATCTAATGCATAAATGAAATTAAATCAGAAACAGATACGCGTATAAAGCAAGGGAGACGCAATGTAACGTGTACTGTAACGTTAACTGCATGTACGTTTTTGAACTTTCGCAATAGCATTAAATAAAAATGTTATCCAATTAATATCACATATCTACTGTACATACATGTATGCAAAATCTCGGTAAACGATATACTAACACAAAAATAACAAGAACAATTATAACATGAATGATCATGTTATAAAAGAACGCTTTGAGTGTATGTTATTATTATTGAGGCCAACTACATGTTTGCAAGTAGCATGTAAAGTTATAGATATCAGGGTATGGGATCAGTGGTTTCCGAACCTGCTTTTCCGACGTGACGTATTCTGTGACGTCATTTTTACAGTAAATTTTCTTGAAACTTTTCCAAGCAAACGGACGGATTTCGATGATATGTATCACACCATAGAAGTGGCATACCGGTTCGATGATATGTATGACACCATACATTCACGTTCTTTAGATTTATATTCACATCCATGGTAACCGATTCTTCGTCAAAACCAGAAAATTGTTAGATTAAAGCAAACTATACCATAATGCAAGAACTGGCATCATTAAACGAAGCTAATCCCCTCGCACTGGCATCATTAAACGAAGCTATCTCCTCGCTGGCAACCTTGATAATAAAAAAGTACTCCGTGACCTTGGGCGGTCGAACGTGGGTCATATGAGTCTACTCATATGCTAAACCATGCTCCATCCATAGACACACATTATGGTCAAATAATATCAAAATCGTAGAAGCAGTTCACAAGATATTGAAAAATAAAATGTGTTACTAGCGTACGTACATACGTACGCAGTACATGGACTAACGATATACCAGCTCTTGCCTATCGGCGAGGGGATACTAATTGGCAACCTGTTAAGCATTACTGCGTTATGTTTCATTAAACTCTGTCTTTCCATTATAAAGATATTACATTCAACATCCTGCACCAACTTTAATTGACATGGCGCAATTTTAAATATTGCGCGGGCCCAATTTTCCCAATTTTAGTACTTTCCCCTAACAACAAAAAAACCGACATCTAGTCGCACGCTGACTGAGCCGCGATCTATAAACTTACCCAGGGAGATTACATTGCAAAAATAGTGTAACGCGTCCACTGGCGGTTTGTTTCGGTGAGTCCGCACAGTACAACTGTTCAACAGTCCGACTTGGCAACGCCACCTAGCGACTTATCACCGGCACTGCAGTGCATGATATAAAAATCCTAAAACCATCAACTTCTAAAACTGGCGTTTTGAAGAAAGTCATGAAATATGCAATCTTAAATTCGATAAAATTGAGGCAGTACAATTTGAACGACGTTATAAGCCAAAGATATGAGTGCCAGAAATAAAATTTCCACATTTCAGACACATGAAAATGTTTTGCCATTTCTCCATTTCATTGTCGAAACTCCAGACGGTTTTACAGAATGTGAAAGCCATAGAAAATGTATACTGGATATAAAATACTCCTACAAGCACCAACGACAGGTCATACATTACATCGAAACAGAAATCATTGCCTTGAAAAAGTCTGTGAAATATTACACACACACAAGTACACATTCAAACGGCTGTATGTCAAAAATTGTTCTGCGACTTTGCACTGCAGTGGAGTATCCAGATTCATGCAGAGGGGGTGTGAATTGTGAATGGAGTTTGGAAGGGGGTGCGAGAACATACATTCAATTTCTTCCATTGTAGTGATTTTCACATATATTATACAGGTAGTTATTTCCCACAGAAAACGTAGGTTAAAGTAAAAAAAAAATACACACCTGACCAAATGTTACGGGATGCAATTACACACCATATCACTGGACTTTGTACTGTACACCCACTGGTGAATCCATGTGACAAGTGTTTTGTGATGATGTGGTGTTTGTGAATGAGCTGATAAGACATGTGTCGTGCCTATGCACTTAATGACTGGGTGCCAGACATCCTTCAGCAAAGTTGCAAATCATGATTTGAATTGGGGTCCCATCTGTTTGGCACAAAGTGTTCTTTATAGGAATTAAATATTAAATAAGTATAATTGTTTAACTATTCCAACAGTTTTCAAACATACGAGTGCCCGCTACACATAAATATTCACTTAGTAATATTAGGTTTACTGATAGGTTGTATCATCGTGCTATTTTGATTGTAAATGAGCAGGTCATTTTTAAATTATTTATATCAACTAAATGTGTCACCTGAATAAATATTTGTATTGACTTGTTACAAAATATGATCATTGCACATCAAAAGATAAATAGAGAGAATAAATAGTTGTTTCCATTAACATTTTAAAGAGTCAATGTTATCGCCCTTGATATCAAAGTGGCAATTCAAGCTTGATGTAAAAATAATAATAATGTAAAATTAACATGGTTGATATGATTTTTTTAAGAATTTTACCAAATTTTCTACGACGGCCATCTTGGATTATGCGACAACCTCCATTTTAAACAAATATGAAAATGCTTCACCCACGCACCACAACTGTGAAGTCTGACCAGCGTCGGCCAAACGGTACATGAGAAGAAGGCGAAATCTATAATTAAAGGATGACCTGTCAGCGGCCATCTTGTATGATGTATCATCCGATTTTGACAATACCCACGATACCTTCGATTTGATATATATCGGGACCATATTAGGTCAAATTTGAAATATCACCATGTGCCAAATTACAAAATCAATGCGTGAAAAAACAAAAAAAACAAAAGGAGAACACTGGAATATTTAGTGAGGCAAGAGTTGTGATAACTATACAAAAAGGAATTCCAGTTATGCTCGGGACACAAAATCAGTACATGTATCCGAAAAAAACAAAAGAAAATCAGTACATGTATGGTAAGATATGTTATTCTTGCTTTTAAGGACTAGAGCAAGTGGAGCGGGGTCTCACACATACCCTCGGCCGTAGCAAAGTCATTTGGCCTTGACCTTTGGCATGAAAGCCGCTTAGGTGAGATATAGAATGAAAATATGGCTGTTGATAAAGAAGTATGTGACAATTTGCAAGTTGATCCAACATACGGTTGCAGATAAATTGTGTACTTAAAACTTTAATGCAAATATTTCAAAACATTTAACACAATTTGACCTTGACCTTGGCCATGAAAGTCACATGTGTGGGCTATAAAATGAAAATATGGATGTTGATTGTTGATAGACAAATATATGAAGTTTCAATTCAATCTGACTTACGGTTGCAGAGAAATTGTTTACTTAAAACTTTAACACATATATTTCAAAACATTTAACGCAAGTTTCAAAGTAATTTCACCTTCACTGTGTGCATGAAAGCCGTATGAGTGGGCTATAGAATGTTTGTTTAATGGTGTTTAAACGGCTATCAACAGCTATGGTCTAATAATAATTTCATCGAGAAAAATAAAGTCAGCCCTGAAATTAGAATAACCTGACCTGATGCCAGGTCCATAAAAACCACACCAAAAGTCACTTGGCCCCTTTCCCTAAAAAAGGATTACGAATAATCGTAAATACTCACACAAGAGATATACCGGTAACCAGATTCAACTGTCACATACAAAATGCCAAAGACGATGTGAGGGCCAAACCAGGTCTCCAGTCGGATTTCCGGTAAGGATGAATCGCGATTGTTAAATTACCCATCACATGCACCCACCAGGGCTATAGAAAGAAAATATTGATCTTCTAACTTCATAAAGAAGTATATATATGAAGTTTCAAGTCAACCCGACTTGCGGTTGCGAGACATTGTGTACTTAAAAACTTTGACATGTTTGATGCAAATATTTAAAACAAAAACTTTAAGTAATTTGACCTTGTGCAGGAAAGCCATATCGGTGTGCTACAGTATAAAAAATATGGATGACGATAAAGAAATATGTGAAGATTCAACTCAATGCGATTTACGGTTGCAGATATAATGGGTACCAAAAAACCTTTAACGCAAATCTTACGGATGGACGAAAATACAAAAACTATATACACCTCGACATACTTTGTATGCCTGGGTATGAATCATGATTGAAGGCACTGTGTTACAGATGATGCCTCAATATGTTGTTTGTCACATCATGCACTGCAAATGACCAATATCAACCAATTGCACCATTTCATTCGAAGTCAAATTTCGAAGTCGAAATTTATTGTACACATGTAATTTGTTACAAGTTTGACCATTGGGCATTGATTTCAATTATAATCATGATAATAGCACAAAAATACATCATTAATTCGTAAAATTTTCATTTCCCTTCGAAAGTCTACAAAGTTTGTCTTTGGTCTATTCTGGATGTTTCAAGTAAAATCCTTTATTGCGAAGATAACTGAAACCATGTGAAACCAACCAAATATAGACTTTATAGATTGTGGACGTTAAACAGAAATTTATAAATCAAAGATTGAATGCAATACCTTAAATGTTAATCATTCTAGGTTGGCGGTAGGATTTTTAAATTTGCTCAAATATGTGTCTGTGACTGGAGAAATGGGGCTTATGGGATTTGCGACCAGTGTAGATACACATATCCGCACAGGATCTGCACTGTTCACCATTGCATCAATGAAATCTCCATTATGCGTCTAACAAGCCACATCATTATCAGGCTACAGGAGTGTACTATTTGATCAGGAGCTACACTGGTCACAAATCCCATAAACCACATTCTCCTGTCACAGCCACCGGTTAAAGTAACGGACCAATACCTATAAATACATTAAATATACCTAAAAGCATCAATAAGTGAAATAAAATAGGCTAAACAAATTATTTACTCCCATATATCACACATGGAGTAAATACATTTTGTTTAGCTTATTTTTCTCTCACTTATTGATGCTCTTAGGTATATTTAATGTATTTATAGGCCATGGTCCGTTACTTCAACCTGAGGTCACAGCCACATATGTGTAAAAGCATAGTAAATATATTTCTGACCATTTCAATATCTAGTCCTTCGAGTGTCACATAATCAGAAATGTACCAATGTCATTCTGTCCACCACAAGAATGAGTCACCGATTCAAAAAATATTGACAAATCTTAAAACTGCACAAGTCAGATTTGTGTGAATAAGATTCATTCTCAATTCCATCAACACAAGAAGTAACATGTCTTCACGACACATCCTTTCAACAGGTTGATTAGATGATTAGAGCAGAAATCGGAGTTAAGAACCACCACAAACACTGCCGCTGGCATGGATGGTAACTCCGGTTAAATGGTTAATTTTTTGTAACTGAACTTGTCTTTCTCAAGCTCTTCCTCGAGGGTTATATTTTCAGATGTCGCTGATCTTAAGATGATGACAGTCTGTCATGGCGACACTATATTTTGCTTCGTGTAGGTCAGGAACTGGATCAGTTCCCATTTCGCGAGTGTTTGGCAACTTGTTGCCCAGGTGGAGTTGTGTCTTCGGGCAGCGATTCTTCTGGTGGCCTTTGTCCTTCAACAGCAGAATGAGAAACAATTTCCGCCTTATCTGCTTCTTCTGAAACCGCCCATATACTAATCTCAATAGCCCTGCTGGTGTCTGCCTCGACTGCAGGGTGAAGTTGAAGAGGCTCGACGAATAATCCAGATGGCTAAGATCTGTAGACGGCTTCCCTGAAACAAACAATCAAACACTATTATGTTCATGGTTAGCCTTTTATTGAATTTCTTACCAGTATTAACCATTACTCAGCAAATGACTCCGCAACTTTCCAACATGAAACAGTGCTTAGAGAACTACATCCCACTCGGGCATCAAACTCACAACACTTGGATAAATGTGGTAAGCGAGTAAGCCACATTGTTCATAGTTGTGAACAGTAACTCTTGAAATCTACAACCGTACTGTCCGTAGCAGAGTTACGTTTCCATTCATAGTCTTCCTCTGCAGAATAGTGAATAAGAGATCTGGTTCGCAAATTACATGTAGCAGCTAAAGTTGGGGTCCTATCCACAGGTTGAAGTAACGGACCGAGGTATATATATGTGTGTGTTATAGAGGGAGTAACAAAACTTTTTTTTAGCTTTTTTTTTCGTTTATGACGCTTTTAGGCGTATTTAATGTATTTATAGACCTCGGTCCATTACAATGTGCTTCAACCTGTGGTCCCATCTAGTAGGCATAACAGTTTGCCTATAAGATTAAATAAGTGTATAATTGTGTAACTACGGTACATGTATTCCACCAGTTTTAAAAATTACGAGTGCAGGCCCACTATACACATATAATCATTCAGTAATATTGATTTTACTGATAGTGACTCGCGGTGGTATCAGGCTATTTTGATATGCAAATGAGACATGACATTTAAAATTATTTATACCCATTAAATGTGTCGCCCGAACAAATATTTTTATTGACACATTATAAAGTACGATCATAGTGCACATAACAAAACTAAGCAGACAGAATATAGTTTCCATTAACCTTTAATGGAAACACGGTTATCGCCCCTGATATCAGTGACGAAATTCACGTTTCATACAAAAAGAAAAAGTACATGTATATTTTCACGTACATGTACAAATGGGGGGAAAATCCCAAAATCAGAACTGAATATTTACAATAACAAAACTATATATTCAGCGCTGAAATCAGAATAATCCTGGTCTAATGCCAGGTCCTCGCCACACCAGAATCACTTGGCCCCTCCCAAAAGCAGTAGGATAAGAATAATAATCTTACTACTTTTATAATGGGCAATAACCCAATTCAACTCCAAGGTAACAAAAGAGCCAAATATAAAAATGTACTGAAGGGTCAAACCAGGCAAATAGTGATTCCTATATGGAGGAACCACTACCGTTAATTTAAGTCGTCTCGTTCTCCCGACCACCACCCACGTAAAGTTTTGTTATTACTTTATAAGTTTTTTTTTCAGATGGAAAATATACAAATTAGGTCACAATTAACAACTAAAGTGTAAATCAGATCTGATTAGCTATTCTGTAGAGGAAGCCTACGTATATCATTTATTTGTTTGTTGGGGTCTAACGGCCAATCAACAGATGCGGTCATTTAAGGCCGGGTCAATGGGTTTTAGTAATAAATCCCATTACCTGTACAAGTACATGTTCAAGTACATGTACAAATGGGGGGAAAATCCTAAAATCAGAAATTAATATTTACAATAAAAGAACTATATACTCAGCCCTGAAATCAGGATGATCATGGTCTGATGCCAGGTCCTCGCCACACCAGAATCACATGGCCCCTCCCAAAAGCAGTAGGATCAGTAATAATCTTACTACTTCTATAATGGGCAATTACCCAATTCAACTCCCAGGTAACAGAAAGAGCGAAAGATGAAAACGTGCATGAGGGCCAAACCAGGCAAATCGTGATCCATACGTATTACTTTTATAATATTTTTTTTCACATGGAAAATATACAAATTGTGTCACAATTAACAACTAAAGTGTAAATCAGATCTGATTAGCTATTATGTAGAGGAAGCCTACATGTATGAATGGAATAGTAACTCTGCTACAGACGGTACAGGAGTAGATTGCAAGAGTTATTGTTCGCAACTACAATAACATGGTTCAATAATAATGAGACATCAGTGATTCGATATTTTATGTACATATTGGTGTCGTTTTTATAGTTTCGATGTAGAACCAATAATTCATTAAACTGTGTTTATTCCATTGGGTGACAGTCCAGTTGTTACATTTATAACAGTATAGCCAATTGTTCTCGTCATTTTTTTTAATTTTATTTCCACTTCAAGGGACCAGGGGTCTCAGAAATGTAATTTCCGTTATGTACATTTACATGACGTAAATATAGCTTTACATTTACATTTTTTTCTTTTCAACGGCATAAAACATACAACTGAAGGGGCATCTATTTAGAAAAGTGTCAAGAATATGGTAAGCTAATTGTATTAGTGCGAAACAGAGAAATTTAGTAGCAAGTCGTGGAATTTCTCATTTATGGCAACCCAACAACATGTATTTAATATGAATCAGTAAAGTTAAGCAAAACAAAATAGCTTGGCAACTAACAGAATGCCGTGTTTTACCACATGTACCAAACATCGTTATATACATGGTATTATACATATAGTTTCTTTACTGAAAAAAAAAAAAAAAATCCTTATAAATTGTGTGATTTGTCAGTAAAATTACACCGGGACACCCAGATGTACATAAAATATAGAATCACTGACATACATATCTGTACATGTATCAAACCAATGAAAAACAAAACTGACATTCTGATCTGCATATAAAAAATGTCATTTCGGCTAATTCTGCGCACCGGCTAATGCACAATTCACGTAATGTTTTGCCCAGCTTTAATCACGTCAGAATAAATTATGTTGATTTTGGAATAAATCAGCTGATTAACGGTATACTAAGTCACAATTTTATCCCATTCCGATAGTTTTGGTTTAAAAAGGTAAAAAGTTATTCAGAACATGGTCAAAATGATTAGTGGTCCTGCTTACTAAATTAATAGATCAACAACAGATCTGTTAAAAAAGCTTCATAAACCAATAATACACATGCAAATATACCGACATTGGTTATTATTTTATTCCCGTATATTCGCAAAACTCAAGGACAAAATGGACTGATATTTTGATCAAATTTGGCTGGGTCTCCGCTAGGTGGATACAGATAATAGACGACAGATGAAATAGTAAAAGCCATCTGTTTAGCCGTGATTATCTTGGCTAAGAACTGCCTTGAATGTTCAGGGAATTTAGACTGAATATGGACATTTTCACGAAAATTATTATTAGGTGTGCAGAATTAACAGACACGATTGTAATCCCAACAAACATACAGTCTCCACCCCCGCCCATATTTCGTGAGGTCACCCCAATGAAGCAAAGAAGTCCCTCATCACCACCCCAGACCAAACATGGGTACCCTGTTGTACAAATAAATGTTTTAGGAAGCCCACCCACAATGCAATACAAATACTTAATACAAATACTGCACTTCAATTTTTTTTACTTGTTTGGTCACTGTTGTTAAAGTTTTATAAATCGTGTAAACACGTGACTTTCTGAAAACACTTGTCTTAAGAAAACAACATGAATAATCAGACATGATAAAATATTGGTGTGTGCAAAGCCACATACACGGTGCGAAGCCGGGTACACTTACTTAATAGAAATACTGCACCGGCCTATATTCATGATATTTCGGGGAAAAGTCACCGCTGTGTCAAATTGCAGTGTACCTGGATTCGCACACCTCAATTTTTTACTTATTTCATCACTGTTGTTACAGTTTTTATAAACACATTTGACTCTCGGTGGGGGGGGGGGAATGAAAGTAGTGTCTTTTTTAAGTGGCTAAAAGCCTATAATATATAGACAATAGATAACAGATAAACAGATAATAGCCTAAATAAATAATGAATGACATGTTGGGACTGAAAAACAAAATATATTCAAAGTGAATCTACAAGTATCGAGGTGCCACAAACACACAGAGTCCGAGAGATGCACCATAAATTAGCTATTTAAACAACAATTGTGGAAACAACATTGGTCGCGAAAACCAATGACTCGGCACATGCACAGGCAATGTTGAATATCCCCCACCCACCCACTTGAATTCATGTTAGATTGAATACAATGGAATTATTTTAGTAGCCCTGTGGTTAAAAGTGCTGTCGAAGTCAGCACGATTCAAATATTGGTCAACAGTAATAAAGAAATAATTCCTACCTGAAACGAATGTTTCGTGTCTGGCAGCTAGTAGACTTGAAATGTAGGTCAATTATTGATGCTCTTGGCTGTCGCCGTATTGTCCTCTCAACTTTAGCAAATTTGCAGAAATGTACGTCTGTAGCATTCACAAATCGTCGAGTACACAATGAGTATCTGTATTTCCGTATTTAGAGCTTATCAACAATGAAGACAGCAATAATGACACGATGGCTTCGACCAGTACGTGTAATGGCAAATATGACCAATCATTGTATTATTACGCGTTTGGCAGGACACGAAATATAGTATGACGTCACAATGAAAATAAAATCGCATTTAACCAACAACAAATAGCTGACTTTTTAAACGTAATTTGTTATTGGTTTGTATATTGACATTAAAAAAAAGTGTCCTGTGTCCAATAAATTGGACACATGACACTATGGCGTTTAGTAAAAAGGTTCAAATATTGACCTCTATATGTGCCCGGACGTTCTAAATGAGGCTCCATACGGGATAATCTATTTAAACTAAATTTCATTGGGAAGGGAAGCTATTTTTTTGCAAATTACATGCGTATTATTATTTTAATATAACCTATCAATGTTTACAGGTGTTAGCATGTTTCAATATTGAACTAACATATAGCTTGTTGGTATTGGCACACTTTCATTTTACGAAGTTTCCCGCAGCGAACCCCATTCGGCCCATCGACCGATTGTAATTATAGAACGCCTGTAACTATTCACGAGAATATAGGCGTTCTATGAAAACATGTATCGTGTCCATACGCGAACTGGGCTGCCGACACCACCATCTCACATGCTACTCAACATTACTCGTGTCTGATCATTTATTTTCAACCCCCAGAACGTACATTTATATTTTGGCATAAAATGGAAATGAAGATAGTCAATGGTCTACATACAGTTGGTTTGTTTCGCTAATGGTACACGATAATACACTTATATCGAATGTCATTACCAGCTGTCAACAACGACGTCAGCTATGTCAAGAGCGTAAATGGAAGCGACGTTTGCGACCTTATTTACTCGATAACGTCATTTTCGCCATAAGGCCCATTTTCGTACGACGCGGCCTCATATAATGTTTGATGAGGTAAGCCGATGTTCACACTGGTAGTCTACGTTTGATGGTGTATTTGTGGCATATTTGTGGGGAATTTTAATAAAATGTACACGTATCCCAAAAAGGGCGGACAATAATAAAAATAGGTTGTACAAATTCTGATAACGTAAGGAGAGCATACACTGATATGTTTGAGGGTGTATTTGTGGCATATTTATATATATTAAACTGTATTTGCATGTACAATGATGTATTTCCCATATGATTGGTGATTCAATGTGCATTAATCGAACATAATGGCCAATTTAACAGACTTATTTGACTACATAATTATGTCAATTATATGATGTGTTTTGTGTCAATATATGCTTTACACCACTATCTGTATCGCGGGCATCAGTCACGCAAATAACAAACATATGAAGGAATCTACAAAGGACGGTTGATAAATGCTTACATTTATAAAATTTGAAGAAACAGTACCGGCAGTAAATTCATAGACAGGATCGAGACGGGTAGCCCACACAATAACTTTTTTAAGCGGACACACCTAACAATATCTGCCCTCTCGGAGTGGCGGTCAGCGCAGGACTTTTCCATAGACCTCCTACCTGCTAGTACGGGGTACATGTACATAAGACCGTCCGTCAGTCATATTGGCTACACAGGAAAATATTCCTCCCGCTTTCTGAGATGTAAATTTAATTCCGAGAGTCGGGTATGGACAGTCGATTTTGAATGTGTTTAAAACTCCCAGGGGGTATCCGACTACCCTCTAAACACCATCGGGCGCTGAAGTCATTGATATGTGCAGCCATAGGCCTATCCCATAACTAAATTCAGGTCATTCATTTTCTAAAAGTCCATTTGTTTCAATCAAAGATTGTTTCAATTTCAAACACCAGAAATGTGGTTTAGTTGTTTGTGTTTGGTCTTTTGTGAGTGACGTCATGTCTACATCAATAAATGACGTCACAATTAACTGTTACGTAAATAACGTCAATTTGATTCTGAACAGAATTCTCAAATAATTACAATGTATCTTTCTGACGGTACATGTATATGCATAATCTGTGATAGTTGGCGATAGTAGCAAATTACGAAGTCACAGGTCAGCTAATTATAGATTTAAAATCGATAGTTGTGCGTTTGATTTTTTCACTACATGTACATATCATAGTTTTATTCTGTTCAATGTTTGATAGTATACATAATAACACTTGTAGATACATTTAGTGTAACTTATCAGCAAATACAGTTTACAGCATGCACAGTCAATGAGTCTATGAACACGCATTTCTACTATAGGATGTTGTTTTGCATTGTACAAACGTCAGCGTTTCAATAACGTCATTTTCTCGATGACGTTACTTTCTTTCCTTGCGTGATTCACATGGTACTACAAAAAGTAAGATAAAACAAAAACTATGAAACATATTGCATTTTCTTTTCAGCATATTGTTTTTGAAAGGTGTCCGCATCAAAAATTGTAAAAAAGTGCAAATTTAATTGGTTTTCACAGAGCGCGGCCCATATATAATTCCGACCCGGGCATCGACCGACACATTATATGAGACATTTTCTGGCAGAATAAACAGTCATTCACCATTACCCCGCGTATTGATTGGAATTATTATGCATTTTATATCAGACGTAAATCTCCAGGGGCGATAACCGTGTTTCCTTAAAAAGTTAACGGTCATTATTATTTATCATTACACTCTTGCAAACCATTTGCACGGGTTTCGCTGTGAGAGAAAACTCGTAATCAACTCCTTACAAATAATACACCGTGAAGAGAACACCCGTAATTGCGCGCCTGTTTTATTGGAAACCACGAGCTACCATGCGAAATGTTTAACTTTGATTACATTACAAATAAAGTTATTTGGAAAGGGTCTCTATTAATCTAGAATGTTAATGTGATTGAACACATTCCAAACATGCACTCACATATATCTGGCTCATAGAAACAGCTGCGTAATTTGTATTTCAAAAAGTTTACATGACGTCACATTTGACGTCACACAACGTGTGACGCATTTAATTAGGCGACGCATTTAATTAGAATAAATAATTAAAATACGTCATGTCTCATTTGCATATGAAAATAGCCTGATACCACGCGAGTCACTATCAGTAAAATACATATTACTAAATGATTATATCTGTATAGCGGGCACTCGTAATTTTTAGAATTTGTGGAATAGTTACACAGTTACATTTATTTAATTCCTATAAAGAACATGTTGTGCCTACTGAGTGGGCATGTACCGTTAAGTCACTCTCCGTGAAGTAGAAATTTAAAACGCACATTCAGTTTAAACATATTTTATTGCTCCTTTTTTTTTTGCAATTTACAATAATTGTACAATAAACAAATTTCTGGTAAAGAGAGCAAACGGGTTGGGCTACAAGTTTTTACAACGTTAGCTACAGCCCTTCCCAAATGCTTATTACAAGTATTAAACATGTGGTATAATGGCGGTGAAATATACGGTATAATGTAATGATATATACAGCAAAAAACATGTACGAAAAATAAACGAAAAAAAAACAACAAAACAAGCATGCATATATATTCGTGTTGCACTCTCCAGTGAATTCAGACCGCTTGACATCCAAAAATCGGGCCACCATGTAAGTTGATTATTTTCCCTATAAAACAGGAACATGTTAGTGAGTCTACTCATTATTAAAATTATTAAAACGACGAGTGAGTTTTATGTAGCGCTGAACTTCTTTGAAAATGGTAGCATTAGATTCATATTCTTTTGACTCGTCTCCAAACAGTATAGTATCTATTGACAAGTTGTGTTGACGGGTTGCTGTAAACATTTGCTGGCGTTGTTGGTTGAATGATGTGCATTTGAAAAAGTAGTGCTCGGCATTTTCAACGTCTTGTGTGCAGTGACATAATGGGGATTCTCGTAGATGATTTATAAATAGATCTGAATTTAAATTGCTACATTGATTTCTTATGCGGCGTGATAAACTGATTGTGTTCTTTCACCTATCAGGTAGTATGCTGGAACAATTGCCGGTTTGAACAGCTGTTTTAGTTTGGCTTTAAATGTTGCTAAGGAGGGGGAATTCTTAATTTCGTCATCTAACTCGTTCCATAATGCTAATGAAGATGGTATAACAGATTTAGAGTAGATTTCTGTTCGCCTGGCTAATGTAATACAATTGTTCCTATTACGCAATTCATATGGATTATTTTCTCCGACGAGTTGTGGGAATAGCTCGTGTAGATAGGTTGGAAGTTTACCTGTCTTTTCTTTGAATATTAACACTAATTTTTGTATTTTTCTTCGGTCTGATAGCGACACCCATCCAATTTCTTGGACAAGTTTATTAATTGAAACTGAACGGATTAGACCAGTAACTGTTCTAGCTGCTTCATATTGCAGTTTTTCAAGGGAATCACGTTCATATTGGGTACAACTGTCCTAAACAATTGCTGCATACTCAACAATTGGTCTCATGTAAGATATATATATTTGATTTAATGTATTTCTATTCAGTTTAAATTTAAGCATCTTCATAGAACCTAATACCTTTGAAGCTGATACAATAATATTTGAAATATGTTCGTGCCAGGTTCCATCCTGACTAAGAGTTAACCCCAATGTTTTGTGATGTTCGACAAATTGGAGTTGGACGTTATTAAAATATAGAGCTGGATCTACATGTCTTACTAGTGAACATATCATTGCGTCAGTTTTAGAGGGGTTGAACTTCACAAGCCACTGGTTTGACCATTCCGCAAATTTATCTAGTCGTGATTTTATTTTTTATTATGTTCTATTATATTCATGTCTGGTGTTGAAACTGAAATAGATGAGTCATCGGCAAAAAGTCTGGTTGTACTGATTAGATTGTCAGCAATATCATTTACATATATCAAAAAGAGAAGAGGACCAAGAACCGATCCTTGTGGAACACCTGCACTTATTACTTTGTTTTCAGAAAAGGATGAACCTACAAAAACCTTCTGTGATCTGTTTGATAAATAATGTCCAAACCAACTATGAAGATTGCCATCTACACCATTCTGTTTCAATTTATATAGAAGACCTGTATGCCAAACTCTATCAAATGCTTTCGATATGTCACAAAAACGATACATGTGTGTTTTCGTTCATCTATTGCTTTGCATATCTGATTGTATAGTCAATCAGTTGATATACGGTTGAATGACCAGGTGAAAATCCGGATTGGTTTTTGTAAATCAAATTGTTGGAGTGTAGGTGGTTGTAAACATATTTAAATACAATTCGTTCCATAACTTTGCCTACACAGCTAATCAAAGAAATAGGTCTGTAATTTGAGGGTTGGTCTCGTTCACCTTTTTTGAAAAGTGGCATAACATTAGCATATTTCCATTTCTCAGCATATACTCCTTCCTGTATTGATCGACTGAAAAGTAATGCGAGAGGTTTACATATAGTAGAGGAAGTTTCTTTAAGCATCTTATGACTGATTTCATCAGGTCCAGTTGCTTTATGAACATTTAATATTGAAATTATATCTTTCATATCTTTCTCTGCAATCGAAATTGTTCTTATTCTATCTTTTGTTCGAGATAAAAAAATCGGCAAAGCCACGTTTGTATCATCTACTGTAGATATTGAAACAAAATATTCATTCAATACTTCAGCCTTTTCAGTGTCGGTGAATGTATACGTGTTGTCTGATTTACAAAGAGGTGGAATTGTATCACAATTTTTTGAATTTTCTTTCACCAACATTTTTACTATTTTCCAGTATTTACGGGGATTAGTAGCGTTAAGATCTTGCATTGTAAATTCTAAATTGTCATAAAATGTTTGTTTTGCATATTTTTTCATATTATTTACTTTGTTGCGTAATTGTTTATATGTCTTCCAATCTTGTTCATTTGTGGTGCGTAAAGCTGTTGTTTTTTGACGGTCACGCTGACGAGATGTTTTACGTATTAATGAATTATACCAAGGTTTGTCATTAGGGCGTATTGTAACAAGACTAGTCGGAATACATACATGCAAAATTTCCATAAATTTATTTTGGAAGGATTCACAAGCTATGTTTAAGATACCCTCATTATTAATAAATGACCAATCTGTTGTTTGTATCATCATATTTAATATGTTATAATTAGCTCGTTTATAATTCCAGACCTTTCTTTTAAACGGAGTCGCAGATGGTAAGTTACAATATATATATGCACATGTGTCATAATGATCACTAATTTCCGATGGAGTTTTGATGATTCCACTATCGTATACGGATACTTCTGCAGTAACTGCAATGGGATCGATAAGTGTCTGCGTTAGATCTGTCACCCTAGTCGGTTCATTTATTATGTTTTTCATATTGTTAATCATAATAACATTTCTAAACTTGTTGCTGGTTGGATTAAGTTGATCTTCATTTATATCACCTACTATTATTATATGTTTGGCTATTTCGGATGCCCGTTCTATGCATATATTCAGTCGTTCCCAAAAGTCATTTGCTGTGTGTTGTGGGCGGTAAGCATTGCATACAAGAAATGTGCCATTTTTATCATTAATTTGAATCCATATTGATTCGGGTAAGAACGTTTCTAAATCGACTATTCGTTTGGATATCATTGAACATGTAACATATATAAGTAATCCACCTGAGTGTGCAGAGTTGTCTTTCCTAAATATTTGGTCAAATCATTCAAGTTGTATGGACGATGTTTCTATGATTTGCGATAGATGAGTTTCTGTCAAGCACAACATATCAAAATGTAAATAGTTGTCCTGGATATATTCTAATTTATTTCGCACACTTCTTATGTTTTGATGTAAAATTGATAAACATGAGTCACTATTAATATTTGGACCTGGATTTGTTTCAATATCATCTGATAGTAGATTCAATTTGATCAAAAACATGTAATAATCAATGTTTAATAAAAAGTAACTGTCATAAAAATGTGTCTCTCCAATTGTATTATTAGGCTATGCATGGTATTGTTCTGAGACTGTCAAAGCAATATGAATTATCGTCAGACATGAAATGCATAAATGAATCATTGTGGTTATTCGTATACTGGTAATAACTAGTTTAATGAAATAACTTATCAACAAATGTGTTAGGAGATTAAGATTGTTACGAATATCTTTCACAGGCGATACATTACATTTGCAAGTTTTGGAGAGTCCCTGAGTGCAGTTATAAAAGTTTCCAATTGTCGCTCTCCAGCTATTCACATCGTTACCCATTTTGGAGTAGTATTATACAGCAGTAAAGGAGCGACATTGTGGACACAGCGTTACATGCGTGGCGAGTACCTCGGGATGTCAGGGATATGAAACACGGTAGTGCAACAAGAACACACAACACAAAAACATGGAGAAACAACAAATAAACGCATGCGGGCATTCTGCGTTTGTACTGAGATTAATTGTGAAAGCCGAAACAAACCCTTGTGGTCGGATTAAAAATTACCAGGTTATGTACGAAATAAATGGTTAGATGTACACTATTATTTATAACTCCGGTAACGTGCCACCTCCAAACTGGGTGGGAGGTGGACTACCAGGTTATAATACATTTTAACTGAACGCGTGACTGAATGATGTCCTCGCGCTGAAGCGAAAGCGAAAGTGTGCGAGGATATCAGACCGTGTCATCTTGAACTGTAAGAAATGTCATAAATGCGTTTCACAAATAAATCATGATATAATTACTATGCTACCATCACGATTGTTACCTGGCAAGAATGGCTAGTCGAGTTATTTGATGGATGGACAAACAATACTACTTACCGTGACCGCTTACATTGTACCTATTTGATATTCATGGGCCTATGCCGAGAAAAGATGACCAGACGACGTGTGTCGTTTATTATTTCTCATTTGATATAATTCATCAAAATATGCCATTTAACATACTTGTTTGTATATATATACTGAGACACAGTGTATGCCATGGTCATACTACGCTGATGCGCAGGCTGATCAGGGTCTACGCTGCTTACACGTGACGCAAGGTTTCCCTTATCAACAGGAGTTTGATCAGGGACCACGTCGCTCACACAGGGCGAAATATTTCTTTTGTCATCAGATGTACAATAATATAGTTCAGTTAAGATCGCGAATAGCATGTAACATAATTATACTATGAGCAGTGTGGGTCCCGATCAGACTGCGCAGATGAGAAGGCTGATCAGGAACCACGCCGCCCACATAAGGCGAATTATTTCCTTGGTCATCAGAGGTTCAATGTTAAAGTTCGATACACATCATGAAAAGTATGTAACATTTGTACACTGTGAGTAGTGTAGTTCCCGACCAGACTGCACATTTGGAAATACTACTCCATCATAACGCTTATGTGGTAGTGTTGAACTTGAACTGTGTATAAACTCGCTACGCATACACGCATACATGCATGTAGGTTTTGTGTATTGATTGGACATTCCTTTATACGGTGAACTATGTAGATTGATCACAGTGTATATTGTATTGGTCAGATGACACTTTGCTGCGATGAGTGATGGCGAACTGGTTTTACCCAGAGTAAACTTTGTAATTGTCATGTATCATATTACTTACAAGGTGCATGATCACGTGGTCATAAAAACAACAACAACAACAACAGTGGCTGAAAGTGTTGAAATCTTGCCCACTCCAAAGTAAGTATTATTTGATAGTTTCCTTAATATGAAACGGATTTTGATGAAATATGGCGCAGCAAACGCGTCTTCATGAGTTGCATTTGGTCGTCCATGGAGTTTGGCACGAATTTATGTCATTATTGCGAAGAATCGATTTCCGTGTGTGTCTACCGACACGGAAGTCGATTCTTCGCAAAAAACACAAGAATTTGGGCCAAAGTACAGAGACCATCAAATGCAGCTTAACAAGACGCGTTTGATGCGCCACATTTAATAAAAATCCGTTATGTAATAAGGACACTATGAAAGAATACGTACTTTGAATCGGATGGATTCTGGAAGTTTCAGTACTTGTTGTTGTTAGTACGACGTGATCATACACCTTGATTACTTAGTGCGGTCATTGAATATGTCTGAACTGCAGGAACAATTAAGTTGTCCGTCTGTGAGTAAAATATTGTTTTCGTCAGTGGTGTCCATCCGTACATCTGCCCCAAGATCATAGTTAAACTATATTACATCGCTTACGGTCTGTCCGACTGTACGTGACGTCACGTGTTGAGTTTTCAAGGGGAATTACTCTGATCTGACTTGTATTTTGTTCTTATTTTGTATTGATAGTTGAACTTCATTACAAATTGTATCGTAAGGTATCTATATAGTGTAGCATATAACGGAACATAACAGCTTATGATTGGATCTGCTGTTAGGTGTAGTTTATTTGACTGATCAACATAAAGTAAGTGTGATGTAGGTATTATCTCCTTGTAGTGTTCCATTTACCTTAATTACATTATCTCCCTTTTTTGTTAATATTTGTCTTTAATTGAATTAATTCCCTTGAATTCGTTTCTACATTTTTCTTTTGGAATTGTTGATTATCTCCCTTACGTATAATTTAAAAAAAAATTTGCAGGTTGTACATTTATAATTTAATTAAAAAGTTCAACTTTGTAATTTTGACTTTATTGAATTTCAGCTGTGATGTGAGATTATTCAATTTATTGTTTTTCCAGTTACAGGCTATTGATTGGAATTTAGCTTAACTTTTTTTAGGATTTTTGATTTTGCAGTAACATGTTTGAGATTTCGACTTACTTTATTTTTTAGATGTGCTATTATTGTGTGTAACATATTTTTTGTTGTTGAAATTCGTTCAGGTTGATTTGTAGATTAACACTTTAATTTCTTTCTTTGAAAATTTAAATTGCTTATTGCAGTTGTGTGTACGATTGTAATTTATAATTTTTTCTTTGAAATTTTGACTTTTGATCATCTGAAATAAGTTTTGGATTTATTATTGTTTTAATAATTTTTAGCAGATTTTGTCGATATTTTGAACTATTTATTTATTTTGAAACGTTCGAAATTTATTTAAAATATTTGGTCTTTTGTATTTTGTGATTTGAATTGATTTGTTTTGTCTTTTGTTATTAATCAATACTTAGTTAAATTAATTTCATATTTTAGTGCGAGTGACTGTAATTATTATTTTGTTCATATTGGTTTAACTTTATCAATTTTTTCCGAGGTATTATTTGTTTGAATGTTTTGCAATTATGGTCTAACGATGTTTTGTGTCTAAGGTTATGGTCATGGAGTATAACTTGCATTTTTGATAAATCACATTTGTTTTCATTTGAACAGCTTAGCTGCAGATATGGAGCAGGACGAGCAGATACGACAACTTACGGCAGTGATTGAATGGCCGAGTTGAGGGCGAAAATGGACATCAATGAGGTGACTAATACTACTTCTTTTTCAGCGAACATGACGAATACTCACGCTACTGACGACTACATTGCAGACGACAATGTTGAGTATGAGTATGGTGAGAATGAGTATGTTGAGCATGAGTATATGGAGCCAACCTGTTGGAGTGTGTGGACAGAAGGGCCACATCAAGAAGGGGTGTATGGTCAGGCTTGACCATAGTAGACGCCATGCAGCGGCGTATAGGATTTCTCGTGATTATAATCTGGAATTTAATGCTTACAAGCCTTACAATTCCAGGTACGCCAAGCGAGCACAGATGGCAGCAGCAGTGCCAGTGGCACTTTTTGGCAATTCCAATGAGGCTGAGATTGTGATCAACGAGCAGAGGGTGAGTGCACAGATAGATACAGGAGCGTCTGTATCAACAATTTCGGAGGCATTTTACAGGAATTACTTGTCACATCTGGAGCTGCATTCACTGGATGACATTTTACATGTTGAATGTGCTGACGGTGCAACTTTACCTTATTTAGGTTACATCAAAGCTGGCATTACCGTCACAGGGGTAACAGCAGATGGGGCAACATACTGTGTCTACTACTGATGGTACCGACGAGTAATTACTCAGCAAGGGTACCAGTGCTAATTGGCACAACTATTTCACAGGTTTTTATGCTGGATTGTCAATATGTTCATGGCACACAGTTCTTGCAGTAGGCAACATTGCAGGTGCTCTGGTACTTGGCATTTAGGTGTCTGACGATCAGGGAGAAGGAGCTGAAACGTAACAAGCAGGCGCTGGCAGTTGTCAGATGTGCGGAGCTGAACCGTACCACTTTGCCTACTAATACTGATATTACAATTGCAGGCTCGGTGCACAAGGAAGTTCCAATGACACATGTGCAATGTTTCAGGAATGTGACCAGGAATGTGAGTCCACTGCCACGATATATTGATATTGAACCAACTTTGGTTTCAACTTTGGTTTCTTACAAGTATCAGCAGAATGGACTGGTGGAGGTGCACATTTCGAATGTGACTACGCGGACAGTGTCCATTCAGCCACATGAGATCTTGTGTGAGATGCAACCAGTGGGCATCACTGATCATGATTTTAACCAGATAAATGTTTCATCTGTTCCAGATATGGATAATTTATTAAGTAAACTCCACATTCCAGATGACAACATTTCGCAGGACGAGAGGCAACAATTGGAGCAATATGTGTTCTCCATGGGCGATACTGACATTGGCCACACGACTGCTGTAAAGCACCGCATCTAGCTAAAGGATTCCTTTCATTCAAGCAGCGTTATCGCCGCATTCCACCATCGATGAGGAGGTCACTAACCATTTGCAGCAGTTGTTGGATGCCGGCATAATCCGGAGAAGTCATTCGCCTTGGGATTATAATGTTGTTTTAGTGAGAAAGAAGGATGGGAGCTTGCGAATGTGTGTAGATTTTATGATTTTTCATATGAAGACGACAAAAGACGCTTATTCGCTGCTGAGAAAGGATGAACATCTTGATTGTTTGGCTGGTAACAAGTATTTTACCATTTTAGATCAGAAGAGCGGTTACCACCAAGTGGAGCTGGAGGAAGAGCACAAACAGCGCACGGCTTTTACTGCAGGTCCGCTAGATTTTTATGAGTTTAACCGTTTACCGTTCGGCCTTTCCAACAGCCCAGCTACCTACCAGAGGCTGACGGAGGAAAGTTTGGGTGACCTACATTTGAACTATTTTCTCTCTGATGACCAGAAGCGGGTGATCAGCTATGCGAGCAGAGGACTCGGTAAGAGTACCTAGCGCACAAACTCGAGTTTAATTGTTTTAACCAGGGCAAAGTTAGACGCGACAGGACATCGCTGGATGGCTGCTTTATCTACTTGTGATTTTGATATTGAGTACATTTCAGGGAAGACCAATGTGATGTGGATGTAGATTGTATGAGCAGATTACCAATAATATTGCCATTTGCAGTGATACAGTTTCAGATGACGAAGAGGACGGTATCATCGGTTTTACAGACCGAGATTGGTGACGAGAACAAGACCGGGACCTAGTTTTGCGAAGTTGGTTTCAGGCAGTCAGAAGTGGCAGAAAACCCAAGAAGGATACATTACCTTTCAGCACTGACATTTCTGCATTCTTTAAGATGTTTGATAATTTAGCCCTCATTCGTGGAGTTTTGTACAGGAAAGTGAACCTGAATGGAGAAGACCGGAAGCAGCTTGTAATTCATAATCATTTAATTTCAGGGATATTACAGGGGATTCATAATGACAACTGCCATCCTGTTAGGGACAGAACATTATCATTAATAAAGGATAGGGTGTACTGGCCTGGGGTGACAAAGAGTGTGGAATAGTACATAGGCAAATGTGGTCGATGTTTATGGCGGAATTCACAGCCAGCCCGATTACCACTACCCAACCATTAAAGCTTGTTTCTATGGATTTTCTGACACTTGAATGCTCTTTGGGAGTTTTCAAACACATCCTAGTCATTACAGATCATGTTACCCGGTATGCATTGGCTGTACCTACCAGGAAAATGACTGCTAGAACCACAGCAGAGGCTTTTCTTAACAATTGTGTTGTCCATTATGGATTTCCTGCCACAATTCACTCTGATCAAGGAGCAAACTCAATCAAAGGGCAATGTTCATTTACAAGAATGCAGAAGTAAAAAACGACGCTATATCATGCCATGGGAAATGGTATGACAGAGAACTTTAACATAACTTTGTTAGACATGTTAGCTACTCTGGAGCCGAAGAAGAAAAAGGACTGTAAGCCACATGTGGGACCAATCGTACACTCGTATAATTGTACAAGACATACTTCCACAGTTTATTCAATATTTTTCTTAATGTTCGTCAGGGAGCCCAGACTACCTGTATATCTGGCTTTAGTTTTAGAGATAAACCAGAGACGACTGCCCAGAACAAGGTACGTACAAGAACTTCGGGAACGGTTGAAACAGTCGTATGATCTTGCTCATAATGCTGCTAACAACGCACGGAGACAACAGAAGAGATACGACCTCCAAGCAAGTGGCTTTTGTATTCATATATGTGACCGTGACCTGGTGAGAGTGGTATCATTTGATGTCAAACATAAAATTCCAGACACATGGGAGGAAGATTTTTATGTTGCCGTCAATATACCAAATGTTTCCATTCCAGTGTAATTAGTCCAGAAGGAGAATGGCGAAGGAGCGAGGAGAACATTACACCGGAGTTTACTTCTGCCTGTAGGTAGCATTTCATATGCGAAACAGGAGAGCGAACCGTCGCAGAGGGGAGCTATCGAGGTAGAGAAGCAGGAGGAGGAAGTTATGTAATCAGACGGTCATGAAGATTCTGATGAATAATATTCTGAGGGCATGATACCGGTGGTTGCCACAACTAAGTAAAACAGAGACAGCGGATAGGAGTATTGCACACAATACTGATATTAATTCATCATCTGTTTCCGTTGTAGATAGTGAAGTGACATCAGAGCATCAGAGTGCTACTCAGGTCCGTGATCGCGCCATCGGTGAGGACGCTTATGAACCCGGGGAGAAGGGGGATAATGATCGGTCACATATTATAGTAAAGCCTGTTGACGATAATTCTTTTCAGAGTGACAATCTAAATGGAGGAGGTACTGACACGGAGGAACCCTCTGTCAGACCGAAGGTAGCACCAGAACCAACGCCCAGACGATCTGTTAGAGCCAGGAAGAATTTATCATGGCTACAACTAGCAGCGAGATGCCTGACTGGATTGCCAAAGCTAATTTTATAAAATCTCTTTCAGAGAGTGTTCCAGAGGCAATGCAGGGCAAGGTTTTAGACGCGATACTCAATGCAGTGACTAAGTAATGTCATGAAAGACATTCATTGGTAGAGGGGAGTATGTGGTAGTGCTATAGTCCGCGTACGATAACTTGCTACTTGTTTACAAACAAACCGGTCATAAACACAATACGGAATAGGTGAGCCAGGTAAATATACGCGTGCCTGCATTATTTTTTAATAGTGACTGAGTTTGGTCACCATTGTTCGCGAAGAACTTCTTATGGTGCCTTCTGACACCCAGCTACCCCCTGATCGTCTTTAGTATTAATAGAGAGTTTCTGTATGTATTCCGTCTGGTAACACGCGTCTTTTATCGTAGTACGCCGAGAGTACTAATTTTTGTTGACAGTACGTTTTCATAACGCCGTCTCTCAATTTGAATCCTCTATTTTGTGCTACATCTATAATGTGTTTTCCATCTTCTGTAGTTTCACTTAGTACTCGTTTATATCTATCCCAATTTAAATTGTTAGTGCTCTTGTACATTCATTTCGCAGAGTTTTTATTTATGGAATTACATTTTTCTACAAAATAACACTTACTAGATAACGCTATCGCCCTTTCTCCGCTAAATTCCATTTTGAAAAGTCCTGGCTCTCTTTCACTCCACTTATTCCAAGCCAACCATTTCTTTTTTTCTTTTTCAAACTCATCTAGTAAGTTAGGTCTAATCAATTCCTCTATTGTTTTTCCACTAACTCCTATATACATACTATCCGTGTCCATCTGTATTAATTCAAATCTTCTCTTTTTACGTATTTGTCTAGAAATTCGCAGTAAATTCCAACATTCTCAATTTAGCTAGTTGATAAACCGCTATTCCACAGTGGAAGGGTCTCTTTACTGCACACCGGGGTTTGTGGGGGAGTACGTATCTCCTATCTCTTCCAAATCGTCAAAGAATGCAGATGTTAATGCTTTTTCTACACTGGTTTCGTTTTGTGTATATGTCGTATTTAAATGTCTCTCTGTTGCCTCTATCATTTTTCCACAACACGAGTTTCCTAATAATTTCATTATATCCGCTACTGGTTTCTTATTTCGTTCTACATCGCCTGTTCGTCTTGCGGCTGTAGCCTCTTTTGCGAACCATTCGAATGGTTTTCCACTAATATAATGTATAACCCGATTAACTCCCGTTATTTCTAGGCCGTGCTTTAAATACCATTTCAACAGTGGCGCGTACAGCAGTACTTTAGTGGCGGTCATAGATCCCACCAATTTTCTTCCATTTCCTCTTGTTCTGCCAGTATCTTCCAAATAGTTTAACATGTGTGCGGAAACTTCATCAACATCTACTTCTCTGTTTATAAAAAGTGGAGATATTTCAGAAAACTTATCCACCAATTTGCGGGGAACTTCTATATCCACCTCCGCAAACCCAAACCAGTCTCCGGATAAAATCCTTTTACTAAAGTTTTTAATAAGTTTAGGGTTATGTGGGTTATCTATATGATGTATAGTTTCTTTTCCACATCGCATATCTTTATTTAACGTAGATAAATATAACGCGTTTGCATCGTACCCCAAAACAGCCTTGCAAGGTTTGGAACCCACTCTAATATTTGAAACACCGGCTTCTGCATATCGTGTGCATACTATTGATGGACCACCAACTAGAGCGTCTTTCATCATTTCGTATGTTTCTTCTTTTGGTGCATATAGAGCATCCTCTGGTATAATCGTCTTTGAAGATTTGTGTTCTTTAATGATTCCTCTCAATAAATATTGTATAGCTACTCCAGGTAGTGTTACCGCATCTTTGAAAATATCCACACCTCTGTGTTTCTAAAACTCACACATTTTCTCCACCGCTTCTAGGAACGGTGCTACATCTAAATCGATATAATATTTCAACCAATCTCTGAAGGTTTCCATATTCTCTTCTTTGAAAATTCTACGACATTTGATTAATTCTGTTTCGTCCAGTATCATTTTCCCAGATAGTTTGGAATATCAATTATCTATATCAGGCAGTCTTGGGTAATCCAGCTTGTCTGTAGAATCGAACCAATCATAAGGAAAGAAAGATTTCTGGTATTTACAGTCGTAGGCTTTTATCCAACTATCGTAACTTACACCCGGTCCTAGGTAAAGTATTACATCAAGAAATCTAAACTCTGGAGTAAATAGAAATATTGTTGCGTTCGCCCTTTTTCCAACCATTACTTTCTTTGTTGTCGATGACAGTTCACCAATTAAATATTTCTTTATTAAGTTTATATCGTACTTACTACTATTAAAACCTAGAACATGTACTTGCTCTATCCACTGTTCGATCTGGGCGATTTGTTTTTCACGTAAATATTCTGTATTAAACCCATATCTTGACCATACTTCTTCTCTTATAGCTTTTCCCCTGCAGGATCTTTATCACAAATATGAGTTACTGTTCATGAGAAATTATCTCCTATACTAACGCTTACCGGAACATGCTCAGCTTCGTACTCTAAACTATTACCGAGAGTTTCAAATTCTGGCTGGAGATATGCCTCAAAATCATATAATATCTGATATGGATAAAGAGTAGTGTCGCAACCGATCTTTATACCTTTACCCGTTCTTTGGAATTCGCATTCCCACATAACTACTAGGCTGAATTCTTTGCTTCTAATAAATTTATCTCTTTTCATTGTGGATGCGCGTTCTTCTTTTTTATGCTTTGCATGAATCTCACACCCGTGCCAGTAACAGCCGTGATATTGATATACGGTATTGGTTTCTGGACAGTATCCATCTACTGGAGCTCCTAAAATCCATCTTTCACCCCCGTGTCCGCACTGTTCATGGTGAATGTGAATTCCCTCCTGCTTTTCCACAGAGTACATCCAATCAATCGCACCATAACTGTTAGAACTTTTTGGGTAGAACGCTTTCTCGAACGACGAACGCGGGCGCTCTAAATAATTACCATCACATATTACTTTTGTCTCACCTTTCATACATTTTGGTCCGTGTCTCTTCATATTGCTCGCTTTCGTGAATTTCTGTTTGCAATTATCGCAGACGTAAATTTTAGATAGATTTTTAAGGTTTTTTATCAGAAATGCGTGATTATTAAACAGTCCTATTGTCATTGGTTTATTACCGATTGCCTTATTGTGCGCTGGTACTTTTTTCAACAACCAAACACCACCTTGTGTCGGTTGATATACTTCTATACCGATTTTAAAAAACTTTTCAACCTTTTTCAGATCTGAAAAAGGAATTGGAGAAGCAACATTACTGCCGGTGTATTGTTTACTAAGTTAGTTTGCCTTGTCGGTGCATCTGTCGGTCCTTGAACCTGTTATATGCATAGCTAGACACCTGAACAGACAAAGGTCGTCATTATACTTATCTAAATAATACATACCTTTTTAGCTCACCTGAGCGAAGCTCATGTGAGCTATTGTTACCGCAATGTGTCCATCGTCCGTCGTCGTCCGTCGTCCGTCGTCGTCCGTCGTCGTCCGTCGTCGTCCGTCGTCCGCCGTCGTCTGTCGTCCGTCGTCCGTGAACATTTTCAAACGTCTTCTCCTCGGTAACCATTGGGTCTATAGTCACCAAACTTCATGGTCATGGTCCGTATGTAGGGGGATTACAAAATTGTTAAAATGACGTCATTGCGTAATCCAAGATGGCCGCCGTCTAAAAATAGCACAAATTCTTAAAAAATCTTCTTCTCAAGAACCGCCAACCGGATTTCGACAAATCTTGGTAGAAATTATCGATGTACATTGCTCTTTCAAAGTTGTTAAAATGGTGACCCCGGGGTCAAAAATGGGCGTGGCCCGTGGGGTCAAATTATGGTCAAATTTTATTTTTGACTGAATATGGTCATGTTATATATTAAATTGAAGGTATCAATGAGGCGATCACTTTGGTACATTTTTTGTCGAAATCGGATTGTTATGTCATCCAAGATGGCCGCCGAAATGTCAAAAGGTCGTTCTTTTATTAGAGATTTCAAAATTCTTCTTCACATGGACCGCTTGGCCCATGGTAGCCAAACTTAAAAGTTATGGTCCATGGGTGAAGCCTTTTCAGATTTTTTAAAATGCAGGTCATCGCTAATCCAAGATGGCCGCCGTCTAAAAATAGCATAAATTCTTAAAAAAATCTTCTTCTCATGAACCGCTAGCCGGATTTCAAGGAAGCTTGGTAGGAATGATCGATGTACAATGCTCTTTCAATGTTGTTAAAATGGTGACCCCGGGGTCAAAAATGGGCGTGGCCCGTGGGGTCAAATTTGATTTTTGACCGAATATGGTCATGTTATATATAAAATCTAAGGTATCAATGAGGCGATCACTCTGGTACATTTTTTGTCGAAATCGGATTGTTATGTCATCCAAGATGGCCGCCGAAATGTCAAAAGTTCGTTCTTTTATTAGAGATTTCAAAATTCTTCTTCACATGAACCGCTTGGCCCATGTTAGCCAAACTTAAAAGTTATGGTCCATGGGTGAACCCTTTTCAGATTTGTTAAAATGGAGGTCATCGCTAATCCAAGATGGCCGCCGTCTAAAAATAGCATAAATTCTTAAAAAATCGTCTCATGAACTGCTGGCCGGATTTCGACTAAACTTGGTAGGAATGATCGATTTACAATGCTCTTTCAAAGTTGTGAAAATGGTGACCCCGGGGTCAAAAATGGGCATGGCCCGTGGGGTAAAGTTGGGGTTAAATTTTATTTTTGACCGAATATGCTCATGCCATATATCAAATTGAAGGTATCGATGAAGCGATTGCTCTGGTGCAATATTTGTCGGAATCGGATGATTATGTCATCCATGATGGCCACCAAAAGGTCCATTTATTCAAGATTTTGAACGTCTTTTTCTCAGGAACCACATGGCCGATGCTGGCCTAACTTCATAGGAAGTTAAGATCCTTGGGTGAAGCATTTTCAGATTTTGTAAAATGAGAGTCATCGCTTAATCCAAGATGACCGCCATCTAAAAATTGCACAATTTTTTTAAAACACATGAACTCAATGTCACATTCTCCTCTGGTGTTCATGGAGTCAGGTGAGCGAATTAGGGCCATCATGGCCCTCTTGTTTATTCTTCAACCATTCTGGAAGTTTTCCTCCTGCTGCTTCTTTGGATTGAAGTCCCAAATCTATTCCCCTACTGCCCTGTATTAGCTTTACAAAAACCTCTACCCATCTTACAAACTAACACTTTGTATTTGGTCAGTCTATTTTATCAGACATTATTCGTGTTTGCTCCTTATCTGACAACCAATTTTTAACGGTTTTCATTGATGATAGTGGTTCGTTACCACCGAGATTTTTGTGAAATATTATAGTTATAGGTTTTCCATTTTTGATTTCCTCCATATGTTCTAGCTTGTAAGAATATGAATATCTCAAATATAAATTGGTTGTTAGATACGGAGCGAGTTTATCGGACATGCGTTCAGACTCGTTAATGTCAATGTTTTTACGAAAGGATAATGTAACTACCCGTCTTCCATTTTCTACCTTTTCCAATGTTTCATCATGAGCCCCCAATATTTCTTCACCTTCTTCCACTATCGCGCGAACGATAGATCTTTTCTTATTATTTGGTATTGGGTGACCTGTGCGTCTGGAATTGGTGCTTGAAGGTTTTATTACACTAGCCCTTAACCCCGAAATACTTTCTTTTTGAATTCTGTTACCAACTTCCTCTGCTAGTGAGACGTCTTTAAAGGCTCCTCGTTTGTGGGATCGGATAAATCGCTTCATAAACTCCTCATTCTTTGTGGCGTTTATCAGCTTTGACAACCCCCTAACTCTCAACCGTTTAATATAAGTAATCCCTAGAGATTCGGCTTCTCTTCTCAAACTTTCTATTTCTGCTCTAGTTTCTGGCGTTATCATATTTTCTGTATATATAACCTATGAATTTTATCTGTTCAATTGGACGTGAAAAAAAAACATCATGTAAATTTTCACGTCCAATTGAATATATAAAAATACATATATATAATGGAGTGTGTGACTTGTTGTAAAACGCTTACGTGTAAAGACTATCTACGAAGGCATCTATCGAGACGTAGAAAATTTCCTTGTGTCACCCCGCAATTTCAATGCCCCAGATGCCCTTGTAAATTCGTTAGTGCCCAAACTCTTTGTAGACATAAGCAACTACGCTGCCCTGTGGCTAAAGGTGAACGGGGTAGACTAGAGCTGGTAGAATTAGTTGCTGATCTGCGAAATAAACTAGAAATGGACGCTTGTCGACAAGCGCATGTGTATCCCCCTCCTCAGATACACAAGTAGTTTGAAAAAAGGGTGTTCGAGTTATGCTCCGGAGACAAAATCAGTGACGGAAAAACAAAGGGAGATAACTAAAACAGTAGTGATGCAAGAGTTGTCATTCTTGCGTGACACACCTTTAGGGTCGTCGTCTATGCATGTGTGAAGTTTCATGAAAATATTCCAAAGGGTGTTTGAGTTATGCTCCGGACACGAAATCAGTGCACGAAACAACAAAGGGAGATAACTAAGAAATTAACGACGCAAGAGTTGTCATTCTTACGTGCGACACACCTTTGGGTCGTCTTCTATGCATGTGTGAAGTTTTATAAACTAGAAAATGTGTTCATAGAATACGGATGTCCCACATATGGCTTTGATAATAAATGAGGCCTAATTGCAAGTCAAAATTTACTTTTACCTGAGCGTTAAAGTTTTTGAAGCACCAAGTATGTGACCTTGACCCTGGGCTTGGCGGGGGCAGGACGAACGTGGATTTGGCACAGGGCGGTAGAGGACCATTATAGCAATGCATATTTGAAATATGAAGCTGATCCGTGAAAGAAAACAGAAATTATAAGATATTTACCTGAGCGTTAAAGTTTTTGAAGCACTAAGTATGTGATCTTAACCCTGGGCTTGGCGGGGGCAGGACGAACGTGGATTTGTAAATGTCAAAAATAGGAATTTTGGATCTTAAAAAAGGGAATAATTACATTAGGGTTTGGGATGCAGTGAACATTGTTGTGTTACACACTGTGGTGCTCGGTGGTGGTCAGGTATGCAAGGTATGGATTGATATCAGTGGAATCAAATTTCGTTGTACAAGTCCCGCAAAAGAAGAGTCGAAAAGTGGAATAATTCCATAAGGATTTGAGGTGGAGTGAACATTTTTGTGTTCATTGATTGATTTCCTCTTGATTGTGGTCAGGTATGCAAAGTATGAATTGGGTCGGTGAAATTTGTTTTAGGACTATTTCATATAAGTCAAAAATGAAGTTTTCAGAGTTGAAAAAGGGGGATAATTCCATAAGGACTTGAGGTAGAGTGATTTTTTTTGTGTTACACACTTCAGCATTTGCAGGTGGTAAGGTATTTAAAGTACGAATTGGATGGGTGGAAAATGTAGGACAAGTTCGCTGTACGAGCCAAAAAATGGGAATTTCGGAGTCGAAAAATGGGGAAAATTCCGTAATTATTTAAGTTGAGAGTGAAAAAAATGTGTTACACACTGCGCAACTTTAAATTTATAGTTACTAGTCATGTAAGGTAAGTATGAACCTAATCAGTGGAAAACTGTACGATTAGTTCGCGGTACGAGTCAAAAATAGGAATTTTGTAGTAAAAAAGGGGGGATTATTCTGTAAGGGTTCGCCATCGCGTTTGCCCGACCACCACCCACCCTTCAGCATGTGGGCCTCATGGGTGGGCTGTGGAATGATTTGATTTAATGATGTGTACAGCCTGCCAACAGCTAAGGTCATTTTTGGCCGGATTAATGGGGTTGAATCCCATAATGGCATACATGTACGTTACCTGCTGTGGGGGTGGCGGGATCCCAAGACAGAACCGAATATTTACAGATTTTTTTTGTTTATATATTCAGCCCTGAAATTAGAATAACCTGACCTGGTGCCAGGTCCTCACCACACTAGAGTCACTTAGCCCCACTCCACAAAAGTAATAGGATTAGTACTAATATTATTACCGGTGAATGTTACGGAGTACCTGAATTACTTCGGAGTTGAAATAATTTAGGATCAAATACAATCTAACGTTTCATATACATGTATAATAAATGTTCAAAGCCAGTCTGGTATACTTTACCATTTATATTTTGTTGGTAGACACATGTAATTTACACAAATTGATACATAAAACTGCTGAATTTGAAATGACATTTAAAAATATACCTTTAATCAGCTTGAGACAGAAGTGCAACGCCCAGATGCCATTGTTATCACTATTTTGATCTCTCCAGAAGTAAGCACAACCAATAGTTTGTGCCATATTGAGCCTGAATTATAGATTAGGCCATAACAAAGTACTTTGGTTCTCAAACATGGGGTTTTTGCAGAATGTGATGCGTGAGGGCGGATTTTTTATATATATATTTTATTTTTGTTTGAGATGTACGTCTATGATTTCTTTTCAAGTTGTCAAATGCATATATATTCTATAAAGTTACTATAACCACTTTAGACGTGAAAAATCTGCAGATTGCATCACACTTGCTTGGATTTAACATATTTCTGCGTGGTAGTGTTTCTATTTGATCATGTGGTAAATTACAGTACGATTTTATTACTCCATGTCGATAAAATGCTTGATGCGCAGAGATTATTCTGACGCGGCTATATCTGAGAACCAAAGTACTTTTTTATGGCCTGAAGCTCGATTAACACGCTTAATCAAAAAGATTTATTTCGAAACATGCAATTCGTGCTCAGAAATTTTATAATCATATTTTAATAAGAGTAATAACTGCAAACAGTCTCATAATTCAATTTATTTCATACATACATGTACATGTATCTGACATTGATTTATAGGGTGCATATAATATAAGCTGTCATGGATGGATATTGGGATGACCAGATGGAATGATGAAAACTATTTACATGTACACCTAGTCAAACCGAGTAATTCTAACTCTATTGCATGAACATTTGACCACTTCTTAATGTGTGAAAAAGTTCAAAGTTTCAAGGTCAGATTAATGGCAGCATGGATAAAAAAACAATAATGGTCCAGTATATAGTCACTTTAAATGAATGTAGCTTTCACATAGCCAATTTAGACAACATAGCTGCCAAGTAGCCAACTTAGAGCATCTCATATGATGTGAAACATACCTGTATACATGTACTTACACATTATCTATGTTCTTCTTAGAAATATTAAAATCAGACTTTTATCAATTAACAAGTGTTGTAGTGACCCAATACGTACCGACTGATAACATAATGTCGCAGCAGGCATTTACATGATCAGTGGAATGACACAACGTGAAATAGTCCGAGTTATTTTCAACAAAAAATATCACCTAACATAACAAGATACCTGATAACGCTCGGCTCGGATTTCCTACGCGATTCATAGCCTTGATAACGTGATATCATCAACAGAAACTAGGCTGGTATTCTCTATTTATCAGGGTGATAAGATGAAGCATCTTATGAGATCAAAGGTCATTCTTAAATAAATGTTTGTTTCCTGTAACACGACTCGGAATGTTAGGATTGATTTAGGCATTAAACGTGCACTCAACATTTATTTTCATCAGTGTGTCTGTTTTAATGGTGCATGGACCAGTGTGGAATATGTATCGTAAAACGTTTTTACTGAACAAGGTATTAAAATATCAATAAACAAGAAATGTGGCCTGTCGGCACACAGATTGGAGAAACTGTGGCAAAGTTAATTAACCAAACTGATAAGTATTCACAAGCACATTTATAGGTCAGATGGTCATGGTCATATTAAGGGAAGTGTTGATGTGTGGCATTTGTCCACAACTAAGATGTATTCAAATATTAAAGTAATCCGTCAAGGGATATAGAAGTTATGACATAAATGAGAAGCTCCGGCGAACTTATTTGTGGAAAAGTTCAAAGTTCTCATGGTCAAAAGGCCAAGGTCATATTAAGGGCACAATTGATGAGTGTCATGTGTCCACAAGTATGCTGTGTTGAAATATTTAAGTAATCCTTCAAGGAATATAGAATTTATAGCAGAATTTATAAACTCCGTCGAACGTCTTAATGTACCGGACACAGACGGACGGACAGACACACGGAGACACAGCCCAAATACAATATGCCTACGGCCCTACCAAGACGAGGCATAACTATAGGTTTGTCGTGTTACAACAAAGAAACACAATTTTATTTTAGTTCTAACATGGCCCCTCAGGGCTCCAGATAAGCATATTTGTGTGGTAAATCAGCATTGAAAATCAGGAATTCAGCATTGAAATAGATCTGAGGGAGTACAAATCAGCATTGACATTTCAGTGGAGATAGTTGTGTATGTCTGTTCAATTAACAAGTTTATGAAACGTTATGAAATGAAGTACATGTACTACAATTGAAGTTAGTGGTGAAATACTGTATGATACGGAGCCCCACATGGGATGTAGAATTCTTTTTTTTATTAATTCGTTCAACTCAATTTAACAAATTGTTATTTTGTGGGAACAAATTAATAAAAAAAAAATCCAATGTCCCCTGCGGGGCTCCGTACTATAAGAATCTAATTTCATCACTGAAAAACATTTTTTGGGGTAAACTACTCTTTAAGGCTAAACCGTATTGCAGCTCTGGTCCCTTGCATGCACTAAAAGTACATGTACTTCAAATTTTGGATGCACACCACTCATTCAGACAGCTGGTTGGCTTTAGTCTCTTGTGGTGTCTCAGTCGTTCTTAAACCAAAGATGACCAGAGTTTCTCACAACTCAACACCATACATCTCCGTCGTCACTGTGGATAATCCTTGGCACTGTACATGCTCAATAGCATGATCACTACAAATTGCACAATTATTGCTTGAGACACAATGAAGTTGGTTCCCATCAAGCACATGTAGGTGGCACACAGGGCACTAATGTAGCTCCCAGTCTTTGGCTGGTTGTCCATTTCTGCTATCAATTGCAGCATTGGTTGAGTTTGCCTTCTTTACCAGCTTGGGTAACACAATGTACAGCTACATTAATTAACAGCTGGCTTCCGAAACTTCCAAGTAGTCAGAACGATTATCTTCTGTCCTGTAATATAAACACATTGTGTGTTAGAGCAGCGCTTTACCATAATGTTGTAGTGATATAGAGAATAACCGACATTAGTGTCTTTTTATATCTAGTTTACCAGGCAATGCTAGGAAGCACGTAGGAATTACGAGGCTTGCCAAGAAATTCCTACAGTGTCCGAGCCGAGCCTGATAAACATGGTATCAAAAGGCACTAACATAGTATTCTATTTATCAGGTAACATCTTTAGGTACATAATGAGCAATTGTGACTTTGTTTTCGTTGAAAAGAATGTGGACTTGTTTCTGTGACGTAAAGGCTAGGAAACACGTGGGAATTTTGAGCCTTGCCGAGGAATTCCTACCGTTTCCGAGCCGAACCTGATAAACTTGATATCAAAAGACAGTAGACAGTCTGGTATTCTATTTATCAGGTAACGTTTTATGCTAAATGACCACAGAATGTCAGATGACGTCGTAATCTATGGACAGAACGCAAACTTGTTTACGTTGTGTCATTACACTGACGTCATTCGGTAACGTCACATGACGTCATCCGACCAATGGAACATCAATTTTCACTTTATTGTATTAACCTGGATGTTTGTATCAAGCCAATGCCTGATAAAACAATATGTTATCAGTCAGTACGTATTCCCTCAATACAGGGCAGGTTACCTGATAAATAGAGAATACCAGGGTAGTGTCTTTTGATATCAAGCTTATCAGGCAAGGCTAGGAAACGTGTAGGAATTCCAAGGTAAAGAGATAAACTGGATATCAAAATACACTAGTTTGGTATTCTATTTATCAGGTAACGTTTTACATGTATGCTAAAAAATGACGTCATTATCTATGGACAGAACGCGGACTTGTTTACTTTGCGTCATCACACTGATGTCATTCGGTAACGTCATTTGGATGTCATCCGACCAATCGAATGTCAGTTTTCACTTTGTTATAACCCGGTTGTTTGTATCAGGTCAATGCCTGATACAACAATATGTTATCAGTCAGTACGTATTCGGTCAATATACGAAGCTCGTTACCTGATAATGTGTCATCTTAACACTTTGACTTTGTATTTATGTCCAAATGAAAAGCCAATGTGTCTCAAATGATCACAAGCATAAAAGTTGATTTTCATGTAGGTAATCTGCAGTATATCAAGTTAAAAATCACATGTAATATGTTACTACAATTTTATCAAATACAAGAAGTCGGAACGGCATGAAAATAAATCACAGCGGCATGAACATGGTTCGAAGCGGTATGAAATGGTCTGGATCGTAATGAAAATAGTTCAGATCGGCATGAAAATGATTATGATTTAAAACAAAGCTGAGATTATCTATTTTCTGTAACGGATACAGAAAATATGAAAGACAGATGAAAAGTAAAAGGAAAACGTATAGCTGAGATTATCTAAGCTACAATGGCAGTTGCAGGCACGTAGAGCCTCCAATACAGTTGACAGCATATATGCATATATGCTACGGACGACAGAGCTCCAGATAAGCTTTGCGTCTAAAGCGTACTACACCCCCTGATTTCAAAATCGTTGCGTATTTTACTTTTACAAATGGATTATTGATTATCTTCATTACTAAACATGTTAAATGATAACAAATATAACAAATTCAGCTCAACTAAGTGAATTTTCAACTTTATGACAGTATGTTCACTACTGAATTTGAAAATCAATGCGTATTTTCACATTGCTGTGCGTATTGTGTACTCACACTTTTGACAATCAATGCGTATTCAGCTAAAATAATTGCGTAAAATACACAAATACGCACCTCATCTGGAGCTCTGGGACGGTACAGGTTACATTCCTACAACTAATGCACAGGGGTCACCCGTTGGGTGGTGGTGTCTTTTTGATAGTTGAGAAGTTTGATAGTTGCAAGAGTTACCGTTCGCAAACATCTTTTTGACAGACCTCTGCAACATTTTTTGGTTTTCTCCTTTTTATGAATTTATGGCCGCCATTTGTTCGATGGCAATGTTCAAGGTCTCTTATATGACACCAGCACCAAACAAGATCCATTACAAGTGCGGACATATCGGAATACCAGCTATTAAAACGGCCAAAATATTGACTGTAAACAACATTGTCGACTTCTATTCTTGTCGGGTATAGGTTTATATCGCACTATTTTGTCCTCAGTAAACGTTATGTAAACACTTCAGACAAATACTTGGCAACAGTAATTACGTAAATGTATTACCTTTGTGTTTGAATATCGTTCAAATATCTGTCAATTGCTGGAAATCTGTGAAAATCCATCTCGTGTTTTGGAATCGATAAATTCTTCCTCGTGTTTTGGACAAATTCTTCGACCGGCTCGGCTGGTAACCAGTACAACAGCGGAACACCGGGAACCACATGCCTGCCACTCCAACTTCATAAACAGGCATTTTTCACTTCTTTTCCCAAAGATATTTGAAACACATACATATTATTTTCGTTAGTGTCTTATGTGTTTATCAAAATTAAATTCATTTAAATATGCTGGTTGCCGGAAAAGCAGACAGAATAAGGGAATAAATGTGCGAACTCTTTCGTGCACATGCACGTTTTCGACCTCATTTTTGTAGCAAAAACGGTACAAAAGTAGTGTCTAGTGGCGACGGAGCCGTTGTGGTCGATATTTTTTTCTATGAAGCTTTCAACAGGGACCCTGTAAATTCGGAATGATGGACGAAAGCCGGAACACAGGCTCCGTGAAACAGAATGTATTGGAGGAGAAAAATGGGGTGTTGGAATATAAACTATCACTCGCGGGCACATTGAAATTGCATTAATGATTTCAAAATTATTTTCTCCAAAATTTAAAAATTTGCTGTCGGATACAATTTCCTCGTTAACCAATTTTTGGATTGTTCGGGGGTGGTGGGGGTAGTATAGATATCATTGGTGGTATCATTTTGACTCCCTCTATACTACTTGGAGTACTCCAGGGGTAAATTCTTGGACCGACACTTTTTCTTTTGTTTATAAATGATTTACCACTTATTCTCCGTCAGCACGTAACAGGAACCGATCTCTATGCATATGATATAACAATTTATGACATGCGATCAACTGTAAGGGACTTAAAACACCGCTTACAACAAGCACTTGACAGTTTAGAATTATGGTGTGAGGCCAACGGCATGTTTGCGATACAAAAGGATCGAACTCAAATATGACAATGTCAGCCTCGATATCACTACCGGTAACAAAATATTGTGTATACATGTAGATGAAAATCTCCAGTGGAATGACCAATTTAACGGTATCTCAAATCAGATCTTATTTATGTACTGAGCACCGAACATTATTCTATAAGGCCTATATTCAGCCACATTTCACATATTGCAATATCGTATGGGGAAAGTCGTCGAATCGAAATATGTACATAATAACCAAACTTCAACGGCGAGCATGTAAAATCATTCTGGGAAACGATTATATTGATTTGCAAAACTCATTACAATTACTCAACATTTTGACATATGACGAAAGTGTATTTCTCCAAAACGCGAAAACTATGTACAAAATAACTAATAAAAAACAGCTTTTCATACTCAGCTGCGCTAATCTGGAATAGTATTCCTATTGATATGAGAAGTTCCACGTCGTTAAATACATTTTCCCGTAATTGTCTTAACTGGATGAAGGGTCGATAGCGGCTGAAGTAGCGGTATTATCAATGAATATATAATTGTTAATTGTGCCCCCGCCAGCGTCTTGTGGAGCTTAGCGACCGTGTAACCCTATATCAGGCGCACGAGAACAAATGTATCGTCTTATAGCAAAAACTGAAACTATCAATGACACGTGTTAGTGTCATTTCAAGCTGCGTCGATACGCAGTCTGACATGGGACCTGCGGGACACATGTACCACTTTTCGTCATGGTTCATCATTATTATTTCTTCATGTTAAATTCACGTATGCATACATCATGTAATCATTGCAATATGTATTGTATATTTATGTATGTATGTATATGCTCTTCTTAACAAGGCCTCGGGGAAGACCAACCGAGTCACCCTCTATAAATAAAGAATATCTATCTAGTTGGAGTTTGAATTTAAATGCCGTAAAACACAGGAAAGTGCATTTCGAAGAGCTCGAAAATAGGACAATCCCCTAGTTGCGAACGGTATCTCTTGAAATTACTCCCGTACCGTCCGTAGCTAGCTACATGAGGGACATGAGTGTATTATTTCTTCTATTCAAACATGTATGATGAAATATCCTATTTATTAAACTTCCACGTCGGATATATATCCATTTTTTTTAAACTTTTTTGAAATTCAAAATAAGCAGCTGTTTCTATGAACTGGATATATTTGAGTGCATGTTTGGAATGTAGTCAATCACATTGTACATTAGACGACTCTCCAAATTTTCAAATAACTTTATTTTTACTGTAATAAAAGAGGGTGCAATTACGGGTGTTCTCTTCACGGTATATTATTGGTAAGGAGTTGATTACAGGTTTTCTCTCACAGCGAAATCCATGAAAATAACTCGCAAGTGTGTAATAAATATATGTCGTCGTTTACTTTTAATTTATATTAATCTGACATTTTCTGTTTTCGTGCGATAGCGGAGGATAACGGGGGTGACTGGGCCATAGTGATACTGTACATGTAGATCTTGCAGGTATATGCCGATTATAGGTTAACTAAACAGTACCGCTTTACCCATGTAAACAGTAGCTGGTATAAATTATTCTGCTTTCATTTTGGAAGTTCCATGTCATTTAAAACATAATTGGGCCGCGCTCTGGGAAAACCAGCCTTAATGACACAATTTTTGATTTTCACTTTTTTACATTTTCTGATGCGGACACCTTTCAAAAACAATATTCTGAATCACGCACGGAAAAAAAACGTAACTTCTGAAACGTCGACGTTTCTACAATGCAACTCAACAGCCTACAGTAGAAATGAGTGTTCATAGACTCATTGACGGTGCTTGCTGTAAACTGTTTTTGCTGATAAGTTACACTAAATGTATCTACAACATTGATCACAATAAAACTATGATATGTACATGTTGTGAACAAAACAAACGCAAAACTATCGATTTTAAATATATAATTAGTCGACCTGTGGCTTCGTAATTTGCCACCATCGCCATAATAGATTCATATATGTTTGTCGTCAGAAATATACATTGTAATTATTTCAGAATTGACGTCATTTACAGTTAATTGTGACGTCATTTATTGATTTAGACAATACGTAACCAAAGACCAAAAATCTAAACGGCATTCCTGGAAATTGTAACTTATATGCACATCGTATCGGTGATTGAAACAAATGCATTTTTTTTCTGTTGAAATGAATCACCAGAATGTGGATAGGCCTATGGCTGCACATATCAATGACTTCAGCGCCCGATGGGGTCTAGAGGGTAGTTGGACACCCCCGGGTATTTATAAAAAAAACAAAAATCGACTGTCCATTCCCCGATTCTAGGAATTAAATTTACATCTCAGAAAGCGGGAAGAACACTTTCCTGTGTAGCCAATATGACTGGCGGACGGGCTAATGTACCCCGTACTAGCAGGTAGCAGGTCTATGGGAAAATGCTGCGCTGACCCCCACTCCCTCAGCTGGCCACCACCACCACTGCCGGGAACATGTGGAGATGTAACATACATGGTTGCATAATTGTTACATGCCCCAATAAAAATACCGGCAGTAGATTCTCTCGTCGTGAATAATTAATTTGAAAATGAAATGTGCAATTTAGTTGTGTTTCAGAAAAAGTACATTCAGCGCCTTTGTAAACAAAGAAACAGCCATGTTGCTAAAAACAAGGGCGGATTCACGTAGGGGAAAACCCGGCGCTCCCCCCCCCCTCCCCACCTCTAAAATTTGGCGACTAAAGATAGTTTTGCTCTAAAATGCGCTATAGCGCAGCAAGATGGGGTGTAAATATAAAAAAAATAGTCCGGAGGGCATACCGCCGGACGCACCTAGCAGTCTCCCAAGCTCTGCTTGGTCGACGAACAAATGGTGCTAGTTCGAAAGCATAGTAAGCTATTTAAATTAAGAAGTTTCGCCGCCCACCCCCCCCCCACTCACCCTAACCTGAAATCCTGGATCCGCCCCTGAAAAAGCACCGTAGCGTACGCACATGTATTTTGCATAACTGCACACTATAACCCAGTCAGTGATTTACACACTAAATTTGTCCCGATCACTGCATTGATTTTGTTGGAATGACCTCCACACCTGAGCCTATTGTTCGAAGCGGCTCATTTCAATTTAGACGCGTTTAATCTGCAAATCTGGAATGAGTGCGTGTGCATTTTCTTTATATTATTTACACGCCTCCGACTAGAAAGGCCCTTTGATAACAAACAAAGCATGCAGACGTGCATTGTTTAGTACAATGTAAGTAGTATATAAGAGTCACAATGATACCACCACCCTCTGGAAGCCACCGGCTACGCGCGGAGCCTCCCACCGGGTGGTGCTATAATTAATGACTCTTATATACTACTCAGATTTTCCTCCATTTTTATGAGAATATTTATGAGAATGGGAGTAATTTTAATTTTTCAAAACACGAAGGGGGGAGTAGGCATAATTTTAATTTTTCAAAACACAAAGGGGGGAGTAAGCATAATTTTTTAAAAACACACCTACTGTTCGGCGGGTATGTATGAGAACATATTTTTCACCATATATTTATGACATGAGAAGATACACCCTATTAGAGATAAGAATCCCTATGTTATACTCAGTATATTACAGCAATCTGTCATACATTTATTACAAATAAACTTACACCCTATTGAAGATAAAAAAATATTGGTTATACTCAGTATAATGTCTACAATAAAGCAAATGAGAGAGCAAGCTAAGAGTTGGGGAATTTCCCTAAGAGGTTTGATACTCAAGAAAGATATAGCAGATAGGATAAGTGACGCGCGAGCCATCGTCTACGAGGAGAGGCTGCGACGTGCGGTTTCGACCGGACGACTGCCCGCTGACCCTGAAAAACGCTCCGAGAAATTGGAGAACGAGACGACGGCCAGTCTGCGCGCCACTGCTTACGCACAGCGTGTAAAAGAAGATCCCAGCGCGCGTAGAAAACCACTATTCAAGGCGTACTACAATAAGATTTATCAAGGGTTGGTTGGGAGACCTCCTAAGAGTAGGAGAGATATCGCCAGAGCTTTGGTGGAGGAGGGTCCCAGGATTCTCGCCGAAGAAGCTGAAGTTAGGGAAACTGTTGATAGGGGTAGGAGGAAGATAGTATGGACTTTCGAGAGGGGGGTAGATGGGGAGATCGCTAATCGCATAATGAATAAAATTCGTCCAGAGATGACCACGGCGTGTTATCTGAGGTATTCGTGCTCGTATCGTATTAGGAACATAGAGACCGACGCTACTATGATCTATCACAAACAATCAAAGGGCAGTCCGTGGATAAACGAGATCGCCAAAGCCGAGAGTTGGATATCCGATAGAGAGAAAGGTCGAATGGACATCGACAAAGTTGATAGACCAAACACAAAATGGACCTTCGTTCGTTGGATATCGGTCGAGGTGAAGATGATCATCGACGCTCAACAACTTCTCATGGGAGTGGGAAAACTCCCAGACTGGTTAAGACAGAAAAAGGGAATGTATTCCGTCGACACGTATGACGACTACTTGTGTCTGTTTAGGTGCATAGCCATCCACCGTGGAGGGAGACCAGACCGCTGTTGTGAGAATGCACGAACTCTAGCTAACGAATATCTCGGTCACGATAACGGACCGGATAGTAAGGGAATTCCCTTGAAAGATATTAAGAAGGTCGAACAGCACTTCAAGATGGGCATTCGCGTTTACGAGCCCACCGATGAGGGAGTGTGGTACCTAATGAAGTGTCCGGCAAACTACGACGCGGTTGGGGGGAAGACAATGACGATAGGAATGTTTGGAGGTCACTCGTTCCTCATAACGAACCTCCGCAAGATGACGACGATACGGGTGCTCCGGATGCCAACAACGGTTCACAACGTCGTGTAACATGCACAGGCACGCGACCACCTGCATGGGTGGGAAGACCGTGGTGACATGTCCAGGTAAGAGGGTAGAGAGACCACAGTCGGCCTACGAGAAGGCGTTCTATCCTAAGGGATCAGCGAGCGCGAGGTCGATTCAATGGTTGAACAGAGAAGAGGAGAGGGTGGGAAAACACATACATCACGCCGACTGTGGTCACGGTGGTGAGAGGTGGGTGGCCGGCGATCCGGTCGACGGTTACTGTCACGAGACTAAAACCGTGTTTCAGTTTCACGGATGCTACTGGCACGGGTGTCCGAGGCATTGCATGAGAGGTAACGCGGGATCGCTGTACAAGAGGACGAACATTCAAGACGCCAATAAAGGTTAAGGGATGAGGGTTACGAGCTGGTGGTGATGTGGGAGTGCGAGTGGTTGAATGATAATTTTGATACAATTAATACCTACTATCCACAATCACCGCGCGAGGAGGAGACGACTCTGTACCCTCACCAGATAGTCTATGACTTCGAGGCGTATCTCGACAAGTCAAAAACCACTCAACCCACCAAAGACCTGACCTTCGAGGTCGAGCACGTTCCTATATCTATGTCTTTGGGGGATACGATGCATGAAGGGATAACCCACATCTGCGAACGAGATCCTGACACGCTAGTCGAGAAGTTCGTGACCGAGCTACAGATGAGAGGCAAGGCAATCAGGGAGGGGGTTAGGAAGAAGTATCTGCCGGCCGATATAGATATGCTATCGAAGTCTCAGCAAGCAAAGATTGTCTCTTGGATTGACCAAGTCCCGGTGGTTGGGTTCAACTGTAGCAGGTACGACCTGAACCTCATCAAGCAGTACTTTGTCGAGAAGTTGGCGGCCACCGTGACTAAGGTGATGGTCGGAAAGAGAGCCAGCACGACGATGTTTCTGTTTACCCAAGAGTTTAGATTTCTCGACATCATCCAGTATCTGGGACCCGGTACCACGTACGACCGGTGGGTTAAGGCGTACGACTGTAAAACGATAAAGTCTCACTTCCCGTACGAGTGGTTCGATAGCGCGGACAAGCTCGACCATCCGGGGCTGCCAGACTATCCCGAGTGGTACTCGAAGTTGAAGGGTGAGTTCCTACTGTCGTTGTCCGAGTGGAAAGAGTGTAAGAAGGTATTCCAAGAAAATGGGATGAAGACGTTCAAGGAATGGTTGCAACACTACAACGACTTGGATGTCGGACCGTTCCTGGAGGCTCTGACTAAGATGACGGAGTTCTACAGAGGAAGAGGTGTGGATATACTCAAGGATGTTGTGTCTCTGCCCGGTGTTTCCCTTCAGTACCTACTTCGTGGGACGATCGATGGGAAGGCGGACACACCCGAGCTGTGGTCGCCGAAGTCTGAAACTTATGAGTGATGAAGCAGGGATTGGTCGGTGGTCCGTCCATAGTGTTCTCCAGATACGCAGAGGCTGGCAGGTCGACGATCAGGGGTCAGGTAGGTAGTCGGGAGGAGAAGATGTGCAAGGCGGTGATGGGGTACGACGCCAATGCGCTGTATCTGTCTACCCTGTCGAAAGACATGCCGTGCGGGGAGGAGACGATATGGACGTGTGACGACCCGGAAAGACAGTCGTATATAGACTGTTTCGTGAGGAAGGTCAGGAGTGAAAAGTGGTTCGGATTTGCGGAGTTGGATATAGAGGTCCCGGAAACGTTGAGAGACAAGTTCTCGGAAATGTCACCGCTGTTTGTTAATCGAGAAATCGATGAGATCGAGGTTCCGCAGCACATGAAGGACTACCTGGCCGGTACCGGGAGGAAAAGGGTCGAAGGACAGAGAAAGCTCGTGGGGGCAATTTCCGCCAAGAAGATGATCATATACTCCCCACTGCTAAAGTGGTATCTGGAGCACGGTCTGATCATCAAGGCGGTGCATAGGGTGATAGACTACACGCCCGGCAAACCGTTTCAATGGTTCGTGGAAGAGGTCACAGCTGCCAGACGGACGGGGGACGTAGACATGGCGGAGATATTCAAACTGGTTGGCAACGCGTGTTGTGGCAAGCTGATAGAGGCACAAGAGAGACACCTGAACACCACATATACGAAGGATGAGAAGACTGTCGACCGGGCACTGAGGTCGGCGTGGTTCGAAGACCTGGAGGAGATTGGGGAGGCTTACGAGATATCGAGCAGGAAGACTCGAGTGGTGATCAACAGACCGTTTCAGTGTGGCATAGCGGTCTACCAGTTGGCCAAGCTCCGGATGCTGGAGTTCTACTACGACTTCTTGGACAAGTACGTGGATCGCGGAGATTTCGAACTTATACAGATGGACACTGACAGTATGTACTTCGCGGTGTCTGAGAAGACGTTGGCGGAGGTGGTGAGAAATAAGATAAAGAGAAAGTTCAATAAGGAGAAGACCGAGTGGTTGGCGTGGGACGCGTGGAGCAACAGAACTCCGGGATTGTTCAAGCTGGAATTCGAAGGAGATAGAGCCATCGCTCTGTGTAGCAAGTGTTACTACGTGGGTGGTGACGGAAAATCTAAGCACTCTGCCAAGGGGATGTCGAAGAGATCTAACGATCTGACTTGGGGAAGATACAAGAGTGCTCTCGAAGGGGGTAGGGATATGGCGGAGAACAGGGGATTCCGAATGGTTAACGGGGTGATGAAGACGTACAGGCGAGAGTAAGTTGGGGTTGTCGGCGTACTACGACAAGAGGAGAGTGATGGAAGACGGGTTGCACACAGAGCCTATAGGATAGGTAAAAAAAATAACTCTGAAAAAAGGATAGAATACTAAAGACTCTAACGATCCGGGGGTAGCTGGGTGTCAGAAGGCACCATAAGAAGTTCTTCGCGAACAAACCCTCGAGATGGCCCATCATCCAAATAGTAGAGCACGGGCTCATCAGGTTTGGTAATATATCGATCTAGATGATATACATTGAGAGACCACACGGGATCAGTCGCGCGGCGGCTGCCACCTTCGAGCTCTCCCGGTTGATAGAGGTACCGGACGTCAATATCTGATGGAAGCCGCTGCTCCTCTAAACCAACGGGTCGCCCGCGCGAGACGGCAGAGGGCTTGCTCGTCACCCTTTTAAACTTGATAGCATCTACGGGCTTCTTACCTATCAATCTGGTCACCTCTCCGTTCAGTGCGGAGACCACGGCGGGCAGTCTGGCCACCCACTCGGTCGATCGCGAATGAAGGTCTACAAGTTCTTTAGCGTATTGGTGTCCGAACAGTCTCTCAGCCAGGGTTCGATTGAAGCGTTCCACGATCCCCTGGTCCCGGTGGATGTTGACGCGGCCGCGTCTGATAGAAACTTTGTGCTTAGACAATAGATGAGAGACCGCGCCCATGAACTCGCGGCCGGGATCGACCTGCAGAAGATTCGGCCATTTGAGAGGACTCCTCTTATATATTCGGAAAGAGCCTCGGCCACTTCCTTAGACTCTTTAGTGGCCAACGGATCAGCCCCCTTATAACGACTCGCTACGTCAACGATTGTCAGTGCGTACTTGTACGTCTTGCGACCGACGCGATCGTGAGGTAGAAACAGGAGATCCGCTTGGTGAACTTGGTTCGGCACCGGCACGTCGAATTTCGGCCGCGGAATATTGTGAGGCGCGGGTAAATAGATCTGCCAGATGGCCTGCCTCTTGAGCCATTCCTTGACAGCGTTTTCTGAAACCTTGGTCGCCGCCGCGAGGTTCTTGATGGCCGCGAGTCCCTTCCAGTAGCCGCGTGGGCTATAGTATGTATTCGACAGCTTGCGCGTTAGTTTGGTATCAAGTTTGCGCGTGTTCATCGTATGCGAAGTATTCTAATATATCGGACAATCTCCAACATGCCCTCGCCAGTTCGTCCGGTAACTGCGTCGTTAATAATAAACATTTGTTGGAAGTTTCGCTGCAGTCCCAATCGCGTTTGGGTTGGAACAGGAGAGGGGAATCTAACTCGGAGGAATCTAACATCCGCTTTGCGAAAAGGGTGGCCGCTTTTTCGTCCTCGCGCCACTTCTCGAGACAATCTCGGGCCAGACGAATCATACTCTTTGCACCAGGTAAACGATGTTTTTGGGCAGTGTAGCCTACATCGATCATAGCGTCATAAAGTTCGTCAACTAACATCGTTCTATATATATATTTTTATAAAAACAAATTGTTTTAATTAATTAATTAATTTAAAATCTCGATTGGATATAGTAGCCGACGAGCCCCACCACACCCATTCTCACGACGATGAACGCGATCTCGCGGTATTTTTGGGGCTCTGACGGTACATAGAAATCTGAAAGTTGTGGCTCGCGATCCATTGGATCGAGACTTTTCTGCAGATATGCCAGCGCATACTCGCGGTTGGCTTTTTCAACGTTCTGAAAAGTTTGCGCGGGGTGATTTTCGCGGCGAAGCTCTTCATTGACCCAGTCCAGATGGGCGGTTCGTTTTTTCGACCACGCTTCCTTTGCGCTATTGAGTTGTTCTACAGCTAAATCATGACGCTTACGCTCCTCATCCACGTTCGAGCTTTTCATTTTAGAGAATATAAAGTTGCTACCGCTGAACGCCAATGCGTTTACAAGCGCACCTCCTACTATTACTGCGATTGAAGCCATTTATTTCCATATATTAACTGGTAGAATTCCAGCTTTAACTAGATAATCTCGGGTCCAAACTGCGGCCGCTACATCTAAGGTCGCGAGCCCTACGTCTCTCACAGTAAAGTCCAATTTGGGAGCGGTTCCTCCTAGGGCCATCTTTGATAGTCGAGCATACCCGATACTGAAACCCGATATCACCACGGCGTGATAAAGCGCATTCACTAACATTTTACCATCTTGTTCAGCCATTGTTATAATTATTGCATATAAAAGGGGTCGCGATCAATGTTTAAATGGGGCGCATCCAAATTCAACATTGTTGATGATTGGTGTTTCGATACTTTCTTCTGAACACTGGCTGGTTGTTTTTTCGGGTATTTCCACACGCACAGGGCACCAACAACTGCCAGACTACCACCAACAAACCAACTCCAATTCGTGAATTGGGGTTCAGTCCAACTCCAACGGGAGTTGGTATTGGGTGACAAATTCAAAGAATTTGGGTGTGCTTCTAATTCGTGAATTTGGGGTGTTGTTGCACTCAACCCAATCGGGATTGAAGTTGAACCCGATTGCTCTGTCTTCAGATGTTTTGCTGTCTCCGTCCCCGATTGCAACCCCAATCTCGATTGGAGGTTAGCCTCTCGAAGCTCGGCGAGTATTTTATCTTGTTTAACTTTTCGGGTGGCAGCCGCCGCCCGCCCAGCTGCCTGTCTTTTGGGATTTTTTATATGCGGTATGTCATCCAGTGGCGGAGTAACACTCTGATTCGATTGTGTTGGAGCAATCTGGTTCAACTCCGTCACTCTCGTGGGTGTGTCTTGTGTCATCATTTTCAGGGCTTATAGTTCGTGGGCATATATGTCCAAATTGACAGTGTTTACCCGTGGTCAACGCGGTTGTCAGCGGAGCTAAGTACATTCCAAACTTGTGATAAATTGAGCAGCAGGCTGTTCTAAGAGTGTGTCCTATAAAAGGGTCAGTCTCTAGATCGTGAATCAACTTCGGTGTTTGGTATAGGGAGAAGTATACTAACGGTGGTAGCGTACAAATGAATAGCCGCCGATCCAAGAGTTTTTGTCATCTCTGCTCCCAATTTGGATTCGTATCGCCCATACATTTTATCGATCTCCGCATCTGACATCTTATCCACCTGAAAATCTGAGAGACGCCTACCGAGATAATGCTCCGATTGTCCCCCAGCAACCAGCGCAGCTAGCCGCTCTCGTCGCGCCGCATTTTCATTTTCATTCGGAGTCGTTGCACTCAACCCAATACCAACCCCCGATTCCGATTGCTCTGTCGGATCATTATTGTTGGCAGTCGGAGTTGAGGTTTCTTCTATTAGCTGATCGAGAAGTTCGTCGCAGTTCATTTTTCTTAAAATTAATTTAACTATTCTAACAACTCTCATCACTTTAACATATTGCCAAGCGCACCACCCGATACTTATGATCACCATTATGCTCGCAACAAAGCTCGCAACGGAGCACCAAATTGTTAACATTGTTAACCATTGTTCAGCATTTGTTCAACATTTGTTAAGCATTTGTTCAGCATTGTTCAGCAATTGCTAAGCATATTTACTCGGCAATTACTAACGAGCGTTAAGTAATTGCTAATTAATTATAAAATTAATTGATAACTTCGTAAGCAGTTGGTTGATCAGTCTTTAGCAAAAGCTTGGCGTGTTTAGTTTCCGAAAGCATCTGTCGAACCTCCAGGCGCTCCTCGCGCGTTGGGATAACGTCATTCTCTCGAAGACAGTCATCGAATGAGTCTCGGTCCTTGCAGTGAAAGAGGGCGACCCATTTCGTTTGCTCGCGCAGATCCTTGAGGACGGCGTTGTACTTTTGAATAATGGATATCCATACGCTTTGCCTAGCATGGCGGCCAGAAAATGCGAGCTCGGAGAGCATGTCCTTCTTTTTGGTCATCGCCGCCTTGGCTGAGCAATCATCAATCACGTATAGGGTGGGCTCACCCTGGAATTTTTGGTATAAACCACGCAGCCAATCGTGAAGCCTATCACCGGGGTCAATAACGTATACCTCAGGATCGGACCATATCTAAGGGCGCCGCTGATAAGTATCGTTGTGCCGCACAGTGGGACACAGGATCACAATATGACGAAAGGCATCGCGGTAGGAGCCCTCGAGCAAGTCTAGGATGAAAACCGTTTTTCCACATCCTGTCTGCCCACATATTATGGCAGAGTGAGCATCTCCAATCGTGAATTGGTATTGATTGCTAGATTTCTTAATTAATTCTTTAGAATTATCAAAATTAGTAGATCGCTGATACGTATCGACCATCTTCGATGTTGAGTTGTGCGTCTGTAATTATATATAAGTACACGTTCAATGGCCCGGCTCCGTCCGCCTCTTGTTATCTGGATCGTCACACAATACACCCTCCACTAGCGTTCTCAACTTGGCGTCCGCTACCGTGTATTTGGTCATCGTCGCTGGCTCGCATGTCTAGCCATAACGCGTATTTGGTATTCAGGAACTCCGCGAGGGAGACGGACGAGAGGTGCAGGTCTTTGGCAACTGCTGCATCCTCCGGAGAGCGCTTAGAGCCGGCAGCAAACTGCTTTCTTACTTCGTCCCACTGCTGGTGCGCGCGAAGACCCGCGCTGTAGAGTTGATTGGGGACTCCCTCGATCGTCACCTCTACCTTCGTGATTTTGGGGTTATAGAATCTGTCGGTTTTTCTAACACCGAGCGCTACCCGAGCCTCCTCGAACAGCATCAGTATACCTTTCATCGAGCGGGCGGGTACGTTGACATTAATATTCCACAATGTGTCGCCTTTGTCTTTCGTCATCTTTGGATGGCGAAGAACTCGGTCGTAAAGTATGGCAACGCGCACGGCGTACTGGGTTCTGATCAATCGCGCGAGTTTGGGCATCGTGACCATGTCGTACTCCAGCGAAACATTATCGATCGTATACGTCGATAACATGTCGCTGGCTATGATAACTCGGCCGTAGTCGGTGAACGTTAGTTCGTATTCGAGGCGGTCAGCCAAAGCACTCTGATAGTAGGGCATGTGACTCTCTAGCAACTCAAAGTCGAGCGGGATGTAGAAGCGGTTGCCGTAAGCGCCCGCGACCGCATTGTCACTCGCGTTGTTATCTGCCTTGTTAGCAGCCCAGATTCTAAGTCTGGTTACGTTCTTATTTTTGCTGGTGTCAATACCCTGATAGACGGCGTTTTCGCGCTCTTGTGCCGTCTTCCACAGGTCCTGATAGCAATGGTAGACGTCGCTGTCGTCGATCGACATCACCTCATTACCAGAAATCTTTATCATAGTCTTCTTGACTATGGCGCGACCAAGGTTCTGAACGACGGTTCGGTCCGCGTCCGTCGACGTCAGCGAAATAGTGAAAGCGAGGCGAACAGTCCCCGGCACAATGACGTCGTTAGCTCCGAGGTTGGGGAAGCGGACCAAGAGCTGCTGGTTCTGGTCGATCGTCGATGGGTTGTTCGTAATAACGACACTCTGTCTCACGCCTTTTTCCCCGAGAGGCTCACGCAGTCTGCGGTATGGATTGAGTTTGCGACCGTATTGACTCGAAGACATAATTATTTTTATTGAAACTATTAAACCTGTATTGTTTTGTCTTTAATACATAATTAATTTTGTAAAAAAATTAAAGATGGCTGATTACGATGTTGAAATGGATGAAATCGGCAGAGACGATTACCTCGATGGTGATGATGATAATTTCGAGGATTCCCTCGAGACACACACCATAGAGACTCCAGTTCCAATCCAATCACAATTGGGTGGCGCTACCACTAGTCAAAGTCAGGAATTACTTGAGGGAGCTGTAAACGACTACTACAACAATTTGGCAGCAGAAAAAGGTCTGGTCCCCTCTGTCGGTCGCGACTACTCCAAGTTCAAATTTGATCTGAACGGTAGATTGCGACTAAGAGCAGCACTAAATCTCCCAATAGTCAACACGAGGACCGGAAAACCCCTATCGCTAAACACCATTGCAGGAAACCGGGGCGGTGGCGAAATCATAAAGAACGAACTAGGCTTCACGGATTGGAAGAGGGGTAAAACAATTGTGCCGGCCCGCACTGTAGAGGCCCTACAGTCTACCGACGAAACTATAGCGAAGACGGCCACCGCGATAGAAACGGTCGAGCTGAGCGAGGTCCCTCAAATAGCCACCGACGTTATTAACACGATGGAGTCCACGTTCAGCGTCCAATCGCAATTGGGGGAAATACTCAACGATGACCCACCGTTACCTCTTCGCGAACTCCGTGGACTCGATAAGGCTCTACAAACGGTCCGGGGCGAACTGGTCCTTAACCTCGCCAAACTCACGGCGCTGGATGAACATATCGCGCTAGAAGAAAGAAAACTGGAGGAAGCCGGTGACGATAGAGAATCGACCGAGTGGATCGCCGAACGACTGCGGTCTTTGCGGGACGAAAGAGAAGCTCGCTTGGAGGCCTCCTCGGCTAACCGTGAGGCTCTCCGCACACAAATAAGTCGGATCCGCGAAACAATATCGAGGGTTCTGCACGAGGAGACGACACTCGGTGAGCGTCTTCGCACTCTGTTCAGAGAGCAGGGCGTCACTATAGCAAGCATCCTCGTTGCTATCAGCATGACTATATCGACCATAGTTCTAGCTTTCACTGGTGGTGCGGCGCCACCACCCGCGCCAGCACCAGCACCCGCTCCATCCGGTGGAGCCAAGGAGTGGGGTAAAAAAACAACTAAAAGCCCTCGCCAATCTTCTAGCTAAATTAGCTGGAAAGGCGGCTGCCGCACTACCTGGACTGATCGGAAGTATCGTTTCTTACTTGCTATCTATATTATCAAAAACGGCCGGATGGCTAGCTAAAAATACCTGGGCTTTAATCGTGGCAATCGCCGGTCTCCTACTATTCTTCGCCAGAGAGTTCCTACAACCAAATCGTAAATAATCCGATCGCCACGAGGGCGACGACGAGCCCTAATTTCTCCTCCTCGTGTGTTGTGCTTCCAATTTCACCCAATCTACGATTGATTGGTGTTTCTCCAATCGCGATTGGTCTGTTGATGGAACTCGATGGTGCATCCAATTTACGAACTGGGTTCAATTGTGTATCCAATTTACGAATTGGGGGAGGTGTATCCATTTTGTGTTTTATGAAATCGGTTCCACTGTTGAGCCCGATCATGTTGGGGGTGCGCTTGATGATATCCGTGTTCACGTTACCGTTGTGACCGATTTTTTGATTGACGGTGGCGATTACGTTCTGATTATTGTAACCGTCAACCGGGTCGTCTCGTAGTATCATATTGCTCGGTGCCATATAAAGACCTATTCCAAATACATAGTCTACTGGGGTGCTGGCATTCTGAAAAACGTCTTGATAATTCTGGATCGCCTTCTCCAGGTCCACCCTAGCTGAGATGGCGTCCTCTACAAGTGCCAAGAATTGTTTTTGTGCATCAAACGCTGTTCCCGTGCCCAGTATAGAACTGCGAGTTTGCTTCTGTGCGCCGAGGATGGCCCAGACGTACGTGCGAATGGAGTCGTTGACGCGAGTAACCCCGGCCTGCGTGAACCCTAGACCCGTATCTAACATAAATGTACCCCACGCGTTCTGAACCTCAGCAGCCTGCTGTATGTAATCAACGTGAGCCCGTTTCGGAGGTAACATTTTACAAGAAAACACGCCACAGTGCCGACCTCCAGACACTTCCGGCCCGAAAGTCATAGTCGCGGGGTCAAAATTCCCGGCGTTCCGACTGGCGATGTGGTCACCGGAGTGATCGTGTCTAAAATCAGTCTGTGCCCAATTTCCAGACTGGCCCCGAATGAGAACGTCCCCGAGGCCGGTGCTGGTAGGAAATGCTTTCTGTCTCCAGTCCGCATCTTTTGAAACGTTAAATTCGTTACACAGTCTTTCAAACGCCATACGGTCGTATGCGTTGGAAATGGGATCCCAGGCGTCGTCTTGTAATACGCATGAAAGTTGTAGACACTTCGGAGCATGACATTCTTGGATGTCAGATGGTCTTTATATGAAACTCCACACACGGCTGTTGCGCACCATACAGCGAAATTTATTTGGTTCTGCCAAAACTGCATCGGTGTTGCTTTCCACCCGCTTACCGCCTCCATCGTAGTAATCTTGGGCAGCCTATATTGTTCAAAGATGTTAGGGAAGTTGGTGACAAAGCCACTGTCCGGTCTAACCGTTACGGTTGGGTGTACAAGGGGGTTAACAACGTCTTTTTGCGTGTATTTACCTACCGACCGCGTACTTTACATTAGAGTTAAAGCTAAATGCTTTGGTATCCATTGAAAGATATTATTATGTTTGCTACTATAACTAATGTTCAAAAAGGGAGTTGTGAACTTCAAAAATTAATAGACAACTGCTGCGGAAAACACCGGGTAGGCCTTAGATCAATCACCTTCACGGTTGGATGGCAGAATGTGGGGAAGAGCGAAGAAGGGTTTTACTATGTGAAGGATGGACAACAATTAGGTGTAAAGCTGCCTCACGGACTGTGGGGAATAAGACAGCTCAAAGATTTTGTCAACTCAGAGCTTGACGGTATAATCAACCTCACAGTATCGAATGCTACCTGGCTCGCAACAATGACCATCAGCAGTGATAATAAGGTAGTGGTCTCCCCGGGGTTGGGTATTCAACTCGGTTTTAGAGAGACATACTCCTCAAAACAAAGGAGTGTTTACCCCGGGTGAGTACGTCGGTGATAATCCGGTGGACTTCACCTTCACGAAAACTCTCAGGGTGCACTTGGATCGGGTGAACACATCGTACAACACGGTAGACAGATCCCCCAGCACATTACTGAAAACCGTGCCCGCCAGCGACTGTTTCTATGGCGAGACTGTGACCTTAGACTTCCCACACCCCGAGATGAAAGTTTTGGAATCGGGACACATCCACGAGTTGAAGATTTCTATTCTTGATGATAAAGGGAGAGAGTTGAAGAACGATTACCAGATTTCGGTCGTCCTAGAAATTTCAAATTAATTGAAAAAATTAAGAAAATTATTTATAATTAAACGCATGTTCGTAATATATATTATCAACATTATGAGTATATACGGACCAGGCAGTTCTTCCGATTGGGTGACAAATATAAATTCAAAGAATTTGGAACCGGCAGAAGGGGGATTCATCCCGACAGAGGGCGACTTTTTAACTACCCAAACAACAAAGACCTTGATTAATAGAACTATATCGATGGCCACGGACGAGATTCATAAGAGTCTACTATCACAACTTAGAGAATATGCCCTGGTTGTGAATACACAAAGTCGCGAAGAAACGCATACGGAACTAAACGAACTAGGTAAAAAAATAACCAAATTTCTAAAAGAGGCCCGGTTGGGTATTGATAAAGTCCGAGAAGACCACCAGACGGACCTTACGAAGGCTTATGAGGTGTTGCGCGAAGAGGACTATCTCATAAGAGAAGCGGCACTTACTGAACTAGATAAAAAAATAACCAAATTTCGAAAAGAGACCCGGTCGGGTATTAATAAAGTCCGAGAAGACCACCAGTCGAACCTTGCGGAGGCCATTGCGGAGGCTTATGATGCGTTGTGCTTAGAGAACTCTCACAGCAAAGAAGCGACACTTACCGAACTAGACGAAAAAATAGCCGAATTTCTGAAAGAGACCAGGTCGGGGGTTGAGGGGGTCCGAGAAGACCACAAGGAGGCCATTGCGGAGGCTTATGGGGCGTTGCGCTCAGAGGACTCTCTCAACAGAGAAGCGGCACTTACTGACATATACGAAAAAATAACCGAATTTCGAAAGGAGGCTCGGTTGGGGGTTGAGAAAACAAGAGAATACAACCAGGCGGCCCTTGCGAAGGCTTATGAGGTGTTGCGCTCAGAGGACTCTCTCAAGAGAACGGCGGTTGCCGAGAGCGGCGGTTGCGAAGGTAGACGGGAAAATAACCGAATTTCAAAAAGATGCCCGGTCGGGTGTGTTGAAAAGTCCTAAAAGGTCACCAGGCGACCATTGTGGAGGCTTATGATGCGTTGCGCTTAGAGGACTCTCTCAGCAGAGAAGCGGCACTTACCGAACTAGATGGAAAAATAACCGAAGTTTCCGATAAACTGAAACATGATCGCATAGCCGCGACCAAAGCTCTTGAGGAGGCCTCTTATAAGATTCGTACTGAGACCCATATCTCTCTCGAGGGGCTTACCGGAATAGTGCGAACAATGAAAACGCTAAAACGTGCCATAACAGTTTGGGCTGAGAAGCGGGGCCCATTGGTTGCTGGGCACTATGAATATTCGTTCGGTGGCAAAGCGAGTAATAAATGTGGGGGATACGCTATGACAATTGCAGGTGAAGTTGTCCGAATGGCGGTCTGCTCGGTTAATGGTAGTGGTAAACCTGTGGGCGCGGTCGCGATAAATATTGTAGTAGATGGGGAAGAACGGGGGTTTGGAGTCGATAAAATCGCTGGAGACAGTTCGACGGTGCTTTCGTTCTCCGGTTATGATCGAATTAGACTTTCCAAAGGTACTGTTATTAACTTTGTTACGAAAATCGGTGACCCAGAGAGTTCTTCCACTATTGTCTCATTGTTAATTGAACTTAATTTGTAAAATACTAATATATTGAAATAAATTTGTAAAATTTAAATATGAACGAATCACCATATCCAACTCTCAATACCACTCCACCAACACTGTATCCAACTCTCAATACCACTCCATCAACACTATCCAATTAACGAAAGAAGTTCAGATTTTAGGTTGAATAATATCGTCGCTATGCAGGATATTTTAGTTAGAGAATGTGCAAATAGAAAAAGACACGCTAACAAATATAAGCGCGCGGCGAACATAGCTGAAGCATCTAGTACGGTTCTGGCAAGTTTATCTGTAATGAGTTGTGCGGGGACTGCTGCAACGCTATCTACAATTGTAACGGTTCCACTTGCAGGGGTTTTGAGTGGAATTACCGTTTTATCTGGAATACTTTGTATGGTAATTAGGGCGGCGGGTGGAAAACTCGAGAAAAAAAGTAGAAAACATGATAGAATATCCGTCCTCGCTAGGTCTAAGAAAAATAGCATCGACGTTATGGTGTCCAAAGCGTTGGCCGATAAGAAAATATAAAATTTAGAGTTTGAATCCGTGGTGGAAGAAATGGGGAGATGATATGAATTAATAAAAATGATAAGAATCAAGGCGCGCGCCACCATGCCCAAAATTGAGTGTACTGATTGGGATAAATTTAGGGTAAAACTTGGAAATAATGTCGGAGGAAATGTTACAGCACCAGTATAAAATAATTTTTTAAAAAATAATTAATTTTCCTATTTTTTCAAAATTATTAATTATATTGGTGCAGTAAACAATTTATTAATTAATTTTAGGAAAATTATTAACAATTAAAAAAAAAAAAAGTTTAGGTCTCACCGAGGCTCGAACCCGCGCCAGCAAAACCCAAAACCCTTCTGGGCCCATCCCACTAAGCCTTCGCTTTAAATCTCTTCTCTTCTCGTTTTTTTTGGCTTAGTGGGATGTGTCACGCTCACATCTCCTCCACCCCATCATTGGACCGATACCGCGGACCCCTCCTCTTCATTACCTCCATCCGCTATAATGTGTAGAGCGGCCAGAGTGAAGTACATGTGGCGAAACCTATCTCACTGTTGAGATATTAGTGCCGGCGTCCCGACAATGAACTGTGTTTAGTTCTCGTATATAAACCTAACTTTGTTGGTGAAAATATTATAAATAATTTTATTAAAATTAAATTAATTAGTTCTGTTCAATAATAATTTTTTCAATATCTTTATAAGCGATATCGTAGAAATGTATATTCGTAAATAAATCGTTGGGTTTTAACATTTTTATATAATACACCTTAGTTTCATATCCGATACGCATTATCCGTCTTAATGTTTGTATTTGCCTCTTGTATAGTTCACATAATTGTCGGTATAATATTGTAAATGCAACGTTTTTATCGGAGCGTAATAAATTACGCTGATATTTCATGTATTCGATATCGCCTAGTGTTCTCATTTTATAGAATTTATATACAGGATTATAACCCCCGTGTTCTTCATAAACTTCTTCAACACATCCATTAAAAAATTTCAATTCCCATTGTATTGTATTATCCATTTTGTTATAATTGGTAGTGTGTTTCTGTTCAATTTCCAATTTTATAAAATTAGTTTGATAATGTTTTTTTACTGTATTTTAATGCTGTAGAAACACCGTGACTTATTAGATCGATTCTATCATTCTAACGGACTTTCCGATTTGAATTATTACTAAACGATAATACTTGCGAGCACGTAATCCCTTGTTAGCCATTCGATGAGTAGCCTGAGTGCCACCGCATGGTGGACATAGCAATGACTCGGCTTTGGTCCCTACCCCACAATGCCGACATGGTCGAGGCGAAACGGAACCTCTTCGCATCCATGCACGGTGATGTTTGCAATATTCGTAAATACCGGTACGAAAACATCTCTCGTGACTACCTGTCTTCAACCACGCACACTTAACTAGAACCATTATGTTATTATATATACTGAGTATAACATAGGGATTCTTATCTCTAATAGGGTGTATCTTCTCATGTCATAAATATATGGTGAAAAACATGTTCTCATACATACCCGCCGAACAGTAGGTGTGTTTTTAAAAAAATATGCTTACTCCCCCCTTTGTGTTTTGAAAAATTAAAATTATGCCTACTCCCCCCTTCGTGTTTTGAAAAATTAAAATTACTCCCATTCTCATAAATATTCTCATAAAAATGGAGGAAAATCTGAGTAGTATATAAGAGTCATTAATTATAGCACCACCCGGTGGGAGGCTCCGCGCGTAGCCGGTGGCTTCCAGAGGGTGGTGGTATCATTGTGACTCTTATATACTACTACATGAACAGTGTAAGAAAATTAACAACAATCTGCCAAAGTCGGACTTCTTAAATGTGTAAATGTTGGAGACCTGTGTATCAGGAGCGGCGTATATTTTGGCACTACCATAATTTTACATCTGTGATACGCTTATTTTTCTAATAATTTCCAAATGGTATTTTTATGTTGATTTTCGAAACATTCGACAGGCGAAACAGTAAATTAAACGAATTAAGCCCTGTGCCAAGTTCTATTTGTTACAGAATACTGATTTTGTGATAGTGTTACCGGTTGTATGGTTATTTAGTTTCAAATGTCAGGGCACAAGTCGTTCATAAAAGTTGTCTGTTTTTTCGGTTTCCTTCAAGGAAACAAGTAGTGATTTTGTCGATTATTTTTTATAATAAAGAAGTAAACTGAAAAAACTGACAACTTTCTTAACCACTATGAAAACAACTAAAATTCTGCTACGCGTATCCAACATTAAAATGTTTGTGAGCCACAAATAGTACGGTTATAAATAGGACAACGTCAACTTATTGCAATGACGCAACTATTTCAAGTATCAAAATCCGACGTGACGTTGGTAAATTTAAGCGTAACTTTGCGACGTCCTTTTCAGGCTTTCATGACGTTGTCATTAAGGCTGGTTTTCGCAGAGCGCGGCCCATATATATTCATGACAATTGAAGTGATCAGTGGAAGAAGGGGGTTAACTCCATAGTCCCGTTATTCCACTGACCCCTTCAATTAGGAGCATTGCGAAGGGGAACATCGACACACGAGCATGCAATTATGGGAGATAACTCGGATATATCATTCCCATAGGCCTGCTGGAGTAATGCAAAGCTAGCCCCGCAGATATCTTTAATATACAATAACATGTATGTTCTCGCTCCAGATCGGCAGACTGAGAATGTAGCATATATTACGTGTTTATTACATCCGTACTTTCGTTTCCCATTGAAACACAATGCAACGCAAGACGTCAATATGTTTCATATTCATATTGGTCAGCGCCGGAACTACGATTCACAAAATCACAAAATAGTTCCTTCTAAATCACCATTGATTTGTTTATTTTGATTATATTTTGTATATATCTTGCGGCGCATATAAATTGCGAGTGAGTTACGTACATAATAAAAAGGTTATTAGATTTGTATGTGGATATATGCCACTCGTTCCGCCGTGCAACGATATTGCACTCCTAAAGTAGCGCAATATCGCACGCTGCGGAACTCGTGCATACAAAACATATATCCACATACAAATAAAATAACCTATAAATATATATGTATACTGTTCACATGATAGGTGCTTCAAACGTGGAGACACGCAGGTGAACGCGACCGTTAGTCTATTTTTCCACGAACAATTGAACTCGAGTTTGTGGCCATTGTAGCTCTTCATATGGCTGTCACTGTAGAAATATGGCTTATAGGTTTTGCGATCAGCTTGGCCCCAGATCGAATAGCATGCTCCTGCAGCCTGATAACG